>OY740789.1:4469923-4817423 GCA_963514005.1 Raja brachyura
AAAGATCGCGGAGTCAAGGGATATGGGGGAAAGGCGGGAACGGGGTACTGATTGGGGATGATCAGCCGTGATCACATTGAATGGTGGTGCTGGCTCGAAGGGCCGAATGGCCTCCTCCTGCACCTATTGTCTATTGTCTATATGGAGCGAGCTGCCAGAGGAGGTAGAGTCAGGTGATATAACAATATTAAAAAGACATTTAAAGGTGTGTGTGTGTATATATATATGTGTGTGTGTGTGTAATCATATATATATCAGGTACATACATCTATTATATATATATAGTTATATCAGGTATATATATATATCAGGTATATACATCTGTGTCGGAAGGAACTGCAGATGCTGGTTTAAACCAAAGATGGCAAGACACAGAAAGCTGGATTAACTCAGCGGGACAGGCAGCATCAGTGGAGAGAGGAATGGGTGACGTTTTGGATTGGGTGTGGTCTCGACCCGAAATGTCACCCATTCCTTCTCTCCAGAGATTCGGCCTGTCCCGCTGAGTTACTCCAGCTTTTTGTGTCTATCCTCAGTATATACTTCTGTCAGGTGTATATTTCTATCAGGTATATATATATATAACGTATACACATGTATCAGGTATATATCTCAGGTGTATGCTTCTATCAGGTGCTCGCTTCTCTCAGGTAGTTCAGTTGAATTTAGAGATACAGCGTGGAAATAGGTATTTGGCGCACCGACCAGCGATCCCCGCACACTAACACTATCCTACACCCACTGGGGACAATTTTTACATTTACCAAGCCAATTAACACTCAAACCACTCAAGCCAGTCTGAAGAAGGGTCTCGACCCGAAACGTCGCCTATCTCCTTCGCTCCTTAGATGCTGCTGCACCCGCTGAGTTTCTCCAGCTTTTTGTGTACCCCTCGATTCTCCAGCATCTGCAGTTCCTTCTTTAACACTCAAACCTGTACGTCTTTGGAGTGTGGGAGGAAACCGGAGATCTCGGAGAAAACCCACTCAGGTCACGGGGAGAACGTGCAAACTCCTTACAGACAGCACCCGTAGTGGGGATGGAACCCGGGTCTCCGGCGCCGCATTCGCTGTCAGGCAGCAACTCTACCGCTGCGCCACCGTGACCGCCCTAACGTATGACGATGATCTTGGCCTCGCCCATGCTGACGTGCTCTCTCTGTCTCTGTCTCTGTCTGTCTGTCTGCCTGCCAGGTCGGGTGTGGGACTGACGGGGTGCAAGCACACGATGTTTTACACGGAGGTGACGGACGCCATGCATGTGGGTGCGGACGGCGGCAAGGCGGAGGAGGGGGAGCTGATCGAGGTGGTCCACGTGCCCGTGACAGACTGGCAGACCTTGGTCTTCGACGAGCGTATCCCCAAGACAGTGGGGGTCCACTTGGCCTTCATGTGGTTCCAGTCCAGCATCGCCCCCCGGCTTCACGCTGCCCAGTGTCTCTCACCCGCCTCCTGATGCAGGTCTCCCGGAATCGCCGATCAACCACGCAAAACCCGCGTCTCTCTGGAACCAGCGGCTGCCAGCACGACTGCCCATCACCAGCGGACCTTGTAAAAATTAAACACAGTCCACTGTACACATTCTTAAAGTTATTCCTCTCTGATTTTAAACTGTGAGTATTAAAGGTATTGAAGAAACATTTAGGCAGGTACATGGATTTAGAGGGATGTGGGCCAAACGCAGGCAGGTGGGACTAGTGTAGATGGTGGCTGGTGTGGGCAAGTTGGGCCGAAGGGCCTGTTTCCGCGCTGTATCACTCTATGACTAAATCATGAGGTCTTCACTGGGTCAAGCAATAGGCAATAGGTGCAGGAAGTAGGCCATTCGGCCCTTCGAGCCAGCACCGCCATTCAATGTGATCATGGCTGATCATCCCCAATCAGTACCCCGTTCCTGCCTTCTCCCCATATCCCCTGACTCCGCTATCTTTAAGAGCTCTATCTAGCTACATCTTGAAAGTATCCAGAGAACCGGTCTCCACCGCTCTCTGAGGCAGAGAATTCCACAGACTCACAACTCTCTGTGAGAAAAAGTGTTTCCTCATCACCCTTCTAAATGGCTTACCCCTTATTCTTAAACAGTGGCCCCTGGTTCTGGACTCCCCCAATATCGGGAACATGTTTCCTGCCTCTAGCGTGTCCAAACCCTAAATAATCTTATATGTTTCAATAAGATCTCCTCTCATTCTTCTAAACTCCAGAGTGTACAAACCCAGCCACTCCATTCTCTCAGCATATGACAGTCCCGCCATCCCGGGAATTAACCTTGTAAACCTACGCTGCACTCCCTCAATAGCAAGAATGTCCTTCCTCAAATTAGAGGACCAAAACTGCACACAATACTCCAGGTGTAGTTTCACTAGGGCCCTGTACAACTGCAGAAGGACCTCTTTGTTCCTATACTCAAGCAGATCCACTGGGTTAGCTTACAACCTAACATCATGAATGTTGAATTCTCCAACCTTAGGTAACTAACCTAAGAACCTCTTCCCTCTTCACCTCTCTTCCCTAGTCTGGTGGTGCGCGCTTTCAAGCTTCTGTACCTTCTGCCGGACGGGAGTGGGGAGAAGAAGGAATGACTGGGGTGGGACAAGTCTTTGGTTCCCAGAGGCCCTGCAAATCCCACAGTTAACGTCCCTCCAAGTCCCCAGGGCCTGGATGGTCTGCATCCCAGGGTACTTAAGGAAGTGGCCCTAGAAATCGTGGATGCATTGGTGATAATTTTCCAATGTTCTATAGACTCAGGATCAGTTCCTGTAGATTGGAGGGGAGCTAATGTTATCCCACTTTTTTTATTTTATTTTTTTAAATTTTATTTAAACAAAACAAGACAAAAAAAGAGACGGAAACAAACAAAAAACAAAAAAAAAAAGTTTTTTAAAGGCATCAAAGAAAAAAATAAAAATAACATCAGAGCCGCCATACATAACAGTTTGGTGCAATCCACATGGAGCTACACGGTCAGGTATTGCAAGAGCACAGTAAAAAGCACAGGACTACATCACTGCAAATAATATGAGTAGCAATGTTACAACATTTTGGGATTTTAAAAATCAAGTCTGCAATTTATCCCATCAGATAAAGCATAAAAAGAAGTTTCATTTGACACCTAATTCACTTCCATATCTTCAGTATTAAGAAATTTATGACCATTTTCATGCTCGGAAATTAGCATCTTGTTCCCCATTGCCTTTCAATTGACTTAACTCAAAAGCTGTGATCTAGAATAGTCAAAAGCCCATAACTTTCTTAAAAATTAAGAGAACTCAATGAAATTTTCAGTTATTATAGATTGAAGCATTCTGAAACAATCTTAAACCCCTGTCTCACGGTGCGAGTTGGCCCACGAGTGACCCCGAGTTTTCACTCGTGGTGATCACGTACAGCCAACGTAGCGGGAACGTCGGAACTCGCGCGATCAACTTGTCAACTCGTGGCGCTAACGGCAGGTACCTGTGAAACTTGTGAACTCGTGAAAAAAGTCAAACATGTTTGACTTTTTCCACGAGTCAAATTTCGTGGTCAAGTTTAAAATTGAAACATTTAAACTCAGAGTTATATCGTAGTGGCCCGTGCGTTAAGTTTAGTGATCCGTGCGTCTACCGTGGGAACTCTTTAATAGACACAATGCTGGAGTAACTCAGCGGACCAGGCAGCAACTCTGGAGAGAAGGAATGGAGTAGAGACCCTTCTTCAGACTTACCCAAAACGCCACCCATTCCTTCTCTCCAGATATGCTGCCAGTCCCACTGAGTTACTCCAGCATTTTGTGTCTGTCTATACTTTAGTTTCGGATATGATCAAGTGTAAGAAACGCAAACCAGACTACCTTCACATCAGAGAATCCTAATGTTCCTAATTTGGCCGAGGCACTTCACTGTCCGTGTGTAGGAAGGAACTGCAGATGCTGGTTTACACCGACGATAGACACAAACATGCTGGAGTAACTCAGCGGGACAGGCATCGCATCTGGAGAGAAAGAATGGGTGATGTTTCGGGTCGGGACCCTTCTTCAGACTCCCTGCTAATTCTTCCCTCGTCGATGTGAACTTGTGGGGGTGCGAGAAATCGGGCGTCGCTGGGTAAGGGGAAGAGAGGTTTTACTGCTGAATTATGCGCAACAGAAGCATGAAGTGGGGGTAAGGTCCGTTTAAACTGTCTTGTCGTCGTCCCCCCCCCCCCCCCCCCCCCAATGTTGGGAGAGAGAGGGAAGAGAGTTGTGCAAACAAACCACGGGAGACTGCATCTTTGGAGGGAAATCATAAAATGTATAGGGATGTTTCGGGCCGGGACCCTAAAGGTTGACTACCCGTTTCGCAGATGCCGTTCCTAGTCCCCCCATCTCACTCCTCCCCACCCATAGTCTTTGCCTTCTCCCAATTCCACCATCCCTCGCCCCCCCCCCCACCCCCCCAAACCTGTCCTCGCCTGAACTGCTGAAGATAACCGAGTGCTTTAAATGCGAATCCCGGACTGCGGCAACAACACACGCCCTGAGCGGGAGAGGAACTTGGTAACTCAAGAGCAAACGGGAGGGGAACTTGGTAACTCTGGAGACGATCTGGGAACATCGCAGATTACCATACCCGTGGGAACTCGCCTCAAACACTTGCACATCAACTTGGAATATCGTACACAACCACGAGTCTGTCACTCTGGGTCACTCGTGTGTCAACTCGCACCGTGAGACAGGGCCTTAACTTGGATGACCTGAAATTAAAGCATATAATTAGTTAGTTATCTAATTGTAGCTAATTACAAAATTCAATGAGTAGATCTAAACATTTATCCATTTCTTAAGAAAAGATAAACTTTTTAAAAATTGCGTAAGTTTCCAAATAACATTCACATAATAATCCACAATATAACATAATTTTTAAATCTCATTTTCATGAATTTCTAGGCCAAATGGAAGGAATTTAGTGTTTGATTCCTGTAAATTAATGGCCATGTAAATCAACTAGCGAGTGGGTTTTAGTGGAATGCGGTGGATTGGAACGTTGCGGTTTGCGGTGAAGTCGAGAGGAAAAATACTGTTGGTTCATACATTTTTTTGGACCCCATTTCGCAAGATGAAAATATGATTAAAGCCTCCCTAAAAACCAACTTTTAATATAAAAATAAACTGTGTACCTTTTTTTCTCCACTACGCAAAATCCTTCCCGTTGTCGGCGCTCACGGCTTTTGAAGGTGATTTTTAAATTACTCTAGTTAATAAATAATCTAGCGTAATTTAAAAATACCTTCATGAATGAAATGTCGGAGCGATTTTTCTTCCGCATCGAAATCGCCCGATATGGATCGATTTTCCCAGTCTGTAGAAAAACGGCACTTTAAGCCCGCCCCCCTCTGAAAGGCGTCAAAGTCACGCACACAGGGAGCGGCAGAACTGCAGCGCTGCTCAAGGTAAGTTTTGTAACATTCCTAATATGAGCTTATGAAATTATTGGTCTTTGAGGTGGTTGACAAATGGTCCCCAAACTCTTAAAAAGTTGTTGGGTATCTTTGAGTTGGAGAAACGTATCCTTTCCATCTGTATGATTGGTCATTTCATTGAGCCATTTTTTGAAGCAGGGGGGGTGTGGGAGATTTGCAGTCTGTTAAGATCATTTTCTTGGCTGCCACCATACCAAGCATCAGTGCTTGTTGTTCTTCAGACATGAAGTACAAAGCAGTCTCTGAGCATCCAAAAAGTGCCAGTTCTGGATCAGGGGGAATATCTTTTCCTTAAACCCCAGAGAACCACGTAAATGTTTCAGACCAGTATCTTTGTATATGAGGACAGAGCCGGAAAATGTGTGTTAAAGAACCACCTGTACCTTTGCATCTGTCACATAGCGGAGAAATAGCTGGGTAGATTTGATGTAATTTGGTCTTTGAGTAATGAAGTCAATGGATGACTGTAAACTGGATCAGTTTATACCTGGCATTGATCGAACAAGTTTGGATTCTGGTCAAACCTTCATTCCAAATTTCGTCAGACACCTTGAGATTCAGCTCAGTAGACCAGGCTTCTTGTAGATGGTTAGGGGATACAGAGGTGGTGAATAGACACACAAAGCCAGATATTCGATTTTTGTAGTCTGGAGGAAGCTGCAGGAGCTTGTAGAGTGGACAACTGTCAGGCATGGTTTGAAAATTTGAAATTTGGTCTTTAACGTAGTGCCTAATTTGGAGATAGCGAAAAAAATGAGAGTTTGAAAGGTTAAATTTTGATTTCAGCTGATTAAACAAAGCAAACTTTTCGTCTATATATAGATCTGCAAGGCCCTTGTCCCTCCAGACAGCAAACACCCCATCTGTCTGTGATGGCAAAAAGGAGTGGTTGTGACATATAGGGGTTGTTATCCCACTTTTTAAGAAAGCGAGAGAGAGAAAACAGGGAATTTTACTTCGGAGTCACGTGAGTGACTACGTGAAGAAGACCCCGCCTGGCGCTGGAACGGCATTACGTCGACGCTATCGGCAGAGGAAGAGCTGCAGAGCGCAGCTCCAGCACAGCGGTAAGGAAACGGCCCGCAGGTAAGTAAAATTATTTTACTTCCAGGGCGTTTTTCTTAAAACTCCGTAGGCTGGTAGGAAACCAGCAGGAGTTTAAATAAAAATAAAAATAAAATGTTTTAAAAAGAAAATCGCGGGTAAACGTGCGTCCCGGGGTGTAAAAAGTCGGGACAGCAGACTATTGCGGAGCCGGTTCCGATACCGGTGGCCGATTGAAATACCCGTTAGGGAGCCTTTAGTTGCTCCACAAACAACACTTGAAAACCCAGTGCCTAAAAGTAAAAAGAGGCTTGAAAGGCCTGAGGTTTCTAAAAGATCCTGTAAGGTAAGCCTAAAATTGGCTAAGTATGGATCTAATGGAGGAAATTCTCCAAATTATATCAACCAAGGGTCTAAGTACCCAGAATATTCCCAGGCAGCCCCTGAGGGGGTTCCATATCGTGAATATGGTGCCAATTCGAATTGGGAATTTGAAACCCCAGTGCCTGGGTATGGACTGGAGGAAGTCTCCTTGAACGAGTTTCAGGAGTACCAGGGCTGTATGTGACAGACCCTGAAAGTGGTGTTTGTGGTCAGAAGTACCCACCACAATGCAAATCCAGGTGTGTCTGAAGGGCACAAAGTTACTATACCTGGTGGAGGCGGTGAGGCCATGGAAGGAACCTGGCGGCCAATGTTAATTATATGGTCTCTCACCTGCCTCAAGAAGCTGTTATGGTTGAAACAGCAGATTTGCATTTAAACATGTGCTCGCTTCGGCAGCACATATACTAAAATTGGAATTATACAGAATTTAATGCATGAAGCATTCTTAAACACCTTTAAGAAGGTACCTGGTAAATCCGGGTTTTGGGCGCCAATGTCAGCAATTATGCGGGCGCAGGAATTACGATTAAAAGAATCCTCAAACTAATTGGCATCACTGTCTTTTAAGACAAGCTGGGAAGTTGTGGAATGACTAAAGTTCAGAATGAAACAAAATATGTTAGGTTTATTCTGCAAACTTATTTGAATTAAATTATATAAATAAAAGATTGCCATTCGGCCTCTTTTACATCCAAAGATTTACAGGACAAGCAATGTTCAAACTCCTGGTTATTGATTCGGAGAAAATCTGTTTAAGCAAATTAAGTATGGATGAAGGGGAAGAACTGTTGGTCTTATGAAACCCTTTAGTTGGCCAGTAGGCTGGTCATATGGAAAAGGGATTTGATTTGAGCCGAGGCAGGAGTATGATAAGGAAGAATTTCCAGCCAGCAAATCGTTTCTCGGCTTTTTGGCTAAGATTAAGTATGGTATCTGTTCTTATCAGTTTAAATCTGATACGTCCCTTATCTAGGGACCATATATTAATAAAATAACGAATGTTCACCCACATTTTTGGGTAAGGAGGTAATTTCGTCAAACAGTTGGGGAGGTACAAAACTTAATCCTATTTAAGAAGGATGTTTGGATGAACCTCAGATTGGTGGTAGACTCCAAATGTTGATAATGAAGAGGTATGGATCCATTGGGACACAATAACCTGATCATTCTTCATGTTATAGTCTTGGAATAATTCAAATTGACAAAGACGTGGGAATTTGTGTGAGGAAGGAGGTATTGAGAAACAGGAAAGGATCCACAACAATTGTATTAAATATTTTCCCCAGGCCATAGAAGATGGGGTTGTACAATCATGTTAGATCTCACACAATTAAATATATTGTCCAGTAAAAAAATTTTAAATGGACACATTCAACACTGCTATACAGCAGGTATCAACTGGTGGTTATGGCTGCAATAAATTGAAGAGATGCATTTTTCGGTCCCAATTCACCATAATTTCATAGGTAATTAAAGTTATGGATGAGACAGTTTGTGGTACTACAAGCTTTGCCTTTAAGGATTAAGCCAGCATTTGCACTGCCTTAGGCACAAAAGTACATCGTTATGGCTTATCTAGATGACATTTAATTGTCAATGCTAATCAGGAGCCAGGTGGAAAATTAGTCTCAGTAACTACAAGTTGTTTGAGAAGTTGGGTTCCTGATCCATCCAACAAATCTAAGATACAGCAATCCCAAACCATTGAATATCTGGGGTTTGAGATTAACTCAGTTACCAGGTTGGTAACTTTACCAATGGATAAGTGTTGGATTTGACAAATGTGTGTCAAGACTTGATTTACGAACCTTATCCCTCCATCCGAGAGGTTGCCAAAATTATTGGTAAATTGGCAGCAGCATTTCCAGACAGTAGAGTTTGGTCGTCTACATTACCAAAATCTTCAAAGGGCAAAAACTCAAGCGCTTATTCAGCGAGCAAGCCATTTGATAGGCCAATGCAATTGCCTAAGGAAGTTTTATCAGAATTACATTGATGGATTGAGAATGTTCCATAAGCTGCTTAGAACTTTTAGTTCATCAGCCAGTAGTGTTTTGCAAAATGACGAAGTTCTCTCGGATGGGGGGGGGGGGGGGTCGGATAATGAGACCAGCTGTAGAGGCAGATGGGCTGTCCAAGAGGATTTATTGTTCCAAACATGGTATTAATTATTTGGAGCTCCTGGTAGCATTTTATGTATTAAAAGCTTATTGCCCTTCATTAAAGGATTTGCATGTCCAAGTACAAATAGATTATACCACAGCTGTGGCATATATTAATCACATGGGTGGTGTTAGATCAATATCATGTGATCATCTGGTAAACCAGATGTGCCAATGGTGTATGGCAAAAAATATTTGGCTTTCAGCTATTTATCTCTCGGGGAGAGACAATGTTGTGACAGATAAAGATCACAAATATTTGAAGACAATACAGAATGGATGTTAATCCACAAAATTTCAAAATATTGTCAGTCGCTATGGAGTGCCGGACATTGATCTGTTTGCATCTAGATTGAATCACCAATTGCCCAAATACGGGTCTTGGGGAACACGATCCAGCGGCAGTAGCGGTGGATGTTTTCTCGCTACACTGGGGAATTTGTTCTTTTATGATTTTCCCCATTCTGTCTCATTGGGCAATGTCTCAATAAAAAAGCGCAAGACGCTGTCGAATGCAATTTTTTGGTGGTGTCAGATTGGCCCACGCAGTCATGATTCCCATTGATGCTAATATGCTTATTGAACCATGTATGACAATTCCCAGTTGCGACAATCTGTTGACACAACCAGTAACAAAAGGAATTCATCCATTGCATGATCATATGTATTTGTTAGTTACACAGAGAGCTGGAGAAGCTCAGCGGGTGCAGCAGCATCTGGGGAGTGAGGGAGATGGGCGACGTTTCGGGTCGAGACCCTTCTTCAACACATATGTATTTGTTAATCTGCAGGTTCTGACCAGACCATTGCAAGAGTTGTACTGTCGGACAGGACCATGGATGTTATAGTTGCAGCTTGGAGGAATAGCACTAAAACAATATAAGTCGCATATAAGGAAATGGGAAGTGTACACAGTCAAAGATATCTTATCATACTGCAAACATTTCAAATGTATTACAGTTCCTTGCTGGGTTACACTTGATGAGCATTTGAGTATAGTGCCATTAATTGTGCTCGTAGTGCATTGTCATCCTATTTAGGACAAATTTCAGATCGAGATTCATTGGGTCTCACCCATTAGTATCCCGACTCATGAAAGGAATTTCAATAAAATCATCCTAAGCCCATATATACAGGAATTTGGGATGTTAGCATTGTTCTCACTTTGTTTAAACAATGGACTCCAATTAATTCAATGTCTTTGCAGAAATTAACATTCAAGGTGGTAAAGTTAATGGCATTGGTATCAGCTCAAAGAGAGTTCAAGCTTTGCAGTTGTACGGTTGGATTGCATACATGTGACTGCAGATAACATTATGTTTTATGTTTATGACTTGATCAAACAAAGCAGACCAGGAAGAACTGGAATGAAGGTAATGTTTAAAGCATATCCTATTGATGAAACATTGTGTGTGGTTAAGCATTTAACTCAGTACATTGAGGTAACCAAAATCTCAGAGGTTCTGAGAAAGCGTTATTAATAACACACAAAAGCCACATACAAAAGGTTCAGTTCAAACCATTTCTGGATGGTTTGTGTCTAGCAAGAATAGACACTGATGTGTTTAAATCTCACTCCACTAGGGCGGCAGCTACGTCCGTGGCAAAGGTACAGGACGTGCCACTCGATAAAATTTTAGAGGCCGCAGGGTGGTCTAGAGAAGAGATTTTCAAAGTTCTAGAATAAACCTGTTGTCACAGTGCCAGGATTTAGACACACAGTAATGGGTTCTCTTTAATGCTTGCTTTGTTTTATATTATCGATTTATATTATCGATTTATGTTACCATTGACAACATTTATCAATTTATTTTGTAATTTTCCCCTAAGGTAGAGGGGTTATTATTAAAAAGTTGTTCTTTTTATGATTAAAGGACTTATTACATAAATTGTAACAATGTCCTAAAAATACTATTTACTCACTACTGTTTTGACTAAACAGAGAGTCGTATGAAATGAGTTTACGACATGAAAAACACAGAGCTTCAAAATCTTCACGTAGTCACTCACGTGACTCCGAAGTAAAATAGTGAGATTAAACGAGAACTTACCAGTTCGAAGTTTGATCTTTATTTTATGAGGAGTTACGATGAGGGATTACGTGCCCTCCACTCCCAACCCTCATAATGTAAATGATCATCTGGTAGTTCTAGTCTATTTTGAGCCTTACTATTTTACTTCGGCTATTGGTTTCTGTGTTTTTCATGCCGCTGCTTTGAAGTATGCCGATCCAGCGCCAGGCGGGGCTTCTTCACGTAATCCCTCATCGTAACTCCTCATAAAATAAAGATCAAACTTCGAACTGGTAAGTTCTCGTTTAATCTCACTATTATAGACCAGTTAGCCTGACATCAGTGGTGGGGAAGATGCTGGAGTCAATTATAAAAGATGAGATAGGCAAACATTTGGATAGCAGTAACAGGATCGGTCCGAGTCAGCATGGATTTACGAAGGGGAAATCATGCTTGACTAATCTTCTGGAATCTTTTGAGGATGTAACTAGGAACATGGACAAGGGAGAGCCAGTGGATGTAGTGTACCTGGACTTTCAGAAAGCATTTGATAAGGTCCTACACAGGAGATTAGTGGGCAAAATTAGGGCACATGGTATTGGGGGTAGAGTGCTGACATGGATAGAGAAGTGGTTGGCAGACAGGAAACAAAGAGTAGGGATTAACGGGTCCCTTTCAGAATGGCAGGCAGTGACTAGTGGGGTACCGCAAGGCTCGGTGCTGGGACCGCAGTTATTTACAATATACATCAATGATGTGGATGAAGGGATTACAAGTAACATTAGCAAATTTGCAGATGACACAAAGCTGGGTGGCAGTATGAACTGTGAGGAGGATGCTATGAGAATGCAGGGTGACTTGGACAAGTTGGGTGAGGGCAGATGCATGGAAGATGCAGTATAATGTGGATAAATGTGAGGTTATCCACTTTGGTAGCAAAAACAGGAAGGCAGATTATTATCTAAATGGTGTCAAGTTGGGAAAAATGGGAAGTACAACGGGATCTGGGGGTCCTTGTTCATTGGTCAATGAAAGTAAGCATGCAGGTACAGCAGGAAGAAAGCAAATGGCATGTTGGCCTTTATAACAAGAGGAGTTAAGTAACAAAGAGGTCCTTCTGCAGTTGTACAGAGCCCTAGTGATACCACACCTGGGGCACTGTGTGCAGTTTAGGTCTCCAAATTTGAGGAAGGACATTCTTGCTATTGAGGGCGTGCAGCGTAGGTTCACAAGGTTAATTTCCGGGATGGCGGGACTGTCATATGCTGAGAGAATGGAGCAGCTGGGGTTATATACTCTTGTGTTTAGAAGGATGAGAGGGGATCATATTGAAACATATAAGATTATTAAGGGTTTGGATACGCTAGAGGCAGGAAACATGTTCCCGATGTTGGGGAAGTCCAGAACCAGGGGCCACAATTTAAGAATAAGGGGTAAGCCATTTAGAACTGAGACGAGGAAACACTTTTTCACACAGAGAGTTGTGAGTCTGTGGAATTCTCTGCCTCAGAGGGCGGTGGAGGCCGGTTCTCTGGATACTTTCAAGAGAGAGCTAGATGGGGCTCTTGAAGATAGCGGAGTCAGGGGCTATGGGGAGAAGGCAGGAACGGGGTACTGATTGGGGATGATCAGCCATGATCACATGGAATGGCGGTGCTGGCTTGAAGGGCCAAATGGCCTACTCCTGCACCTATTGTCGATTGTATATTGTCAAACACTCACCACAACACTGCACCGTTAATGCTGTAGACCCAGCACACGGTCTGAGAGGCTGATGCAAGAAGGGAGAGGCCCCGTTCAGATCCCTCCCCTCATCCTGTGCATCGAGTAAACGCCCCACACTGAACAATACAGTTACCTGGAGACCGGGAGAAATACGGAAAAAATATCAGTGATTACTGCAGGAACATCCCCAGTCAATTGCTTCCTGCTCCCAAAGGCAACTTGGCAAGGCCTCTGTGGACCACAGCGTGTCAAATTAAGTCTTGAGCAACTTGCTCCATTTTATTTTCCTGGCATCCTTGTCAAGATCCTTCCTAAAGGGCAGGCAGACCGTTCAGCACTTGCTGAGGCCGTACAGCAGCCTGGGGCTCCATTAGACTGGGGGACGCTGGAGGCCCTGGAGCAGCCTGGGGCTTTATTAGACCAGAGGCCGTTGGAGGCCATGGAGCAGCCTGGGGCTCCATTTGACCGAGGAGCCTCACCAAGAGGCTGAGTGCGCGGATCAGACGCGGCCTGCAGCAGCATGGACGGTGGAGGACTTTGACAACATCGCCTGGCCAGGCCGACCCCTGCAACTCCGGCCCAGTGCCGTTGCCAGGACAACCGGCCTGTAAGACCAAGTTAAAACTCTACATTTTTAACAACTTTGAACTTAACGGGTACAAGTGGTGCCGGAAACATGGCAACTCCCGTGTACTGCCTCAGCATCATCTACTCTTCCTGTACTTGGGTACGATTGTGCCTATGGTTGAGAGAGACAGCATGGAAAGGGCCCTTCGGCCCATCAAGTCCATGCCAACCAATGATCATTCGTTCTATGTTATTGGGGCGGGGTCCTTCTGTAAACCACTATCAATCTTATCTATGTATCTGTCCAAATGATGATCCAAGAATTGCTGGAATCTTGAGGAAAACACAAAGTGCTGGAAGAACTCAGCGAGCCATACGGAATAGGAGTAGAATTAGGCCATTTGGCCCATCAAGTCTACTCTGCCATTTAATCATGGCTGATCTATCCCTGCTAACCCCATTCTTCTGCCTTCTCCCCATAACCTCTGACACCCGTACTAATCAAGAAACAAGAACATTGCCAAGGACAGGCGATGAAGGGTTTGCCACCCCACCCCCTGAGACATCGCCTGTGCCCTCCCTCCACAGATGCTGCCTGTCCCACTGTGTATTGCTCTGTTAAAAGTTGTCATTGTACCAGCCTCAACTACTTCCTCTAGCAGCTCGTTCCGTATGCCCACCACTTTATTGAGGTGTACAAGACCACGAGGGTCACGGATAAAGTGAATGCTCACAGTTGTACTCACCTGTAGAGGATTCTAAAACTAGAGGGCACAGGCATAAGGTGAGGTGGGAGAGATTTAAGAGGGACCGCAGGGTCAACGCTTGTCCGTGTCTGGAACGAGCTGCCAGTGGTAGCGACGGAACTGGATACAATTACAGCATTTGGACAGATTATATGGATAGAAACGGCTAGAGAGATATAGGCCAAATGCAGCAAATAGGACAAGCTCGGCATGCTAACTTGGTCAGCATGCACAGAATGGGCTGAAGGGCCTGATTCATATTCATCTTAGGAGCAAAATTGGGCCATTCGGCCCATCGAGTCTACTCAGCCATTCAATTATGGTTGATCTATCTTTCCCTCTGAACCACAATCTTCTGCCTTCTACTAATCAAGAATCTATCTATCTCTACCTTAAATATATCCACTGACTCGGCCTCCACAGCCTGTGGCAAAGAATTCCACAGATTCACCACCCTCTCACTAAAGAAATTCCTCCTCAACTCCTTCCTAAAGTATCATCCTTTAATTCTGAGGCTGCGCCCTCTGGTCCTGGACTCTCCCACTAGTTGAAACATCCTCTCCACTTCCACTCTGTCCAAGCCTTTCACTATTCTGTACGTTTCAATGAGGCGTCCCCTCATCCTTCTAAATGTGGATGTGATGAGAGGGCACCTTCTCCATGCAGAGCGGGCCAGTCAGCTGCTGGAGGGAGGGGAGGGGAGGGGAGGGGGAATGACAGCCTACGCGTGTGTCCCGTCTGCCTGCCACTGCCCCACGGCTCCCATCCCGCCCCGTCACGCCACGCCACACGCACCCTGTTCTGCTGTTTATCATAAATCAACGGCAATAACTTGTTCCAACAGAGCTGAAATTAAATAGGTTTGTAAAGAAATGATCCTGGCGGAATACTTGAAGATTAAAATCATTAAGGCAATATTTTTTTTAACCGTTCAAAATTGCTACGGGGTGGATTGGTGTATATTTTATAGGGGAGAAGGAGGGAGGGAAGGAGGGGGGAGGGAGGGAAGGAGCAGGGGAAGTTGCTGAGATGAGGAACTGTTTACTCATAAATTCTTAAATTGCGTCCTCTAAAAACATAGAACAGTACAGCACAGGAACAGGCCCTTCGGCCCACAAGGTCTGTGCTGAGCATGTTGCCGAGATGAACTCTTATCAGCTTATCTGCCAGTCTGAGGAAGGGTCTCGACCCGAAACGTCGCCTATCTCCTTCGCTCCTTAGATGCTGCTGCACCCGCTGAGTTTCTCCAGCTTCTTGTGTAACCCTCGATTCTCCAGCATCTGCAGTTCCTTCTTTAACATCTTATCTGCCTGCACGTGATCCCTATTCCTCCATTCCCTACGTATCCATGTGCTTATCCAGTAGTCTCTTAACATAACAATCAGGGAGGAATGGAGAGCCAATGATGGGGAGAGGGGCATGTGGGTACACGATAGAAACTGGGGTTATAGACAATAGGTGCAGGAGTAGGCCATTCGGCCCTTCGAGCCAGCACCGCCATTCAATGTAATCATCCCAGCCGATCATCCCAAATCAGTGCCCCGCTCCTGCCTTCTCCCCATATCATAGAAACATAGATAGAAACATAGAAAATAGGTGCAGGAGGAGGCCATTCGGCCCTTCGAGCCAGCACCGCCATTCAATATGATCATGGCTGATCGTCCACTATCAATAACCCGTGACTGCCTTCTCCCCATATCCCTTGACCCCACTAGCCACGAGAGCTCTATCCAACTCTCTCTTAAATCCCCTGACTCCACTATCTTTAAGAGCCCTATCTAGCTCTCTCTTGAAAGGATCCAGAGAACCGGCCTCCACCGCCCTCTGAGGCAGAGAATTCCACAGACTCACAACTCTCTGTGAGAAAAAGTGATTCCTCGTCTCTGTTCTATATGGCTTACCCCTTATTCTTCAACTGTGTCCCCTGGTTCTGGACTCCCCCTTTTCCCCCTGGACTCCCACGTTTCCTGCTTCTAGCGTGTCCAAACCCTTAATAATCTTATATGTTTCAATAAGACCCCCCTCTCATCCTTCTAAACTCCAGAGTGTACAAGCCCAGCCGCTCCATTCTCTCAGCATATGACAGTCCCGCCATCCCGGGAATTAACCTTGTAAACCTACGCTGCAGTCCCGCAATAGCAAGAATGTCCTTCCTCAAATTAGGGGGCCAAAACTGCGCACAATACTCCACGTAAATACACAGATAACTATACAATAATAAAAAATACAATAAACTAATGACCATAATACTAGGTCACCATAATCGTGCAAAAACAAAGTCGGCAGTGCAACCAAAGATGTGGTCCATATTAGACCATAGGTGTTGGGACAGGTATGTGTAGCAAGGAACTGCAGATGCTGGATTACACCAAAGACAGAAACAAAATGCTGGAGTATCTCAGTGGGTCAGGCTTCAGCGAGTCGGGTCGAGAGGTTTAGAGGCCCGCTGAGTTACCCCAGCGTTTTGTGTCCATCTACTGAGGCTGGTGTTGTGCAGTGTTCAGGAGCCTGGCTGTTGCTGGGGAGAAGCTGTTCTCAAACCTGGTGTTCCCTGGTTCCAGGCTCCTGTACCTTCTTCCCGATGGTGATAGTGGGTCTCTGATGATGTTGGCTGCCTGTTTGAGGCAACGTCTCCTGTAGCTCCCTTCTACGGTGGGGAGGTCAGTGTCTGTGATGGACCAGGCAGTGTCCACCACTCTCTCTTTCATTCCTGGGAGTTTGAGGTATCGGAGCAGGCCGTGCTGCAACCAGAACATGTAGATGTTCGATCGGAGTATTCCTCGACATAGAAACAGAAAATAGGTGCAGGAGTAGGCCATTCAGCCCTTCAAGCCAACACCGCCATTTAATATGATAATGGCTGATCATCCAAAATCAGTTCCTGCTTTTTCCCCATATCCCTTGATTTCTTTAGCCCTAAGAGCTAAATCTAACTCTCTCTTGAAAACATCCAGTGAATTGGCCTCCACTGCCTTCGGTGGCAGAGAATTCCACAGATTCACAACTCTCTGGGTGAAAAAGTATTTCCTCATCTCTGTCCTAAATGGCCGACCCCTTATTCTTAAACTGTGACCCCTGGTTCTGGACTCCCCCAACACGGGGAACATTTTTCCTGCATCTAGCCTGTCCAATCCTGTAAGAAGTTGTATATGTTTCTACAAGATCCCCTCTCATCCTTCTAAATTCCAGTGAATACAAGCCCAGTCGACCCATTCTTTCAGACAGTTAAAGTAGATGTTCGATCAGAGTATCCCTCGATGTACCGAATCTTCCTCAATCTTCTGAGGAAGTAGAGATACGGTTTTTTTTTGTGATTGCATCAATGTGCTGGGCCCAGGACCGATCCTCAGAGATATGCACGCCCAGGAACTTGAAGATGTTGACTCTCTCCACCACCATCCCGTTGATGAAGATAGGTTGAGAGGAGTGCGGTTTGTGCAAAGGAACAACGGATGAAATTGTGTTTGTCCTCGTATGGGATACTGAGTTGGATGATCAGCCATGATCACATTGAATGGCGGTGCAGGCTCGAAGGGCCGAATGGCCTACTCCTGCACCTAATTTCTATGTTTCTATGAGGAATGACTAATGTAGTTTCAGTTTATTGTCACTTGTACCCAGGTACAATGGAAAGCTCCAATGCAGACAAGTGCGAGATGTCGCATTTCGGGAAGTCAAACCAGGGCCGGATCTTCACAGTGAGCGGCAGAGCCCTGGGGAGTGTTGTAGAGCAGAGAGATCCAGGAGTACAAGTGCATCGATCCCTGGAACACCTGCATATAGGTCAGAATGGACCAATTGGGCTGAAGGACCTGTTGTGTGAGGGGGTGGGGGGGGTTAGACAATAGACAATAGGTGCCGGAGTAGACCATTCAGCACTTCGAGCCAGCACCGCCATTCACTGTGATCATGGCTGATCATCCCCAATCAATACCTCGTTCCTGCCTTCTCCCCATATCTCCTGACTCCACTATCTTTAAAAAGCCCTATCTAGCTCTCTCTTGAAAGTATCCAGAGAACCGGCCTCCACCGCCCTCTGGGGCAGAGAATTCCACAGACTCACACCTCTCTGTGTGAAAAAGGGTTTCCTCATCTCCGTTCTAAATGGCTTACCCCTTATTCTTAAACTGTGTGTGGCCCCTGGTTCTGGACTTCCCCCAACATCGCAAACACGTTTCCTGCCTCTAGCGTGTCCAAACCCTTAATAATCTTATATGTTTCAATAAGATCCCCTCTCATCCTTCTAAACTCCAGAGTGTAAAAGCCCAGCCGCTCAATTCTCTCAGCCCAGGGAATGAGCCTGACCACGGGGCTACATGACTCTATGATTATTTGACTCCATAATCTCACTATGTTTAATCTTTTTTATCTCTGGGCTTTGTCTGACAATCTGCCTAACCCCCCCAACCCCACCCCATTCCCCTTCATCTGTATCCACCTTTCACTCGCCCGCACCTCTCTTCCAGCTTTATTTTCCCCACCTTAATCAGCCCGAAGAAGGGTTCCGACCCAAAATGTCTCCACTCCATGTTCTCCAGGGATTTGTAGGAAGGAACTGCAGATGCTGGTTTAAACTGAAGATAGACACAAAAAGCTCGAGTAACTCAGCGGGACAGGGCAGCATCTCTGGAGAGAGGGAATGGGTGATGTTTTGGGTCTGAAGGAGGGTTTCTCGACACAAAAAACGTCACCCGTTCCTTCTCTCCAGAGATGCTGCCTGCCCCGCTGAGTTACCATGGCACACAGACCCAGACAATGCACCACCTACTGCAATGCCCATTGCTGGACAATCCATGTACCACTGCAACCTGGAACTTAACACTCCAACAGAGCAACGATGCATACAGCAGTGGTGAGCCGCTATGTAGCATAAAGGACACGACAGAAGAAGGACATGCTAGAGGCAGGATACATGTTCCAGATGTTGGGGGAGTCCAGAACCAGGGGCCACATTTTAAGAATAAGGGGTAAGCCATTTAGAACGGAGATGAGGAAACACTTTTTCCCACAGAGAGTTGTGAGTCTGTGGAATTCTCTGCCTCAGAGGGCGGTGGAGGCCGGTTCTCTGGGTACTTTCAAGAGAGAGCTAGATAGGGCTCTTAAAGATGACTCCAGTGTGTATTTTGTCTGAACGTATTGTTCTGAGCGCCTGGATTAGAACTGACTGCTGTGACAAAGGAGGGGGGGGGGAGGAGGGCTCGTGATCTGTGTGATTCCACAGGTAGACAAAAGTGCTGGAGAAACTCAGCGGGTGAGGGGGAACCTATTGATTCCACAGGCTTCTGATAGCTGTGGACCTCCCTGTATTGGTGACCACCTGCTGTGTGAGAGGGGTGGGGGGGGGTGGGGAGTGGGGGGAGCCCAGGTCAGGGGGTGAGCCTGACTGCGGGGCTGGCCGATCTGCAGAGAGCAGCAGGTGTGAAAGTATTGCGGGTCAGTGATAACATCTGCAGATTGCAGGTTGAGGCCAAAGTTTACTGCCGCTGCTGCAATCTCTGCTCGCCAACTGTATGCAAATACTGCCGCTGCTACACACACACACTCCGCCCCTGTGTGTGAAGCTGCTGCAACTCAGGTACGTTCCACAGAGGCCGGGGCAGCTACTGTGTGGTGTCGGCAACATCAGGATAACATGCTCCTGCACCTATTGTCTATTGTCACATATATATATACACACACACACACACAATTTTACTTCGGAGTCACGTGAGTGACTTCGTGAAGACCCCGCCAACACGCATGCGCGGCATATCGTCGCGCGCATTTGCTCACGGCAGCTGGGGGGGGGAGTGCGCTCCCTCAACCGGCTCCTTCAAAAAGGTAAGCAGCTGCAGGTAAGTTAACCTTGAGCTGGTTTACCGTTTTTTGTGTGGTCTGTGTGTTTTTTTTTTCAGAACCATGGAAGGAGGAAGGAGTGGGAGTCGCGTTCAGCGAGTGAAGTCCTCGGAGCTGCCCGCTACATCGGGAGCAGCTGAGACACCACCGAGGAAGAAGTCGCGGCAGTCGGGGAGCTCTGAGCAGCTGACCAGACCCGGCACAACCCCTCTGGCCAAGAAGAGGGTGTCCGCGCAGGAGCAGGGGCTGGGAGACCCTGACTCTAGAACTCCAGTGCCCAAGACCAGGGCTGGAGGTAAGGCACGTGGGGCTCTTGGAGCAAGCGTGTCCGCGAGTGCATCCCCCCCTTTAAAGGTCCCTCGCGGGCAGAACAGGGGGGAAGCCTCGCTAAAGTCCAGCCTTGTCGGTACGGCAGGCAGGGACAAGCCACTGGGGAAACCTGCAAGGAAGCAGACCAGTGGCAATGCTGGCGTGCCGAGGATCCCTGTGGGGGCAGGATGTACCGGCACACCACCGGAACAGGCTGCCGTAGTGCGGGCCGGTGGCAGCAAAGTACGGTCCAGCGCCCCTGCTGAGGCGGGTAAAGCAGACCATGCGCCGCCACAGTCCCGTTTATATGTGGAACGCTGTGGTGGTAAGCCCGCACGGACATCAGAGAGTCCAGTTTCTGGTGCAAGTACTGACTCTAGCCCTCTTCCCTCCCATCAGACAGAGGGGCCGCTGCTGTCCAAACGACGGCGGACCAGCGGTGTGTCCGTGTGGGAGTCGCACAGCCCCGCTGGAGTGGGAGCTGGCGACTTCCCGGCAGTACATTCCGTGGGGGTGTTGACAACTGCTGGAAGCCCCGGTTCCTCTGGAGAGGCTGGGGAAGACGACCAGTGGCCCGCGTACAGCGGTGACGGTCGTATCGGCCGGTTGGAGCATATGGTGGAGGTGCTATATCAGCGGGACCTGGAGCGTCAGGAACGGGAATCCCAGAGGTCTGGGAGCTACATGCAGCCGCCACCTTCTATCTCCCCGTCGCTTGAGAGCCAGCAAGGAAGTATGGGTGAGCCTGAGGAGGGAGAAGAGGTCCAGAACCCACAGGAAATGTTGGAGGCGGTATCGAAATTTGGGTCACCTGCGGCGGCAGGAGGACCACTACATCCCAAAATAGCGGCGTCAATCGATTTCCTGACTACGCACCAGCTCCAGGATACCGTGCTCTCGGAAACAGTGGGGAAGTATAAGGCACCAGCAAACTGTAACTCCCTCAACGTACCGAAAGTGAATGCAGCAATATGGGGGAACATGTCGGCGAACACAAGGGTCAAGGAGGGCAAGCTCCAGAAAATTTTAAAGCTGCTGACAGCAGGTATCACGGCTTTTGCTCGGTCGCTGGATGCCACGAATGTGTCCGAGGAGCAGCAGGATGCGCTAGCGCTTCTGTGCACCACACAGTTTGAGATAAACTGTTTCAGGAAGAGCTCCATCCGGCCAAATTTGAATCCCAAATTTGCGGGATTATGCAGCACCTCCACCGCACCACCACCACCAAGGCAGTTGTTTGGGGAAGACCTGCCTAAACGCGTAAAGGAACTGGACGAGGAAGCCAAGACTGTGGGGATGATGAGACAGTCTTATTCATCCAAAACTCCCGGTTACACCAGGCAGCAGCCACGTTCCTCGTTCAGGCCCCACACATCGGTGGACCAAGGCCCCAGAACATATTCCCAAACATATTCCTCGGCGGGGGCCCAACAGCAGAGGCCTTTTTTATTCCAAGGCCAGCCCAAGCCAGCTTGGAAGATGCGGCAACAGGGCCGCGCCACACGAGGAGCGAAGACACCACAGTCCAGACCCCGGCGCTAACCTTGGAGGTAAGGGGGCTTGGGTCCGTCCACAACGTAGCTTTAGTAACCTCACCGGTGGGGGGACGGCTTCGGGGTTTCCGGTCTGCTTGGGATACCCTAACTACGGATCCTTTTATTTTACAAAGCATTCAGGGTTATGAGATAGAGTTTATTAATGGCAGAGATCCCCCTTCGCAACATGAGCCTAGTCGCAGATTTGCACTCTCTCAATTAGAGAAGGAGCGGGCTCATGTTGAAATACTACGATTAGAAAAGAAAGGGGTGATACAAAAAACGATGCACGAGCCATTGGAGTTTGTTTCCAACATCTTTACTAGGGTTAAGAAGGATGGAGGCTGTCGGATTATCATCGACTTAACCCAGTTGAATGCTTTCGTACAATATACCCATTTTAAGATGGAGACATTTGAGACGGCCAAGCAGTTGGTTAGTCATGGGTACTTTATGGCTTGCATTGACCTGAAGGATGCATACTATACAGTCCCTATTGCTAAACAACATCGAAGGTTCTTGAAATTTGTCTGGGAAGGTCAATTATGGCAATATATGGCTTTGCCTAATGGGATTACAACAGCGCCGAGACTATTTACTAAAATTGTCAAACCTTTATTGGCACATCTCAGGAAACAAAACCATATTATAATGGCATATTTAGATGACATTTTCATAGCAGGGAAAACCCTAGAGCACGCCCAGTTGGCAGTCTCGGCCGCTATATCTTTGTTTCAAAGAATGGGGTTTGTAATCCATCCAGACAAATCCAAGCTCAACCCTTCGCAGGTCATGGACTATTTGGGGTTCACTATAGACACTAACCAGATGGAAATCACGGTCCCAGTTGACAAAGTGGTGGACGTTCAACAAGCATGCATCAGTTTACTTGACAACAACAGGCCAACCATTCGGCAGGTTGCTAAGGTAATTGGCAAGCTGGTTGCCACATTCCCGGCCGTAAACTATGGTCCGTTGCATTACCAAAACTTACAAAAAAGTAAAATTCTGGCGTTAAAATTGAATACCGGACATTTTGACAGACCTATGCGCTTAGGCATAGGGGAGCAAACTGAGCTGGAATGGTGGGTTCATAATATTGGAGTAAGTTCCAAACCCATCATTCTCCCGAATCCCACGGTTCTGTTGCAAACTGATGCGAGTGCACAAGGCTGGGGGGCAACTGACACTGTAACCAGCTGTGGTGGCAGATGGGACGCTCATGAGTTCACGCTTCTCCAAGTGCAAGGCATTAATTATTTGGAAATGCTGGGGGTCTTTCATGGACTGCGGGCATATTGCAGTAATTTGCGTCATGCACATGTCCGCCTTCAAATCGATAACACCACGGTGGTAGCCTATATAAATCATATGGGTGGTATCAGGTCAGTATCTTGTAATGATTTGGCAAATACAATTTGGCTCTGGTGCATCAAAAGGGGTATTTGGATATCAGCAACGTACCTTCCGGGGATACTCAATACGGTGGCGGACACCAGGTCACGAGTTTTTAATGATAACATTGAGTGGATGCTGAATCCCCTTGTGTTTGCTGAAATTGTGACAAAATTTGGTATGCCAGATATTGACCTATTTGCGTCTAGACTGAACCATCAGATACCAACATATGTATCGTGGGAACCAGATCCTGGGGCAGTGGCTTTGGATGCTTTTTCGCTCCACTGGGGGAAATGGTGTTGCTACGCTTTTCCCCCATTCTGCCTCATCAGTCGGGTATTACAGAAGATTAAATTAGACTCTGCATCAGGCATTCTGGTAATACCCGACTGGCCGACACAACCGTGGTACCCGGTGGTCTCTCAGATGCTGAAGCGCCCGTGGGTGCGAATAGGAAACAACCCACAATTGGTTACTAATCCCGTCACTGGCGAGCCGCATCCGTGCCACGCCTATTTAAACCTGTTGGTCTGCAGGTTCTGAAAAGGCCTTTGCTGAACACGGGGATCTCACCGAGGGCCATGGATTTAATCGCTGCATCATGCAGAGCATCTACAAGGCGGCAGTACCTGACCCAGATCAGGAAATGGGAACTATTCTGTTTAAGGAAGAGTGTTACCTATGATTCTGCCACAATACCTGACGTCCTGGAATTCCTGGCGGGCCTCCACTATGATGAAGGGCTCAGCTATAGTACCATCAATAGCGCCAGGAGTGCGCTGTCCTCGTACCTTCCGGTAGGAGTGGGGACCAACAATCTGGTGTCGAAGTTTATGAGGGGTGTATTTAACACAAACCCTCCACGGCCCAGATATAACGTTGTTTGGGATGCAGGAGTGGTCCTGTCCCTGTTAAGATCATGGTCCCCCATGGCGGGGTTACCTCTTCACCAGCTCACCCTGAAGGTGGTCATGTTGATGGCGCTCACGTCTGCTCAGCGGGTACAGGCGCTTCAAAAGTTGCGCATTGACAATATGCTCTCTACCCCTGGGAAAATAACGTTTTACGTTGCAGACCTGCTGAAGCAGCATCGACCCGGATCTTTGGGGCTGCAGTTGGAATTCCAGGCGTACCCCTCTGATGCCACACTCTGCACAGTCACCCATCTCCGTTGCTACATTGAGTTGACCCGGTCGATCAGGAATTCGGAACAAGGACTGCTTATAAGCCACAAAAAACCACATCGCCGGGTGACAGTGCAGACGATCTCCAGGTGGCTCAGGGAAGTGTTGGATGCAGCGGGTATTGACACTAACTTGTTTAAATCTCATTCCACCAGGGCTGCATCCACATCAACAGCGAGGGCCATGGAGGTGCCCATGGATCACGTCCTCGCTACGGCAGGATGGGCCAGTGAGTCAACCTTTCAACGGTTCTACCATAAGCCATTGGCCGGACCTGCAACATATGCGGATGCAGTACTCAGGGCTGCTCCCTAATATCATTTGTCCCCAGTCAGGGGGTTTGTTTATGATTTGTGTTTAATAAATGTTCATTATTTTCAGATTGTCCAGTCTGGATTGCTTTAACAAACTTCCTCCATCAGGATTGCGGCAGTGTGGTAGCATGGGCGTTGTCCAGGGCGTGTAATCACAGAGCTTTGAAGTCTTCACGAAGTCACTCACGTGACTCCGAAGTAAAATAGTAAGATTAAACGAGAACTTACCAGTTCGAAGGTTGATCTTTATTTTATGAGGAGTTGCGATGAGGGATTTCGTGCCCTCCGCTCCCAACCCTCGATCATTATGTTCAGCTGGTTAGTTCGCAGTTTAATCTTAATATCCTTACTTTTCGTCGAGTCTGTGATTCCACACCGCTGCTTTGAAGGATGCCGCGCATGCGTGTTGGCGGGGTCTTCACGAAATCCCTCATCGCAACTCCTCATAAAATAAAGATCAACCTTCGAACTGGTAAGTTCTCGTTTAATCTTACTATTATATGTCTTTTTAATATTGTTATAGCACCTGAGTCCACCTCCTCTGGCAGCTCGCCTCATATAGACAATAGATAATAGGTGCAGGAGTAGGCCATTCGATCCTTCGAGCCAGCACCGCCATTCAATGTGATCACGGCTGATCATCCCCAATCAGTACGCCGTTCCTGCCTTCTCCCCATATCCCCTGACTCCGCTATTTTCAAGAGCCCTATCAAGCTCTCTCTTGAAAGCATCCAGAGAACCGGCCTCCACCGCCCTCTGAGGCAGAGAATTCCACAGACTCACAACTCTCTGTGAGAAAAAGTGTTTCCTCGTCTCCGTTCTAAATGGCTTGCCCCTTATTCTTAAACTGTGTGGCCCCTGGTTCTGGACACCCCCAACATCGGGGACAAGTTTCCTGCCTTTAGCGTGTCCAAACCCTTAATAGGTCTGAAGAAGGGTCTCGACCCGAAACGTCGCCTATCTCCTTCGCTCCTTAGATGCTGCTGCACCCGCTGAGTTTCTCCAGCCTTTTGTGTACCCTTAATAATCTTATATGTTTCAATAAGATCCCCTCTCATCCTTCGAAACTGCAGACTACGGGTGCTGTCTGTACGGGTGGGTTTTCTCTGGGTGCTCCGGTTTCCTCCCACACTGGGGTGGGGGTTGGGGGGGGTTGGGGTAGGCCGAGCTGGGATTGCCTGGGAGTAAATACCGGTCGGTCACTGTGTCTCCGCCGGCAGTGTGCAGCAGACCACGATACCATCTACAGCCGGAGTACAAGCTCCTTCACCAACTCATTGTGGTCACATAAATGACAATACAGCCCAATCAGCCAAACCACTTCCTGCTCCGACTATTCCCCAGACACATTCCCTCTCCCCTGACAGAGCGTCGCAGAGTCGCAGTCGTTCAGCACGGAAACAGGCCCCACAGCCCACACCCACCAACCTGCCCCGTCTACACCAGTCCCACCTGCCCGCCCGCCTTTGGCTCACTTCCCTCTAAGCCCATCCCATCCATGTCCCTGTCCATTGCTATCTCCAGAGATGCTGCCCGACCCGCGGAGTTACTCCAGCACTTTGTGTCCTTTTTGTGTAAACCAGCATCTGCAGTTCTTTGTGTCTACATTCCTCCATTATGTCCACAGATATACCTTTGAGAATGTAGCCAGCCACATGTCAAGGGTATGTTTTTAACTCTGGGACAATGTGTGAGAGGAAAAGTATATTTTAAAATCATATATATCCATTGGAACTCGGAGTAGCTACAAATCCCTGGTGGTGTATCTCTTCTCCGTGGATTGTCACCTTGTCGTGGTGGAGAAGCTTGTGTGGTCCTGAGATCTTGAGAGCGATGCCGTCTGGAGCGATGCCCCTGCTAGGGCCACCCATGGCGGTAAGGTCGAGGGGGAGGCCCCTGACAAAGAGCGATCCAACCAAGACCTCAACGGTGGAACAGGCGGGGGACGATGGCTGACCTTAGTGGAGCGCCACAACGGCTGGGAAGGCAGATGAAGGCTGCGGCAGAAAAGGGTCTCCAGTCGTCTTGGACTCCATGCCACTGGATCCTGACCCAGACCCGTCAAGGACCGTGGGGTGGCTGTCTGTGCACCAGTCTCCCCACGTTAAACAAAGTCACGCACAGGCGTCCTCAAACCCTGGAGACACCCATGGTCAGCCATGACCGAAGGGGGCCTAAAAAAAAAAGATTTGTATTTATGTAAATAATTAAACTCTTTAACTGAAGTTACTCTGACAGATTGAAACTCTCTCGTCTGGGATTCTGTGGTCCAGCAACTCTTGTGTTCTAGCTTGTTCTGGACCTGCGGTACATGGTCATAGAGTCATACAACACGGAAACAGGCCCTTCGGCCCAACTCATCCCTGCTGACCCACATGCCCCTTCTACACTAGTCCCTCCTGCCCGCGTTTGGCCCATATCCCTCATAACCTGTCCTATCCACGTACCTGTCCAAATGTCTGTTAAATGCTGTTATAGTCCCAGCCTCAACTACCTCCTCTGGCAGCTCATTCCATACACCCACCACCCTGTGTGTGTCAAGGTTTCCCCATTAGGTTCCCGCAGGTAGTTGAAGCAGGCACAATAACAACGTTGAAAGGACAAAGACACAGTGCTGGAGTAACTCAGCGAGTCAGGTGGCATCTCTGGAGAACATGGATCTAATCGAAGGTAGACAAAAATGCTGGAGAAACTCAGCGGGTGAGGCAGCACCTGTGGAGCGAAGGAATAGGCGACGTTTCGGGTCTCGATCCGAATCTCAGCCATGATCACATTAAATGGCGGTGAAAAGGACTCAAGCATCAGGCGACAATCAGTGGGAGCCATCGCTTGTTTGCAATGGACCCGCTGAAGACTTTGCTGCCCAGTGTTGGAGAGGTTCCCTTCTCTTGGGACCTCGGTCAAGCTCTCCGCTATCGGTGGCTAACCCATTCCACTGGCGATGTTGGGGAGGCTTTTGGTTGAGAGGTCGGGTGAGTGGGAGGTGAGGAGATCGGGCGGGGGGTGTGCAGATTTGGGAATTAATTGGGAGGTGGGTAAATGTCTGGGAGCTGTGGGGTGGTGGATGTAAGGGTGTGGGAGGGGAAGGGGAAGTGAAGGGTTCCTACACAAACTGGAGTGGACGCAGAGAGTCCTGAATAACATAGAGCACGGAATAGTAAAGAAGAACAGGCCCTTCTGCCCACAATATCCATGCCAACCTTTTTGCCCATCTGCTCCAATCCCCTGTGCCCGCAGTATGTCTGTAGGCCTTCCATGCCTTGCCTATTGAAGTGTCTGTCTCAATGCCTCTTATACACGGCGTACACAGGTTTGTACACAAACCTGCGTACCTTATAGCGGGTGCCTGGAAACCGCTGCCAGGGCGGGCGAGTCAAGAGTGTCGGAAGGAACTGCAGATGCTTGAGAGATCAGAGCATTAAATATAGGAGTAGGGAAGTAATGTTAAAATTGTACAAGGCATTGGTGAGACCAATTCTGGAGTAGGGTGTACAATTTTGGTCGCCTAATTATAGGAAAGATGTCAACAAAATAGAGAGAGTACAGAGGAGATTTACCAGAATGTTGCCTGGGTTCCAGCAACTAAGTTACAGAGAAAGGTTGAACAAGTTAGGTCTTTATTCTTTGGAGCGCAGAAGGTTAAGAGGGGGGACTTGATTGAGGTCTTTAAAATGATGAAAGGGATAGACAGAGTTGACGTGGATAAGCTTTTCCCATTGAGGGTAGGGAAGATTCAAACAAGAGGGCATGACATGAGAATTAAGGGACAGAAGTTTAGGGGTAACATGAGGGGGAACTTCTTTACTCAGAGAGTGGTGGCTGTGTGGAATGATCTTCCAGCAGAAGTGGTGGAGGCAGGATCGATTTTAACATTTAAAAGTAAAGTGGATAGGTATATGGACGGGAAGGGAATGGAGGGGTATGGTCTGAGTGCAGGTAGATGGGACTAGGGGAAAATAAATGTTCGGCATGGACTGGAAGGGCTGAGAAGGCCTGTTTCCGTGCTGTAATTGTTCTATGGTTATATGGTCATACATGGAAGATGGACACAAAATGCTGGAGAAACTCAGCGGGTCACACAGCATCTGTGGAGAGAAGGTGACGTTTCGGGTCGGGACCGCTCTTCAGACTGGTGAGTCAAGACAGTTTAATTGTCATCTGTACCAACAATGAAGGAGGAAATTCTTACTTGGCAGATATTGGAGTGGCATTGAAGCTTGTGGCTATGCGGGGAATGGAGGGATATGGATCACATGCAGGCAGAGGAGGTTAGTTTAATTTGGCATCATGTTCGGCACACACATTGTGAGCCGGAGGGCCTGTTCCTGGGCTGTAGTTTAGACATACAGCGTGGAAATAGAAACATAGAAACATCCAACTCAGTATCCCGTACCTGCCTTCTCTCCATACCCTCTGATCCCCTTAGCCACAAGGGCCACATCTAACTCCCTCTTAAATATAGCCAATGAACTGGCCTCAACTACCCTCTGTGGCAGAGAGTTCCAGAGACCCACCACTCTGTGTGTGAAAAAAGTCCTTCTCATCTCGGTCCTAAAGGATTTCCCCCTTATCCTTAAGCTGTGACCCCTTGTCCTGGACCTCCCCAACATCGGGAACAATCTTCCTGCATCTAGCCTGTCCAACCCCTTAAGAATTTTGTAAGTTTCTATAAGATCCCCTCTCAATCTCCTAAATTCTAGAGAGTATAAACCGAGTCTATGCAGTCTTTGTTCATAAGACAGTCCTGACATCCCAGGAATCAGTCTGGTGAACCTTCTCTGCACTCCCTCTATGGCAATAATGCCCTTCCTCAGATTTGGAGACCAGAACTGTACGCAATACTCCAGGTGTGGTCTCACCAAGACCCTATACAACTGAAGTAGAACCTCCCTGCTCCTATACTCAAATCCTTTTGCTATGAAAGCTAACATACCATTGGCTTTCTTCACTGCCTGCTGCACCTGCATGCCTACTTTCAATGACTGGTGTACCATGACACCCAAGTCGCGCTGCATCTCCCCTTTTCCTTCGGCCCCACCAAGTCCACTCCGACCAGCGATCCCCGAACAACAATGCCATTCTACAGTGTGGGGACAATTTACAATTTTACCAATGCCATAAACCTACAAACCTGCACGTCTTAGGAGTGTGGGAGGAAACCGGCGCACCCGGAGAAAACCCACGCGGGTCATGGGGAGAACGTACAAACTCCGTACAGGCAGCACCCGTAGTCAGGATCGAACCCGGGTCTCTGGCGCTGTGAAGCAGCGACTCTACCGCTGCGCCACCGTGTACTGTTCTATGTTCTCTGTGGCAATTGTATCGTATTCCACCAGTGGGTGCCAGTGCACTCACTTTCTTAGAATAGTGGGGAGGCCATTTAAGACTGAGGTGAGAAAAAAACTTTTTCACCCAGAGAGTTGTGAATTTATGGAATTCCCTGCCACAGAGGGCAGTGGAGGCCAAGTCACTGGATGGATTTAAGAGAGAGTTAGATAGAGCTCTAGGGGCTAGTGGAGTCAAGGGTTGTGGGGAGAAGGCAGGCACGGTTTATTGATAGGGGACGATCAGCCATGATCACAATGAATGGCGCTGCTGGCTCGAAGGGCCAGCACCTCCTGCACCTATTTTCTATATTTTCACCTAATGGCCTCTTCCTGCACCTATTTTCTATGTTTCTAGGCACCGAGCACTCTCTGCGTATTTCACCCCCAGACCTTGCTCACCCCCCCCCCTCCCCTCGCCTCAAACCAGCGCCCTCATGCTGATTACATGTCCCCAGCGGGGCTGGGAACCACATCAGTTGCCAGCGGAGATTAGTTCACTTAAATGATTGCCAGGTAATTCCGTCAACAATCCCAAACAGCCAGAGCATTTCCGATCCACACCCCTCGCTAATTATGCTTTGATACAGATAGACTTTAAAACGCTTGTTTACATTTTTCGGGGGAAAACACTTCCTTGCTTCAAAGCTGCAGAGATGACATCATCTCTTCTCTCGGTTATTCTCTGTGTCATTAGCTTCCAGCCCGAGGCTTCGCCGCGTGTTTATCACCAACATTAAGCCTCCCGAACCCTCGATTACACCCCAACCTGTAATTCACTCCTTGCATCTGTTATTCCACATAAACCCCGGATTCTTCTTCCATCCAAGGACCCCAGCGTTCCTCTCAGGTGAGACAGAGGTTCATGTGCACCAACCTCCAACCTTATCTACTGCATTATAGACAATAGACAATCGGTGCAGGAGTAGGCCATTCGGCCCTTCGAGCCAGCACCGCCATTCAATGTGATCATGGCTGATCATCCACAATCAGTACCCCGTTCCTGCCTTCTCCCCATATCCCCTGACTCCGCTATCTTTAAGAGCCCTATCTAGCTCTCTCTTGAAAGCATCCAGAGAAGCTGCCTCCACCGGCCTCTGAGGCAGAGAATTCCACAGACTCACCACTCTCTGTGAGAAAAAGTGTTTCCTCTTCTCTGTTCTAAATGGCTTACCCCCTATTCTTTAATTCACGAGGATGTTGCCAGGACTTGAGGGCCTGAGCTACAGAGAGAAGTTGGGCAGGCTAGGAGCGCAGGAGGATGAGGGGTGATCTTATAGAAGTGTACAAAAACGTGAGAGGAATAGATCGGGTTAATGCAGTCTTTTGCCCAGAGAACCAGAGGGCATAGGTTTAAGGTGACTTGGGAAAGATTTAATAGGAACCTGAAGGGTAATGTTTTTTAACACCAAGGGTGGTGGGTGTATGGAATGAGCTGCCGGAGAAGGGAGTTGAGGCAGGCACTACCGCAATGTTTTATAAACATTTGGACAGGTAAGTGGATAGGACAGGTTTAGAGGGATATGGGCCAAACTCAGGCAGATGTGACTAGTGTAGATGGGGACATTTTGGTCGGCATGGGCAAGTTGGGCCGAAGGGCCTGTTTCCTCGACCGCCTGTACATGGGCGTAGCTAAGTGTCCACAAGGTGACCTGAAATGCCACCTGTCCATTCCCTCCTCAAATGCTGCCTGACCCGCTGAGTTAATTGGCTATATTTAAGAGGGAGTTAGATGTGGCCCTTGTGGCTAAAGGAATCAGGAGGTATGGAGAGAAGGCAAGTACAGGATACTGAGTTGAATGATCAGCCACGATCATATTGAATGGCGGTGCAGGTTTGAAGGGCTGAATGGCCTAGTCCTGCACCTAATTTCTATGTTTCTATGTTTCAATCCAGCACTTTGTGCTTTCTTCAGGATTTCAGCATCTGCAATTCCTTGTGTCTTCTGCACTCAGTTCCCTGACTGATGAAGACCAAGGTGCCGAAAGCATTCTTCACCACACTGTCTAAGGGGTAAAAGAGGTGAAACGAGACAGGGATCTGAGAGTGGTGATGAGAATATTACATCCCAGTGTTTCGAGACAGGGAGGGCTGTCTTTCAAGATGGCGCCCAACACAGGTGACTGTTTGTGTGGCCGTCACAGAAGTGGATCTTCAATGAATGAATGATTCATTATGATTTTATTGTCACTCATCTAGTTTTGATTGTCATGCAATCTTGATGGTTGGACTATCATGCATTCACCTATTACAATCCTTCCACTCTTTTAAATCTCGACTCTGACACCAACATTTCTCACTTGCACTAAAACGTTATTCACCACATTCCGTATATCGTGTATCTGTACACTGTGCACGGCTCGATTGTAATCATGTACAGTCTTTCCGTTGACAGGATAGCACGCAACAAACAGCTTTTCACTGCACCTTGGTATAGAGTTAGATTTAGCTCTTAGGGCTAACGGAATCAAAGGATGTGGGGAGAAAGCAGGAACGGGGTATTAATTTTGGATGATCAGCCATGATCATATTGAATGGCGGTGTTAGCTCGAGGGGCTGAATGGCCTCCTCCTGCACCTATTTTCATATTCTTCTTCTACACATGACAATAAACTGCGCCTCGTGGTTCTGAGTCAGGTTTGGGGTGGGGAGGGGTGGGCTGGGGTGGGGGGTTGTGGGGTGGGGGGGCTGTGGGGTGGGGTGGGGAGGGGAGGGGTAGGGTGGGGTGAGGTGGGGGGCTGTGGGGTGGGGCGGGGTGGGATGGGGTGGGGAGCGTGGGTGAGGGGCTGTGGGATGGGGTGGGGTGGGGAGGGGTAGGGTGGGATGGGGTGGGGGACTGTGGGGTGGGGAGGGGTGAGGAGGGGTGAGGAGGGGTGGGCTGGGGTGAGGGGATGTGGGGTGAGGGGCTGTGGGATGGGGTGGGGTGGGGTGGGGGGCTGTGGGATGGAGTGGGTTGGGGAGGGGGAGGATGGGATGGGGTGGGGGGCTGTGGGGTGGGGCGGGGTGGGATGGGGTGGGGAGCGTGGGTGAAGTGTGGGGTGGGCTTTTGACTACACAACGTAGAACAGGTGACAACAAATTGGTTGTGCTTGTCTCCACGGCAACAACCCCTCGGCTTTGCAATGAATCCCTTGGAGTTCCCTTGGCAACCACCAATGCAAGGTTGATGGAGTCAGGGTTCTTGCAGATGGAAGGATAATTAATCGTGGTGTTAAATGTCAGGGGACAATGCCCAAGAAGGTATTGAGGTCTCTCGAGGTGTCACTTGGTTACCATTTTTCTTGGGTAAGATTGGCTCAGCAACTTTAATCTCCCAGCTTCAATCTTCTTGCTTGGTTGGAGGTGTTTGCTCTGATTAATGAGTGAATGAGCACATTAATTCTCACCGCCTCACCTCTCCTCTGCTAGTTCTTTTCCTGCATCTCCTCAGCCTTCTGTGGTGGGGCCACAAAGTCTTTAGTCAGAGGGTGGTGAATCTGTGGAATTCATGGCCACAGAAGGCTGTGGAAGCCAGGTCAGTGGATATTTTAGAAACATAGAACATAGAAAAATAGGTGCAGGAGTAGGCCATTCGGCCCTTTGAGCCATCATTGCCATTTAATATGATCATGGCTGATCATCCAAAATCAGTTCCCCTTTCCTGTTTTTTCCAATATCCCTTGATTCCGTTAGCCCTAAGAGCTAAATCTAACTCTCTCTTGAAAACATCCAGTGAATTGGCCTCCACTGCCTTCTGTGGCAGAGAATTCCACAGATTCACAACTCAGGGTGAAGAAGTTTTTCCTCATCTCAGACCTAAATGGCCGACCCCTTATTCTTAAACTGTGACCCTGGTTCTAGACTCCCCTAACATCAGGAACATTTTCCTGCATCTAGCCTATGAAATCCTTTAAGAATTTTACCTGTTTCTATAAGATATCCTCTCATCCTTCTAAATTCCAGTGAATATAAGCCCAGTCGACCCAATCTTTCATCATATGACAGTCCCGCCATCCCGAGAATTAACCTGATGAACTCCCTCAATAGCAAGAACGTCCTTCCTCAAATTAGGAGACCAAAATTGCAAACAATACTCCAGGTGCGGTCTTAGCAGGGCACTGTACAACTGAAGTTGAACCTCCTTGCTCCTAAACTCAAATCCTCTCGCAATGAAGGCCAACATGCCATTAGCTTGCTTCACTGCCTGCTGTACCTGCATGCTTACTTTCAGTGACTGATGTACAAGCACACCCAGGTCTCGTTGCACCTCCCCTTTTCCTAATCTGACACTAATTCAGATAATAATCTGCATTAAAAAAAAACTAGACTCTAATATTACTAATTTTATATGGGATTACAAAGCACATAGAATTAAAAGAAATCATTTGTGTAAACCTAAAGATGTAGGGGGACTTGCACTGCCTAATTTTTTATATTATTATTGGGCAGTGCATATTAAGAATATTATTTATTGGTTGGATTGTCCTTCTCAAAAGACATCCTTGCCATAGAGGGGGTACAGAGAAGATTCACCAGACTGATTCCTGGGATGTCAGGACTTTCATATGAGGAAAGATTGGATAGACTCGGTTTGTACTCGATGGAATTTAGAAGATTGAGGGGGGATCTTATAGAAACCTACAAAATTCTTAAGGGGTTGGACAAGCTAGATGCTGGGAGATTGTTCCCGATGTTGGGGGAGTCCAGAACAAGGGGTCACAGTCTAAGGATAAGGGGGAATTCCTTTAGGACCGAAATGAGGAAAACATTCTTTACACAGAGAGTGGTGAGTCTCTGGAATTCTCTGCCACAGAAGGTAGTTGAGGCCAGTTCATTGGCTATATTTAAGAGGGCGTTAGATGTGGCACTTGTGGCTAAAGGGATCAGGGGGTATGGAGAGAAGGCAGGTACGGGATACTGAGTTGGATGATCAGCCATGATCACATTGAATGGCGGTGCAGGCTCGAAGGGCCGAATGGCCTACTCCTGCACCTATTTTCTATGTTTCTATGTTTCAACAGATGGAATGGATAAGAATGGAGAAAGAGGATTGTTTTCCTTACGATTTAGGAGCGATCCTCTTCTCCCCGATAAAATTGAATAATATATTATATAAGAAGAATCCAATCATATCATTCGCATTTGGAAACAAATAAAACTAACTTTAAAATTAAGAAACTTATCATTAACACCAATAGTGAATAATCCGGTATTTAAACCATCTTTTATGGATAAAACATATAGACAATGGGAAAGATTGGGAATTAAAAAGTTGGGTGACATGTATGAAATGGGAAATTTATTATAATTTCAACAATTAAAATCAAAATTTAATCTGAATAATAACCGATATTTTAAATATTTACAGATATGTGACTTTATAAAAAAATCTATAACAAGATTACAGAATATAACGATAGACCCACTGGAAGAAGCAATGAATATTAAGGCGGACTCACAAAAAATAATATCATATCTACATAACAGTATTCTTAATAGAGAATTGCCATCAACAGAGGCAATTAGAGAAGACTGGGAAAATGAATTAATGATAAAAATTTCTAAAGAAACATGGGAGAGTTATTTGATATATATACATAAATGTTCCATTAACACTAGACATAATTTAATTCAATTTAAAATAGTACACAGATTATATTATTCAAAAGTTAGGTTGAATAAATTTTATTCAAATATTTCTCCCATCTGTGGTAAATGCCTTTCTCAAAATGCCAACTTCACACATTCTTTCGTTTCTTGCACAAAACTTCAAAGATTTTGGTGTGATATATTTGATATATTCACTAGTTTATTTAAGACAAAAATGGAACCTAGCATGGAAATGGTTATCTTTGGAGTATTAGGGGATGGAAACCTCATTTATCTCATTTATTAATTATGGTTTAATAATAGCGAAAAAACTGATACTCAAATTCTGGAAAAAGGCTACTATACCAACACTCAAAATGTGGATTGGTAATATTTGGAAACGGCCCATTTGGAAGAAATGAGACTCCTCCTAATAGAAAAAAAAAGACCAATTCTTAACGAGTTGGTCTCCATTTATTCATCTTGTGGATTCATGGGGTGTAATAACATCGTAAAATGAAAAATTCTGGGTTTGAGTGAAAAATGATTAAGAACAAAAAATATATACATCGACTTGTGGCGTGCAAGAATCTCCTTTCTGCTTCATTTTCTCACTGATCTCTTTCTTTACATTACACTCACGAGACTATTCTTTTCTCTTCGATACTTCTTTCTTTCTCATTTCTTTCTTAAAAAAAAAAGGAAGTTGTACAAAGAATGTTTTAATAATTCTGGGAACCTGTAAAAAGGTACCATTAAAATGTAATGGACTTACTTCGAATAAAATAATTTAAAAATTCTGCGTTTCCTAACAATAATTTCCTAATTCAGATAATAATCTGCCTTCCTGCTCTTGCCACCAAAGTGGATAACCTCACATTTATCCACATTATACTGCATCTTCCATGCATCTGCCCACTCACCCAACCTGTCCAAGTCACCCTGAGGCCTCAAGCATCCTCATCGCAGCTCACACTGCCACCCAGCTGTATGTCATCCGCAAACTTGGAGATGTTACATTTAATTCCCTCGTCTAAATCGTTAATATATATTGTAAATAACTGGGGTCCCAGCACCGAGCCTTGCGACACCCCACTAGTCGCAAGTCACTCCGCCTGCCGTTCTGAAAAGGACCTGTTAATTCCTACTCTTTGCTTCCTGTCTGCCAACCAGTTCTCTATCCATGTCAATACCTTACCCCAATACCATGTGCTCTAAAGTGAAAGTCAAAGTATCCTTTAGTGTCATTCAGACCTTTCGGTCTGAACGAAATTTCGTTGCCTTGCCGTCATAACAGATAATAAAAAACAAAACACACAATAAACACATATTTGACATCCACAACAGTGAGTTCACCAGGCAACTCCTCACTGTGGTGGAAGGCAAAAGTCATAAAGTCTTTGTCTTCTTCCATCCTTGTTCTCTCTCTGCGCTGAGGCAATCCAGGCCTCCGATGTTGTCGTCCACTAGGCCCGTGGCCGAGCCTCCGTCGCCACTGCCGTCGCCGGAATGCTGGAACACCGCCACAGCTCTGAAGCAGGGTCCGCCGCTGGAACGATGGAGCACCACAGCTCTCAAGCCGGGTCACCGCTGGACGCCACCGCTGGAACGATGGAGCACCACAGCTCTGAAGCCGGGTCACCGCTGGAACGCCACCGCTGGAACGATGGAGCACCACAGCTCTGAAGCCTGGTCACCGCTGGAACGCCACCGCTGGCGCACCGCAGCTCTGAAGCTGGGTCACCGCTGGAACGCCACCGCTGGAACGCTGGAGCACCACAGCTCTGAGGCCGGGTCACCGCTGGAACGCTGGAGCACCGCAGCTCTGAAGCCGGGTCACCGCTGGAACGCTGGAGCACCGCAGCTCTGAAGCCGGGTCGCTGCTGGAACGATGGAGCACCACAGCTCTGAAGCCGGGTCACCGCTGGAACGCCGCCGCTGGAACGCTGGAGCACCACAGCTCTGAAGCCGGATCGCCGCTGGAATGCCACCGCTGGAACGCTGGAGCACCACAGCTCTGAAGCCGGATCGCCGCTGGAACGCTGCCGCTGGAACGCTGCTGGAGCACCACAGCTCTGAAGCCGGGTCACTACTAGAACGCCACCGCTGGAACGCTGGAGGACCACAGCTCGGAAGCCGGGTCGCCGCTGGAACGTCACCGCTGGAGCACCGCAGCTCTGAAGCTGGGCCGCTGCCACCGTTGGAATGCTGGAACGCCGCCACAGTGCCGAGGCCGCCAGCTCCGCCATTAGGGCCTCAGCAAATACGGAGACGGTGACGGGGGACACAACAAGAAAAGTCGCATCCCCCTGAAGGGAGAGACTAAAACCCTGTTTCTCCCACCCACCCCCACACATACACAGCCTAATAAACCAAAATTTTAACTAAATCAGACACAAGAAAACAAAAAGAAAACAAAAAACAGACGGACTGCAGGCGAGCCGCAGCTGCCAGGCAGCGCCACCACTATAATTTTGCACACTAAATTCTTGTGTGGAATCTTGGCAAAGGCTTTTTGAAAGTCCAGATGCACCACATCCACTGGCTCTCCATTCTACTTGTTACATCCTCAAAAAATTCCAGATTAGTCCAGCATGATTTCCCTTCATAAATCCTTGCGGACTTTGACCGATCCCGTCACTGCTTTCCAAATGCACCGCTATAACATCTTTAATAATCGACTCCAGCATCTTCCCCACTACCGATGCAAGGCTAACTGGTCTATAATTCCCCGTTTTCTCTCTCCCTCCTTTCTTAAAAAGTGGAGTTACATTGGCTACCCTCCAGTCCACAGGAACTGATCCAGAGTCGAGAGAACATTGGAAAATGGTCACCAACGCATCCACGATTTCTAGAGCCACCTGCTTGAGTACTCTGGGATGCAGACCATCAGGCCCTGGGGATTTATCTGCCTTCAGTCCCAACATTTTACCTAATACCATTTCCTGACTAATGTGGATTCCCTTCAGTTCCTCCCTCCCAATAGATCCTCGGTCACCCAGTATTTCTGGGAGATTGTTTGTGTCTTCCTTAGTGAAGACAGAACCAAAGTACTTGTTTAACTGTTCTGCCATTTCATTGTTTCCCATTATAAATTCACTTTTCTCTGATTGTAAGGGACCTACATTTGTCTTCACTAATCTTTTCCATTTTACATATCTGAAGAAGCTTTTACAGTCAGTTTTTATATTCCCTGCAAACTTCCTTTCATGGTCTTTCCACCCCCCCCCCCCCCCCTGTTAATTAACCCCTTTGTCCTCCTCTGTTGAGTTCTAAATTTCTCCCAGTCCACCGGTTTGCTGCTTCTTCCGGCCAATTTAAATGCCTCTTCATTGGATTTAATGATCCTTGATTTCCCTCGTCAGCCAGCGTTGAGCCGTCTTCCCCGTTTTATTTTTTCGCCAGACAGGGATGAACAATTTCTGGAGTTCGTCCATGTGGTCTATAAATCTTTGCCATTGCATCTCCACCATCAATCCTTTAAGTATAATTTGCCAGTTGTCTTAGCCAATTCCCGTCTCATACCTTCAAAGTTTCCTTTCTTTAAGTTCAGGACCCTAGTCCCTGAATTAACCATCCTAATGCAGAATCCCACCATATTATGGTCACTGTTGCCCCAGGGGTGAGACTTGTCCATGCTGAGCAAGATGCCCCATCTAAGCTCGTCCCATTTACGTTGTTTTCACTGTGACCACATGTGTTTTCTCCGGGTGCATGGTTTCTATAAGACCATGAGGCAGAGAAGCATAATTAGGCCATTCAGCCCATCGAATGTGCTTTGCCATTACGTCATGAGTGATCTATTTTTCCCTCTCAACCCCATTCTTTTGCCTTTGTTCCCTGGTCTCCGACGCCCTTTCCTGCATTTGGCCCAAATCCCCTAGATTAACCATAATCAAATGGCAGAGATGATGAGCGTTTGACGGCACTGGGCCTGTACTCGCTGGAGTTTAGAAGGATGAGGGAGTGAGAGATAGATCAGCTACGACTGAATGATGGAGTAGACTCGATGGGCCGAATGGCCTAATTCTGCTCCAGTGACTTATGCTCTCATTACGACACGTATCGAGGGGCACAGTGTATTATGGTCATAGCCTCCCATCCTTTGTACACACTGCGGAAATTAAACTTTGGCAACCACAAAAGAAGGTGAGTATGATGGGCCAGAGGTTCAGTTTGATAACAGATGCGGGGGATCAGGATCCTCACATTTATGTTGTGTGCAATAGAAACATGTGCAAGGATAAATAATTCAGGCGGGCTCTGTCCGCGCTGATATTCAGTAGACCTGCATAGACAATGACAGGGCTCCATATGGCACTGACAAAGGACAGCGTTCTCTGGCTGACAGGAGGCTCCGCAGAACACGGCCAATTTACGGAACGGAATCAGAGCTGCAGGAGTCGGGAAACTGTGACCACCAGGTTCGAAAACACCTTCTTCCCAACAACCATCAAGCTCACGAATACAACACAATGCAACACACCATTCAAGATGGCGCTGAGGCCAGGCGAGACTCTCTGCCTGCGGGTCAGAAGTAGTACAAAATCATGAGGGGAATAGATCGGGTAGACGCACAGAGTCTCTTGCCCAGAGTAGGGGAATCGAGGACCAGGGGACATAGGTTCAAGGTGAAGGAGGAAAAGATTTAATAAGAACCCGAGAGGTAACCTTTTTCACACAAAGGGTGGTGGGTGTATGGAACAAGCTGCCAGAGGAGGTAGTTGAGGCTGGGACTATACCATTGTTTAAGAAACAGTTGGACAGGTCCATGGACAGGACAGGTTTGGAGGGATATGGACAAGCAAGGCAAGTGGGACTAGGGAAGCTGGGACATTGTTGGCCAGTGTGGGCTAGTTGGGCTGAAGGACCTGTTTTCACACGGTATCACTCTATGACTCTATGTACTATCATTCATTACAATCGCAGCACTCTTTTAAATCCTTATTTCAACAGCAGCATTTCTTACTCTAACTATGCTCCCTTTATCCTGTATCTGTACACTATGGACAGCTTGACTATAATCATGTATAGTCTTTCCGTTGACGACAGCACGCAACAAAAAAGCTTTTCACTGTACCTCGGTACATGAGACGATAATAAACGACTCAAAGTCATTGACTCCATGGCTCTGTTCATTTACATCGTACCTTGCTGTCCGTTGCACAACTGCCTTGACCACCGTCCAATCATTTGTTGCAAGGGAGAAGTTGTGTTACAAGCAAAAGAAACAGGTCATAACAAAATCAGGACCATTTAAGAGGGATATGTGCTAAATGCAGGCAAACAGGATGAGGCAATATGCCAATGTGGTCGGTATGGACAAGGTGGGCTGAAGGGCCTTTTTCCGTGCTGTATACGACTAACTAAACTATGAACTGGCTTGGTTGCACGACGACCAAAGACTGGCCTTCTTTCACGAATATTGGGGTTTCTAACTTAATTGATTTTTTTGGTTTAGTATGCTATTTCTGAATACTTTGTTTACAGGCCTATTAAGATGCTGCAAGTAAGAATGTCATTGTTCTGCTGTTGGAATATATGAATGAAACACTCTTGAATCTTGAATAGAGTCTGGTTCATTCTGCCGACGATCCGTGTCCAGTTGGGAAAAGGGGAAGTACAACGGGATCTGGGGGTCCTTGTTCATCAGTCAATGAAAGTAAGCATGCAGGTACAGCAGGCAGTGAAGAAAGCGAATGGCATGTTGGCCTTCATAACAAGAGGAATCGAGTATAAGAACAAAGAGGTCCTTCTGCAGTTGTACAGGGCCCTAGTGAGACCACACCTGGAGTATTGTGAATATTGTATTAAGAATAAGAGATAAGCCATTTAAAACGGAGATGAGGAAACATTTTTTCACACAGAGTTGTGAGTCTGTGGAATTCTCTGCTTCAGAGGGCAGTGGAGGCCGGTTCTCTGGATACTTTCAAGGGAGAGCTAGATAGAGCTCTTAAAGATAGCGGAGTCAGGGGATTTGGGGAGAAGGCAGGAACGGGGTACTGATTGTGGAATGGTGGTGCTGGCTCGGGGCCGAATGGCCTCCTCCTGCACCTATTGTCTATTGATCCAATTCAGTATTATTATATAGAGTCATAGAACTAAGCATCACGGAAACAAGCCCTTCTGTCCAACTCAGCCATGCTGACCAAGTTGCCCAATTGTGCCTATCCCATTTGCTCATATCCTTCCAAACCGTTCCCATCCATGTACCGTTCCCTCCCACTTCCTCTGGCAACTCGTTCCACGTGCCCGCCGCCCTCTGTGTGAAAACGTTGTTCCTTTTAAAATCTTTCTCAGCTCACCTTAACCCCATGACTGCAATATTTAGGCACAAAAAGCTGAAGTAACTCAGTCTTGACCTGAAGCGTCACCCATTCCTTTTCTCCAGGGATGCTGTCCGGCCCGCTGAGTTACTCCAGCTTTTTGTGTCTATCTTCGGTTTAAACCAGCATCTGCAGTTCCTTACTTCACCTCAAGGTTGACTCTCCTACTCTTGGGGGAAAATTTGTAGCTTCCTACCCACCTCATGATTATATGAACCTCTACAAGGTCATCCCTCAGCCTCTTACACACCAGGGAAAAAGACACAACCGATCCAGTCTCCCTGTATAACTCAACCCGTGGTAAACCAGTATTACCAACCAGTGGTAAAGAAAGCTTTTGGTGTGCTGGCCTTTATAAATCAGAGCATTGAATATAGGAGTAGGGAAGTAATGTTAAAATTGTTCAAGGCATTGGTGAGACCAATTCTGGAGTATGGTGTACAATTTTGGCCGCCTAATTATAGGAAGGATGTCAACAAAATAGAGAGAGTACAGAGGAGATTTACTAGAATGTTGCCTGGGTTCCAGCAACTAAGTTACAGAGAAAGGTTGAACAAGTGAGGTCTTTATTCTTTGGAGCGCAGAAGGTTAAGGGGGGACTTGATTGAGGTTTTTTAAATAATGAAAGGGATAGACAGAGTTGACGTGGATAAGCTTTTCCCATTGAGGGTAGGGAAGATTCAAACAAGAGGGCATGACATGAGAATTAAGGGACAGACGTTTAGGGGAACTTCTTTACTCAGAGAGTGGTGGCTGTGTGGAATAATCTTCCAGCAGAAGTGGTGGAGGCAGGATCGATTTTAACATTTAAAAGTAAAGTGGATAGGTATATGGACGGGAAGGGAATGGAGGGGTATGGTCTGAGTGCAGGTAGATGGGACTAGGGGAAAATAAATGGTCGGCACGGACTGGAAGGGCCGAGAAGGCCTGTTTCCGTGCTGTAATTGTTATATGGTTATATGGTTAACCCTTCCAGACTCTGAAGTATTCTTGTAAATACCTTTTGCATCCTTTCCAGTTTAATGATGTCCTTACTACAGCGGGACTACCAGAACTGTCCACAGCACACATACATCAAAGGTCTACACTGTTCCCCCCAATTGCTGCAACATTGTGTGCCTCCGGCACGATATTTTTAATTGAGTGATTTCTGTGTATTTTCCGACATGGACAAAATCAATTTATGGATCTCTGTAAAACGGAAGCTGTTTGTACCTGGGGAGGGGCGTGTGAAGGGGTTTTGTCTTAATCAAGTCAAAATGTAGAAGCAAGGAACAGCAGATGCTGATTTACCAAGGAGAGGCACGAAGTGCTGGAGTAACTCAGCGGGTCAGGCAGCATCTGTGGAGGACATGGATGAAAGACATTTCAGGTCGAGAACCTTCTTCAGACTCTGCTGGTTTGAAGAAGGGTCTTGATCCGAAACGTCACCCATTCCTTCTCTCCAGAGATGCTGCCTGTCCTGCTGAGTTACTCCAGCATTTTGTGTCGATCAGCAAAAAGACTATACATGATTACAATCGTGATGACAAACAAATTAGTAGTTTGTTTTCTGTAATTGATATTCTCCTGCCACTTTTTCTCTTTCCATATAACAAACCATATAACATCCACGGATGTTAGCCGACCAAATGTATACACTCCCCAGTACTTTGGGCACCATATCTGAGGATGTGATCCCAAGAATGAGTGGGTTAACATATGATGAGCGTTTGACAGCACTGGGCCGGTACTCGCTGGAGTTTAGAAGGATGAGGGGAGACCTCATTGAAACGCACTGAATAGTGAAAGACTTGGTTAGATTGGATGTGGAGAGGATGTCTCCATTAGTGGGAATCTAGGACTAGAGGTCATTGCCTCAGAATGAAAGGATGTTCCTTTATGAAGGAGATGAGGAGGAATTAATTTAGTCAGAGGGTGGTGGATCTGTTGAATTATTTGCCACAGAAGGTTCTGGAGGCCAAGTCAATCGATATTTTTAACGCAGAGATAGGTAGATTCTTGATTAGTCCGTGTGTCAGGGGTTATGTAGAGAAAGCAGGAGAATGGGGTTAGGAGGGAGAGATCGATCAGCCACGTTTGAATGGTGGAGTAGACTCAATGGGCCGAATGGCCTAATTCTGCTCCTATCACATGAATTTTCTCCCCCGAGAAGGAGCACTGCGGAATATTTTGCCCAGTGCCAGAGTCAATTTTGCGACATTCCCTTCTCCACTGTACTGGGCTGAGACTCGCTGTGAATAATCGAAGGAAAGATTGAATAGCAACTTTTCAGGGAAGTGCCTGCCCTGCAGTTATCAATACCAGGAACATGTTAATGACAAGCATTGTGGGGGCGAGGCTGTGTGCTGTTTGAAGCCCAGCGTCCAGCCCTTGCCCATTTCCTGCCTTTGTGGAGCATTGACCATTACCACTGACTTCATGCTCACACCAACACCCAGTGCAGTGCAAACCTCCCACCAGCTCTGGGGAGGGAGGGCGTCACACACACAGTGTTGCAGCAATTCTGCTGGAGAGGGCAAACTGTGCAACAGGGCAGCTGCAGTGTTGCCCTAATTGCACCAGGGGCCACAGTTTAAGAATAAGGAATAAGCCATTTAGAACCGAAACGAGGAAACACTTTTTCTCACAGAGAGTGGTGAGTCTGTGGAATTCTCTGCCTCAGAGGGCGGTGGAGGCCAGTTCTCTGGATGCTTCCAAGACAGAGCTGGATAGGGCTCTTAAAGATAGCGGAGTCAGGGGATATGGGGAGAAGGCAGGAACGGAATACTGATTGGGGATGATCAGCCATGATCACATTGAATGGTGCTGCTGGCTCGAAGGGCCAAATGGCCTCCTCCTGCACCTATTGTCTATTGCCCACCAGCTCTGCTGCATAGGGCAAACTGTGCATCAGGGCAACTGCAGTGTTGACAACCAGCTCTGCTGCAGAGGGCAAACTGTGCATCAGGGCAACTGCAGTGTTGACAACCAGCTCTGCTGCAGAGGGCAAACTGTGCATCAGGGCAACTGCAGTGTTGTCCACCAGCTCTGCTGCAGAGGTCAAACTGTGCATCAGGGCAGCTGCAGTGTTGACAACCAGCTCTGCTGCAGAGGTCAAACTGTGCATCAGGGCAACTGCAGTGTTGACAACCAGCTCTGCTGCAGAGGGCAAACTGTGCATCAGGGCAGCTGCAGTGTTGACAACCAGCTCTGCTGCAGAGGGCAAACTGTGCATCAGGGCAGCTGCAGTGTTGACAACCAGCTCTGCTGCAGAGGGCAAACTGTGCATCAGGGCAACTGCAGTGTTGACAACCAGCTCTGCTGCAGAGGGCAAACTGTGCATCAGGGCAGCTGCAGTGTTGACAACCAGCTCTGCTGCAGAGGGCAAACTGTGCATCAGGGCAGCTGCAGTGTTGACAACCAGCTCTGCTGCAGAGGGCAAACTGTGCATCAGGGCAGCTGCAGTGTTGACAACCAGCTCTGCTGCAGAGGGCAATCTCTGGGGCAAAATGAAACAGGGGAACGATGCAGGGGCGCGCATGCGCGCGGTGCTCGTGCCGGAGCGGGCTCTGACTGGCGGTAAATGGGTGCGTTGCTGATTGGTCAGTGCCAAGCTCTGGTGATTGGTTCGGTGATCGCTCCGCTGCTGAATGGTCAACTTGGTGAGTTGGCGAGCATTGCGATTGGTTGGCGGGGAACGGCTCGTCGGGCGCCGCGATTGGTCGGGAGGGGCTTGAAGCCCGTTGCTGATTGGTTAGCGAGGTGCACCGGCGGGCGTTGCGATTGGTGCGCTGGATTGGCCACCACGGATTGGGGGAGGGCGGGCATTGCGATTGGCTGGAGGCTGGGCCTGCCTCCGGTTGGTCAGCTCGGGTGGTGGGCGGGGCTTGCGCGTCACAATGCCCCTCCCCCCCCCGCGCTCCCCTCCTGGGGAGCGCGGGAAAGGAGCGCGCGCGAGGCGGGCGGAGCCGCCCGAACCCCCCCCCCCGCCCCTCCCCCCTCACCTCACACCCGCCGGCGCCGCGCGCTCTCCTCCCCTCATCGGCTCCCGTGCAAGCGCGCCCCCCGCCCGCGCCGAGGCGTTCCCGCCTTGTGAGCCGCGCGTGCCCGCGCCGGGCGGGAGCGAGCGAGCCAGCAAGCTTCGCCCCACCCACCCACCGTCCGTGCCCAGCCGACCCGAGCTGCCCCCCCCCCCACCCCCCTTCAAATCAGAGTTGCATGCCCTGGACCACGACCCCGTGCTGGGCTGAGCCGAGCCGAGCCAACCACTCCTCATCCCACCCCAGGTCTTCAGCATCTCCTCTCCTCTCCACCGCACTCTTGCATCAGTCCCTCCCTCCCTCTCCAAACCACCCAGGCCCCTGCAAACCCCTCCCAATCTCACCCACCTACCTACCCCCTCCTCTCCATCGCACCTTTGCCCCATCCCTCCCTCCCTCCCTCCCCCCCTCCCTCCCCGAGGTCCTTGCCAACCACTCCTCATTGCACCCAGGACCCCACGATTTTCTCCCCTTCGCACTCTTGCCCCCCTCCCTAAATTAGCCCGCTCCTTGCAAACCCCCTCCTCGTTTCATCCAGCACCTTGCCAACCCCTCTTCATCTCACCCTCGACCCTATCTTCCTCCCCATCACACGCCTGAACCCCCTCCTTCCCTTCCCATTTCACCCAGGCTTCTGCAAACCCATCCCCATCTCATCTAGATCTCTACCCTCTCCCCATCTCACCTAGTTCCCTACCCTCTCCTCTTCATCGCACCCCCTCTTTAAATTACACAGGTCCTTGCCAACCACTCCTCATTTCACCCTCGTCCCTAGCCTTCATCTCACTCTTGCTCTCTCCTCCCCTCCCCATTTCACCCAGTTCCTTGCCAACTATTCCTCATCCCACCCAGGTCCCTACCCTCTCCATCGCCCAATTGCCTACCCCCCCCCCCCCAAATTACGCAGGTCCTTGCGAACCCCTCCTCGTCTCACTAGTCCATCCCCTTCGCATTTCACCTAAGTACTCGTCCGCCCCACCTAAACCCTTCCAATCTCACCCAAACCCTTGCACGCCCCTCCCGATCTCACCCAAACCCTTGCCCTTCCCTCCCCATCTCACCCAAGTCCTTGCCAACACCCCCCCTCCCCATCTCACACACAGGTCCTTGCAATCCCCACCCCATCTCATCCAGGTCCCCTCTCCATCGCACTGTTGCCCTCCCCTTCCTAAATCACCCAGCACCTTGCAAACTCCTCTGTATCTCGCCCACATCCCTCCCCTCACCCCAGCCGTCCTTACCGACCCCTCCCCATTTCACCCAAGTTCTTGCAAACTCCATCTCATCCACGTCCGTCCCCTTCCCATTTCACACCCAAGGTCCTTGCCAACTTCTCCCCATCGCACACCCAGATCCTTGACCCTTCCCATCTAACCCCCAGGTCTTTACAAACCGCTCCCCATCTCCTACTTAGGTCTTTGCCCGCTCCTTTCCATCTCACACCCAGATCCTTACCTTCCCCATCTCTGTACCAACCCCTCCCCATCTCACACACTCAGGTCCATGTAACTCCCTCCCCCACTGTGCACCCGTGTTGATGTAAACCCCTCCCCATCTCCTAGGCAGCTCCTCTCAGTTCCGCGTTTAAATTCCTGCCGGGCTGGCACTGGGTGGTTTGGGGGGGGGGGGGGGTTGTGGGGGGGAGACACAGTCTGTGGGACCTTGTGCTACAATCCTGCCCCCGTCTCCACACACACACACACACACACACCGGCGCCGAGCGGCGCTGGCCCGCTTTCTCCCTCATCCTCCTATCCCGAGGCGGGCTGGTATTTGTACCCTCCCCATACGTTCACAGCAGCATAGAGAGCCGAGCCCAGATCCCACCCCTTCCAGTACAGAGCCGGCACTCCAACCGAGCCAGTCCAGAGACACCGTCTTTTAAATATATATTTAGATATAAATATAACTGGATAGGGGGGGTGGGAGGGGAAAAACCCCAACAATCCCAGTGTTGCATTCGTTGCATTGTTTTTTTTTAAAGAAGAAGAATTGCTTTTTAAAAGAAAACTCAATGTGAGTCTTGCTCCTGTCGGGACCGTCAACGACTCTTAGTCTTTGGAAGATTTATTATAAAAGCTTGCAAGCAGAAAAAAAAAACGGCATGCTGGATTTTAAAAGGATTTATCGCCTTATCGTGCTGTCAACTTTCTTGATTCAGGTACGTGATGATCTAATTGCACTGTGATTTTAATTTTATTTTCCTCTCTTCTTTTTGCACACTTGCCGCCGGCTGTCCGTCGGGTTAAGAATCTGCTTAATGATTATTTTTTTATCCACCCCCCTTTTATTGTTGTTGTTGTAGGTTACGTTTGCAAAGGGCTATTTCGAGATCAAGTTTAACTTCGTGCAAAACGTTAACGGTGAATTGGAGAACGGGGATTGCTGCGACGGCGTCAGAAATTCCCTGGATCGGAGATGCACCAAAGACGAGTGTGACACCTATTTTAAAATTTGTTTGAAAGAATATCAGGCACGCATCGCCACTTCTGGAGACTGTACTTTTGGGAGTGGATTAAGCCCTGAGCTGGGGAAAAATACTTTTTCTCTCCCGGAGAAAAGCGCACTTGGAAAAATAGTTATCCCCTTTGATTTTGCGTGGCCGGTAAGTGGCGTTTAAATTTTCATCGTACGCATTTGTTCCCTTGGTGCAAGAGAATTTCAAAGCCCAGACCCCAATACCCTCATTGCTTCCTCGTTAAATGCACCCCCTCCCAACGACAGCCAACTCGTGCTACCTTCTGTAAATGATGGCAACGCAGCTGTCATTTCGCTGGAATGACTGCTTTTTTAAAAAATATCTTGGTCCCGAAATCTTGTGGAACGAAGGCAATGCGCAACTCAATTTGAAAAAAAAATCGGGATCTATTTTAAACCCCCATCGCAAAACCTGTCTTGCAATAACGGCTGTGTTTTGCATGTTGCAAGTTTGTGTCTATATATATACGCGTTAGTTACTTTTTGTTTTTTTTTTATATTGTTGGTGCAAAATAAATTGAAAAAAGTTGCCTTGGTTTCAGTTGCAATACAAGATTTTTTAAACTCCAATGTACAGACGCCAAGTTGCCTGGCTTGTCTTAAATCAGGTGCTATATACAAACCTGCCCCGTGTCTTTTTTGGAAGGATTGATTTGCAAAGTATCCCGACGAGTTGGATGATGACTGTGCATTTGTGGCAGGGTTGCAAATATAAATCGGTTTGTAATCGGAGTAGTTGCTGGCAATGGTTTTATAAATAAATGCTGCCAGTTGATGCAGACGAGCAGCGTTTGTAACCCAGTTATCTTGCCCCTAATGTACTTTCAAAAGTGATATGCAGTGGCGTCACTTTTTATTTGTGACTTGACGTGCATTCGCCGCGGTGCACTTTAGGAAACCATGCACCGGCCGGTGTCCCGCTGCACTGTGGTTTAAATGCAATGTGCCCTCCGTGCACTTTAGGAAGCAATGTACCGGCCGGTGTCCCGCTACACTGTGGTTTAAATGCATTGCACCCGCCGGCGTCCCCAACTGTGGTTTAAATGCATTCCACCCGCGGTGCACTTTAGGAAGCAATGCACCGGAGCGGTGTCCCGCTACACTGTGGTTTGAATGCAATGCACCCTCGGTACATTTTATTAAGCAATGCAACGGAGCGGTGTCCCGCTGCACTGTGGTTTAAATGCATTGCACCCTAGGTGCACTTCAGGATGCAATACACGAGGACGGTGCCCCGGGGATTGCAATGTCCCCAGTTGCACCGTGGCTTGCATGCACTGGTGGGGCGGTGCATCCCGCCGCGTTGCTGCGCGCCCCGGGCGGGGCCGCCCCTCGCGCCAGTTCCGTTAGATTCCCGCGTGCGCCGCGCCGGGCCCGGGAGGGAGGGGGAGGGGAGGGGAGTTGAGGAAGAGTGGAGGGAGGGGGGTTGAGGATGAGGGGAGGGTGGTGGAGAAGGTGAGAGGATAGGAGTTGAGTTGGAGGGAGAAGATGTGGGTGGGGGGGGGGGGGGGAAGGGTTGGGGAGAGGTTGAGTTGGAGGGAGAAGATGGAGGAGGGAAGGGTAGGGTAGGGAAAGGCAGGTGTGGGGCTGAGGGAGAGAGGGTAGGGGATGGGAAGGTAGGGAGAGGATGGGTGTTGAGTTGGGAGGAAATGAGGGAGAGGTAGGGATATGTGGGGTGGGGGAGGAGGGAAGAGGGCAAGAAGGAGGTGGGTGAGGAGACAATGAGGGTATGGAGCAGGAGGGAGGGGTGAGGAGTAGAGGGGATATGGAGAGGGCAGGAGGGAGAGAGGGTAGGGTGCATGGGGAGTCTCAAGCAGAATGGGGTTAGGGATCAGGAATGTGTCGAGGAGGGGAGGGGGAAGTGGAAGGGGGGGGGTATAAGGGAGGTGACGGCAGGCGAGAGGTGATGGGGCAGGGTGGAGGAGAAGGGATGCAGGGGGAGGAGAGGGAATGTAGAAACATGGAACTGCAAATGCTGGTTTATACGAAAGAAAGACACAAAGTGCTGGAGTAACACAGCAGGTCAGGCAGCATCTCGGAGAAAAAGGATGGATGACATTTCGGGCCAGGGCGCTTCAGATAAGAAGTGGTGGGTAGGGGTCTGGAGCGGAAGATCATTTGGAAACTGGTGAGTAATACCGTATGCCCTGGGGGAACGGCAGAACAACTGGAGTCTAGTTTGCATTTCCTCTCATCCTCACCCGGAGGTATATGTCCAATGGATCGTGGGAAGATCCCGCTTCATCATTTCTCATTGCTCCTCCCAAGGCTGCGGAGGAGAGGGGCTGAGGCTGTGAACAGTGGGCACATTTAAAGTGAGGAGATCTGTGAAGGTGTAAGGGGAGGAGGGAAGAGAGGACTGTGACTTGGCAGTGAAGAATGAGTGGTAGTATCTGCAAAATTGAGTTACAGTATGTATACAGATCTTTGCAGATAGCAAGACAAGATGCAAAGATGTTTAATTTTAGACCGGATGATAAGCTTCAAAGACGGGCGTAGCCCTTCCTAAGAAATATAAGGAAACTGGTCCATACTCGCAGAAAGCACTGGTCAGACTTGACCAGGAATAACAGGGACTAGAGATTTATTGGAATGATCTCAGGAATCGGTGATATCTAGAAATTGGGCCAAAAGTCTCCTTCAAAAACTACCATCATATCTGCCTCTACCACAATCTCCAGCATTTCCTTCCAAGCACTCATCACCCTCTGTTTTAAACAAAACTTCCCCCGCACTTCTCCTTTAATGTTTGCTCCTTTCATCTTAAAGCTATCCCATCTAGTATTTTTATTTTTTGAATCCTGGTGAAAAAAAGTTCTGACTGTCTACCCTGTCTATGCCATTCATAATTTTATATGCTTCTATCAGAGGAAGGAAGAAAGTATTCTGAGCATTTAGGTGTACTGAAAGGTGTGGCCCTGGAATTTGGGGTGTGGGTTTCTGGCGATGTGGGATAGGGCAATTTGTGGAAAGGAGAGCTGAAGGTGGTGAGGGAATTTTAAGTGGTGATCAATACCAGTGAGATTGCAGGGCAGGTACTGGCTTGCTTTTTGGAAGGGAAGGAATTTTGACATTCAGGAAGGAAAAGCAAGCGGTTTTACTAATGTTCTTTCTGAGTAGAGATTCAAATGGATATGGGTTCTTATGTGCTTTCTGCAGCAGCTATCTTCCCAGTTCATGTGACTTTATAGAGGTGTATAAACTCATAAGACGTGGTCTTCTCCACAGAGGAGGAACTGGAGGGAAGAGGTTTAATGTGAAAATGAATGATTTAAAAGAGACTTTCCCCTCAGTGTGGTGGTGACGTGGGATGAGCTGCCAGAGGAAGCAGAGATAATGTACAAGGATGTTGCCAGGACTTGAGGGCATGAGCTGTCGGGAGAGGTTGGGCAGGCTAGGACAATAAAGGACTATATTCCTTGGAGCACAGGAGGCTGACGGATGATCTTATACAAAATCACGAGGGGGAATAGTGTGAATGCGCAGTCTTTTACCCAAGGTGGAGCAATCAAGCACTTGAGTTGAGTTTTAGGTGAGAGGGGAAAGATTTAATAGGAACCAGAAGGGATGAAAGGTCTAGAGGGATATGGGCCAAACCTAGGCAGGTGGAACTAGCTTAGATGGGGCATCTTCATCAGCAAGGATGAGTTGGGCCAAAGGGCCTCTTTCCGTGATGTATAGCCCAATGACGTTAATGCTCTTAAACATATGTAGATGTTAGTGAATTGTACACTATCCTATTGTTAATTTGGAGTAGAAGATGTTAAGAGCAGTAATATGTTAGATTTGAGGTGCCAACTTTTGCAGGAGACTTAGAGGCTCTTATTGCACTTGGATGGCACAAAAATCCAATGGCATTATTTTGAAATGTTCAGAAGTGACCCACAGTGTCTGCAGGCTAAATATTTGCCATTCAATCAATATTTCTTAAAAATAATGAAAGTGCCAGCTTTACCAGTCTTATTTCTCCCAACATTATTAGTTGCCCCACTCACTCACCCCCATTTCTTTTCCTTTCTGAAGTCTTCCTTTACAAAGTTTGCCATCTCAGTTGAAACATTGGAGGGTCCAGAGCTAATTGTGCTGCCCTGGGTGTTTGAATGAAGCATCCTGCTGTCCTAACACCCACCACTGATAAAAGGTCATTGACCCTTTTCTCTCTGTAGATGCTGCCTGACCTGTAGTGGTTATCAAATAATTTTGTTTTTGACCCTAAAACAAAATTAGTTATCTGGTAATTATCCCTTTGCTGTTGTATATTCTATGTTCCACAATGACCACCGTTCAGAACTGTAAATAATGTGGGACTGGGGATTGTGAAAGCTGCTCTACATAAGCCAAGGAGACTCAAGGAACTGCAGATACCGGAATCTTGAGCAAACCCCAAAGTGCTGGAGTAACTCAGCGGGTAAGGCAGCATCTGTGGAGGGAATGGACAGGTGAATTTTTGGGTTGGGAGCCTCCTTCAGACTAACTGAAGAAGTGGGGGAGGGGGGGGGGGTGAGAGCTGGGAAAGAGGTGTAACTTGGTTGAAGAGCAGGAGAGCAGCAAGAATCACAGGGGGAACTGTGAGAGAGGATCTCAGAACTCCTGTTGGAGAGAAGAGGAGACCTACAAAGTAGTGCCCTTGTTTCTCCTTTCAAAATATAATGTAAAAACTGTCTAATTGGTAGAAGATTTCATTTAAAAATAAGCATTTTTTCAGTTCTAACTTTGAGACGATGGGCTGTTGTAAATGAGGATGAATCTCCTCAAGTGAAGGTGTTGGGAGAAATAATCTGCTCAACCTTCCCTTGATCTGTATCTATCTCGATAATCGGTATGCAGAAGGATTCTGACCCGAAATGTCACCTATCCCTGTTCTCCACAGATGCTGTCAGATCCGCTGAGTTACTCCAGCACTTTGCGTATTTTTTTGGTAAACCAGCATCTGCATTTGCTTATCTCTCAATAATCTTGCCGCTGCTGTTTCTAGAATGAAAGTTAAGGAGTGATAAGAATACTTAATCAGGCGTGTTATTTGAGAATTGGCTGTTCTGTTACTGGTAACTGAACACCTTTTTGGGTGCTTGTGTATTCATGTTAGAGCCTTGCAAGCTTGTGTTAAAGGGATAAGTGTGAGGGCTGGAGGACTTTAATGAGCGAGGAAGAGAATAATAGCCAGGAATACCGACTAGTTCATGAGCAGACAAGTAGTGACACTCGTTTTGTGTATACTGAAAGGAAGAAGCAAACGGCTCGCTTAACACGAGGGTTGGCAGTGCCTCAAAATAGCTCACAGGAGAGGGGGGAAAAAAGGAGACCATCAGAATTTTTTTCTGTAACACAGTGAATTATGATCTGGAATGCACCGAGTTAAAGCAGTGGGAGCAGACTCGGTAGTGATTTTCAAAGGAGAATTGGACGTACTTGAAATGGAAAGATTGCAGGGTTGTGAGGGCAGAGGAGGAAATTAGATTAACTGGACAATTGACATGATGGGTTCCATGTTGTCCATTTGAACTAGCACTTTCCCACAGAATTCTGCTGTGCCTGCAATGGACTGAGAAAATTCCTAAATGCTGGATTAAACTTGCATAGGACATAGAACAATACAGCACAGGAACAGGCCCTTCTGCCCACAATGCCTGTGCTGAACATGACGCCAAGTTCAACTAATCTCCTCTGCCTGGACATTATTCATACCCCTCCATTCCCTGCATGTCCATACGCCTCTAAACTCCATTATTGTATCTTCCTCCACCACTGCCCATGGCAGCACGTTCCAGGCACCCATCACCCTCTGTGCTTAAAAAGCCCACTCTCATATCTCCCTTGAACTTTACCCTGTTCACTTTAAAACCATGCCCTCTAGTCTTTGACATTTCCACCCTGGGTTCATCCTGGCAACCCTATTTGGGGTGGCTCGTGATTTTATATACTTCTATTAGGTCTCGCTTCAACCTCCTACACTCTAGAGAAAACAATCCAAGTTCATCCAACCTCCCCTTGTAGCAAATCTAATCCAGGCATTATTCTGGTAAACTACCTCTGCATCCTCTCCAACGCCTCCACATCCTTCCTGTAATGGGATGAACTGATTTAGCTGGTGGTCAAGAATTGTCTTGAAATAAGGAAAGTATTGACTGTGCACAACTGTCCTTGCAAGCGCTAGCTGGTATTTTTCATTAATGGAGGTGATTGTTAAGAGGTGGGTGGGATCACAGCATTAATATTAACCACAAGGCCAGAGGTGAAAGAAGCACTCAGCAAAACAAAAACACACTTGTTGGCGTATCCTTTTTAAAGGAAAAAGATGCCCCGGAGTGGTATTTCAAGGCTGTTATTTTTCCTGAGGGTTCAAATAACAATTTGAAAGTGCTGAAGCTTTGTGGTTTATGATGTCGTCTGATCTTGGTCGGATTGCATTCTGGAAATGCTTTTGACTTTCATGTATTGTCTGGCAAAGAAATGATCACATTGGTGATTTTTGCACGGAATAATAAATTTGGCACGATATGATTATTGCAGTTTCTAACTTGATGATTCTGCTACATTATCTTTCCCCAATTGCTGTCTCTATGGCTTGTATCATTCCTTGAGACCTCCATCCCTGTTTTTTTCTTCGTCCCTTGATCCCAACAATTAAAAACATCCTTAATATCCATTGTCAATTGTATCTGATGAAGTTTTCAATGGAGACGCAAAGAACTGCAGATGCTGGTTTACAAAAAAAGCCAATGCTGGAGTAACTCCGCAAGTTAGGTAGCATCTCTGGATGGATAGGTGATGTTTCTGTTCGGGACTCTTCTTCATACTCCAGCTCTTAATATCTTTTTGGGTCGTTTTCAATGTTGGTGTAAGCCAACAGCAATCCTTGCCGATATAAATTTTGAGCATGGTAACCCAGTGCTGAGATACATAGACAATAGGTGGAGGAGTAGGCCATTCGGCCCTTCGAGCCAGCACCACCATTCAATGTGATCATGGCTGATCATCCTATGTGCTGCTGTCTGTTACATTTTGAAGGAGGCTGGTAACTGTTACCTAAACTACTAGTTTTGGAAGGGATTTACTTCAGGGTATTGTTGCTGTGTCCATCTGACTACATGTGAAGATTTGGACCTTTCAATGAAGTTGGCATAGGAAACTCAAGCATTTGAGTTTTTATATCCGGTGTTGGTCTGTTTTAAAATAATTGCTAAATCAGAGGAGTTGGAGATCAGTAGAGCTGCTATCTCACAGAGCCAGAGATCCGGGTTTGATGCAGACCTCGGATGCTGTCTGTGTGGAGTTTGCACATTCGGTCTGTGACCACGTGGGTAACCAGCTGCTCCAGTTTCCACCCACATCCCAAAGGATGCAGGTTTGTAGGTTAATTACTCCTGGTTTGCAGGGAGTGAATGAGAAAGTGGGATAACATAGAACTAGTATAGGGAGTACAGAGAAGGTTCACCAGACTGAGGACTTTCATATGAAGAAAGGCTGGATAGACTCGGCTTGCACTCGCTAGAATTTAGAAGATTGAGGGAGGATCTTATAGAGACTTACAGCATTCTTAAGGGGTTGGACAGGCTAGATGCAGGAAGATTGTTCCCGATGTTGGGGAGGTCCAGAACAAGGGGGTCACAGTTTAAGGATAAGGTGGAAGTCTTTTAGGACAGAGATGAGAAAATCATTTTTCACACAGAGAGTGGTGAATCTGTGGAATTCTCTGCCACAGAAGGTAGTTGAGGCCAGTTCATTGGCTATATTTAAGAGGGAGTTAGATGTGGCCCTTGTGGCTAAAGGGATCAGAGGTTATGGAGAGAAGGCAGGTACAGGATACTGAGTTGAATGGCGGTGCAGGCTCCAAGGGCCGAATGGCCTACTCCTGCACCTATTTTCTATGTTTCTATGAATGAATGGGTGATTGATGGTTTGGGTAGGACTCGATGGTCCGAAGGGCCTATTTCCGTACTCTGTTATTCAATTAATAAGGAAGGAAGGTGGGTGGATTTGCGACCGAGATGCCAGAAGATGTAGTTGAGACAAGGACTATAACAACATTTAAAAGACTCTTAGACATCTACATGGGTAGAAAAGGTTTAGATGGATATGGACCTAACACGGGCAGGTGGCACTAGCGTTGGTGAGGCACCTAGGTCAGCATGGACGAGTTGGACCGAAGGGTCTACTTCCATTCTGTATGACTCTAAGGTAGTTGGGCCAAGTCGAGTCCTAATTGTAAATAACAAGGGATATTGGCAAATAATATTCCAAGGATTGAGAAACACTCCCTGTGGAAGCTTTGGTATGTGATGGGTTTAGCAGGCAGTGTGACAGGCAACCAGTGGTTGTGTAATGGTTGAGCTGAAATATTGGGCTATGATACAGCTTTTGAGGATGTTAATCCACATATAAAGTCCGCATGCTGAGGATCAATCAAGACCTCGGGCTTAATTACCAATCTCCATTGAATTGGTTGAATTTGGCTGGAAAGCATCACAGTGACAGCCTAGCAAAACATGTTCCAAGGTATTTCACAAGATCATTATGAAACACAGATTGACACTAAGACATGTAAGAATGTGGACTAAAACTTTAACATAGATTAACTAACTAAGATTGTTTCGCTCAGTCTGTCTTAACCTACCTGATCTCCTGGTGGCTCAGCACTTCAACCCCCCCCTCCCATTCCCAATCTGATTTTTCTGTCCTGGGCCTCCTCCATTGTCAGAGTGAGGCCCCAGCGCAAATTGGAGGAACAACACCTTATTTTTCGCTTGGGTGCTTTCCAACCCAGCGGTATGAACATTGACTTCTCTAACTTCAGATAGCCCTTGCTTTCTCTCTCCATCCCCTACCCCATCCCAGTTCTCCTACTAGTCTTACTGTCTCCGACTACATTCTATCTTTGTCCCGCCCCCTCCCCTGACATCAGTCTAAAGAAGGGTCTTGACCCAAAATGTTGCCCATTCCTTCTCTCCAGAGATGCTGGCTCACCCGCTGAGTTACTCCAGCATTTTGTGTCCATCTTAACTAACTAAATGTTGCTTTCCTCTAGACGTGGTCACTAGCTAGAGGTCCAGGAGGCTGACTGCAGCACTGATGATCATCGTCCCAAAGTGAATCCAAGCGTAGACTCGATGACCGTTTCACTGATCACGTGCTTGGTCCGCCAAGGCCTGCTGGATCTCCCAGTTGCTAACCATTTTAACTCCCCTTCCCATTCCGATACTCCTTGGGTGTGGGATAGTGTCAATGTAAGGGGTGATCACTGGTCGGTGCAGAATCAGTGGGACTCAGAACCTATTTCCACGCTGTATCTCATCTGAAGTAAACAGTTAATTGTCCAATCTTTCCCCTCTTTCCCCAGTGCCCCACCTAGATATGCACCCATTTCTCTCTTTCATCTCCCCACCCCCTCCCTCTCATCCTCTTTCATCTATATTCCTTCTTCTGGCTCCATACTTCACACCTTTCCTTATCTCCTTATTTACATTTTTTTGTTATTTGGTCATTTTCCAACCATCTGCGAATCAAACTGATCTCTCCCCCCCCCCCCCCCCCCGCCTCCACACCTGTACACGTTGGTCATTTGCTGGAGTTTGTCCCGACCCCACCTCTCTTCCAACTTTCTCCCCCACTACAGTCAGTCTGAAGAACCGTCCCGACCCGAATCATCACCTATCCATGCCCTCCTGAGATGCTGCCTGACCCACTGAGTGTAGTTACTTGGGGCAGAAACAGTAACACTAGGATTGCAAGCATTTGAGGAAATAAATGTTGGAGTCACCTGCTGGGTGTTCAAATGTGCAACGGCAGGGAGATGAGAATGATTAGAAATTCTGCAACTTAATAGCACAAATGTCGATGAGCGATTCTGAACAGGTGGTTGGAGACCTCCCTCCTTACTCCGAAGCCAAATGTTTAACTAAACCAGCAGAGGACTGGAATGTTTACGTTCAGGGAAAAACTCCAGATCATTAATTTTGTTAGCTCAAGTCCCATTTAAAGGTGACATGCAGACCATAAAAGGGAAATTCAGGGAGGCCCTGCAATGCATCTGCCCTTGCCTCCTTTCCTTCCTATCACTGTACCTTTACAGTACAATGTTCTATAATTCCTGCCCAGGGAATCAATGAAGATCAATTTTTTCTTTTACGTTGGGCTTTGCTTTATTATTGTCACGTTTAGTTTAAAGATACAGCATGGAAACAAAAGCCCTTTGGCCCATCAGGCCCACACCAATCACCCTACACTTCTATGTTATCTCAAATTCGCATCCTAAACACTAAGGGAAATTTACAGAAGCCAATTAACCTACAAAGTTGCACGTCTTTGAAGTCTGCGAGGAAACGAGCATCCGGAGAAAACCCATACGGCCACAGAGAGAACGTTTAAACTCTGTACAGACAGCACCCGTAGTCAGGATTGAACCCGGGTCTCTGGTGCGGTAAGGCAGCAACTCTACTGCTGTGCTAATGCACCATCCCAATAAACATGGATGTACTGTGAAAAGTTTTGTTTTGTAAACTATCCAAATAGATCAAATATACCATACATAAAGACAATTTAGTCAAACTCGTGTACAATAGGTAGAGCAAAAGGGAAGATACAGAGTGCAGAATATAGTTCTCAGCATTGTAGAGCATCAGTTCCACAGACAAAGTCCAATGTCCGCAATGGGGTAGAGGTGAATCAGACAAAACCCTAGCTTATGGAAGGACCATTCAGAAGCCTCATGAGAGGGGAAAAATGCTGTTTCTGAGTCTGGTGGCTTACCACATTTATACCCTGTACATCATTGTCATAGAATCACATTGCATGGAAATAGGCTCTTTGGCCCAACTTGTCCATACTGCGCAAGATCCCTATTTAAGCTAGTCTCATTTGCACATGTTTGGCCCATATCCATCTAAGCCTTTCTGATCCATGCGTCTGTGCAAGTGTCTTTTAACGGTTGATGGTACCTGCTTCTACTACCTCCTCTAGCAGCTCGTTCTATATACCCACTCTGTGTGACCGGGTTGTCCCCAGGTTCCTATTAAATCTTTCCCTTTTCAACATAAACCTATCTGATGAACCTCTGGTTCTTGATTTCCCCTATCCAGGGTAAAAGACTGTACATTCACCCTTTCTATTCCCCATATGATTTTACAATGAACCCAGGGTGTAAATTGTAGAGTTTGTGCTGTGATTGGGGAAGTGTGCAGTGGATGTTCATCTACTTGGTGGTTAATTGCAAACATTTATTTGATGGCTTTTGGCTTTTGATACTTGATTGCAAAGTTTGAATGGATCACTGGACATTCTTTTTCCTATTTGTGGTACTGACTTTACGTATTGAAAGCTTGGGATCTGCCAGTTAAGTGGGACGTGGACTGCCTCCATGAACTTCTGTGGATCTGCTACAAAGAGGATAGGGAGGGGAAGAATATAATTCAAAGCAAAACATTGGCTCTTTGATTACATTGGCTCCTTGATTAGATGGAAGCAATGTTTCTTGACCCATCATCATTTATGGTGGGCAGATGCACAAGCTGGAATGGAGAGGAAGTTTACAGCTCCCAAAAGAAACTCAAAGATTTTAATTGCAGTATTGATATAATTATAAGGTTTAGAAATATCTTTCTCAAATCTACTGTCACTGTTTTCAAAAATCAGTGAAGTTTCCCATGGTGACCTGGCCAACTTTAATCACTCAGCCATGCAATAAAGAATGTGGACACTAGGAACTGCAGATGCTGGTTTACTGAAAAAGACACAAAGTGCTGGAATAACTCCGTGGGTCTGGCAGTATTCCTGGAGAACGTGGGTAGGTGACATTTCTGACCTGAAACATCACCTATCCATGTTCTCCAGAGATGCTGCCTGACCCGCCGAGTTACTCCGGCACTTTGTGTCTTTTTTTAAATAATGAATTACTGTAATGAAATGTCATCTCATGTGGGTGTGTACCTGACCTTGGCTACCCTTTAGAAGTACTTATTTTGTTTGTAGTGGCTTTGGGATATTCTGAAGTCATGACATCGAGAAACGCAAATTTATCACTAACATGATATTTGTTTGAATTAACTTCATCCCTGAAAAATGAAGCTGAGCTAATATGCCAGTTTGGGCTGAATTATCGTAGACACAAGGGACTGCAGATACTGGTTTACAAAGAAAAGACACAAATTGCTGCAGTAATTCAACGGGTCAGGCGGTATGGGTGGAGAAGGGCCCCGACTGCTAATATAGTTAGCACTTATTTTGAAGAAGGGTCCCGGCCTGAAATGTCATCTATCCATAACCTCCAGAGATGCTGCGTGACTCATTGAGTTACTCCTTTGTTTAAGAAAGAACTGCAGATGCTGGAAAAATGGAAGGTAGACGAAAAAGCTGGAGAAACTCAGCGGGTGAGATAGCATCTATGCAGCGAAGGAATATTCCTTCGCTCCATAGATGCTGCCTCACCCGCTGAATTTCTCCAGCTTTTTTTGTCTACCACTGAGTTACTCCAGCACTTTGTGTCTTTTTTTGGGCTGAATCATCCTTCGATTTTGACTGGTCATGCTGTGTAAACCCTTAAACATCCCAATGAGTAAATTTATGCACCTTTTCTGATCCTTTTTGAAATTTTCAACGTGATTCATAATTTTGAATTGCAGTATGTTAGCTGGTAATGTTTCCTCGGTTGTTGCGGGTTAGGTTCATTCTGTTGTTAGGGATGTGAGTTTGTATAAAAGATAGAACACCGTTGCATGTTTACATAGGCCCTTTCATAGCCTCTATGTTGAATATGGTTTGCAACCAATTGTGGACCTTTTTTTCTGAAGTGTAGTCACTGGTAGTATAGTAAACAAGCTGTGTAGTTTGTGGAAAGCAGTGATCTAATCTACTGGAGTGATGTTGGCTGAGGATTAACTATTGGCTAGATACCAGGAAGAAATCCATTTTTTCTGATATTGTCATGGCATGTTTCACACATAGCCAAGACGAGATTCATGACCTCGGTCTAATGTTTCATCCAGAAGTCAGCATCCCTGGCTTAGTTTATTTTAGAGATAGAGCGCGGAAACAGGCCCTTCAGCCCACCGAGTCCGCACCGACCAGCGATCCCTACACACTAACACTATCCCACACACACTAGGGACAATTTGTAATTATACCAAGCCAATTAACCTGCAAATCGGTATGTCTTTGAAGTGCGGGAGGAAACCGAAGATCTCGGAGAAAACCCACGCAGGTCACGGGGAGAACGTACATATTCTGTACAGACAGCACCCTGGTCAGGATTGAACCAGGTTTTCTGGCGCTGTTAGGCAGCAACTCTACTGCTGCGCCACTGTGGTGCATCAAAGTTCTCTTGTGTGTTCGCAAAGTTGGCACTTTCATACCCTTCGGCTAAACTCGTCCGTGCTGACCACGAGTCTTAAGCTCGTGCCATTTATCCACATTTGCCTTTTCCCTCTAAATCTTTCCTATGCATATACCTATCCTGTAATTTAAATGTTGTTCTAGTATTTGCCTCAACTACCTCATCTGGCAGCTTGTTCCATTTATCCACTGCCCTCTGAAAATGTTGTCCCTCGGGTTCCATTAAATCTTTCCCCTCCCACTGTAATCCCATGCTTGCTGGTTCATGAATCCCCTTGTCTTGGGGTGAATGCAGAGAGTCTTTTACTATCAATTTCCTTCATGATATTATACACCCTTGTAAGATCACACCTCAACTTCCTGTGCTACAAGCCTACCCAACCTCTTCCTATAGCTTAGGCTAAGGTGATGTTGACTCTTCCTGTTAAATCATGAATGACATGGATGGCACAAGAGGCTTACCAGAATGCTGCATGATTTGGTGGTATTTGCTACAAGGAGAGATTGTTTTCTCTGGATTGCCAGAGGTTGGGAGACCACATAGAATTATATAAAATTGAAAGTCATAGATAGTGTGGACAGTCAGAATATTTCCCCCAGGATGGAAATTTTAAAGACTAGAGGACATAACTTTAAGGCAAAGTTACACAGAGGGTGGTGGATGTGTGGAACGCATCGCCAGGGATGGTAGTGGAGGCAGATATGATATTGGTATTTAAAAGGTTTCTGTGTAGGCGCATAGATATGCAGGGATTGGAGGGATATTGATCGCGTGCAGGCAGCAGAGATTAGATTAACTTGGCATCGTGTTCGGCATGGACATTGTGGGCTGAAGGACCTGTTCCTGTTCTGTTTTATGGAATGCACTCCATGAAATGGTGAAAGTATTGAATTCCAAACTAACTTGAATGAGTGAATTGTATGCATGGTTTGGAGGAGAGGAAGAGAGTGGGGCTAATGGAAATCTCGCTCACAAGATCTGGCGGAGACGTGATGTCACAATTGTTGCCTATGGTGCAGCAAGTTGGGGTTGTGAATTTTCTGCGTGACAGAAGATTACCTATCCTTCCCCAAGGAATGCTGACAGTTGACAAATCCAATAAAGTCAAGCTAAATGGAGGGTGATGCAGCGAATCAAGTTACTGCTTGGCGTGTACAATTAGTTGTACTTGAGTTGGGTATGCCTAGTTGGCAAAGATATTGAAGAAGAAAAGTGGATTGGGTGCATCTTGTGTGTTTGAGCCCCAGAGTGTGAGTGTGAAATGACTGGTCTTTTTGGAACTGCTGTCAATTGCTCTGTGGTTGAGGCAGCTGCAGCATTAAAAATGGAAAAGAATTGGATAAGATAAAGTTTAGAGATGTTAACTACCTTGTGACATGCTCCAACCTGCTTGGTGAAAATGCAGTGTGCGGAGGTGGATTGGAAGCGGACGTTTGGCTCATTAAACTTGCTCCTTCCTGTCAGATTTCTCCTTGACCTCCTGCAGTAATTTAGTGAAACCTCAGGACATCAATCTAACATTACAACCTTGCATTATTTAAACCTGACTGGTTGCACGATAGCGATATTTCCTTTATCCGAACAGTGCGGGCTCGTTGTTATCTGATGGTGATGGTGAGGGCAGATGCGATAGTGGCATTTAAGAGATTTTTCGATAGGCACATGGATAGGCAGGGTAGCATGAATCACATGCAGGCAGATTTGCTCTTGACATCATGTATGGTGCAGACATTGTGGGCCAAAGAGCACGTTCCTGTGCTTTACTGTTGCGTGTTTTATGTTCTGTGTGTATTTGGACCAAACAGCAGAAACCTAACTCCAAAGGAACATTGAAATAGTCATAATCATACAGCAAGGAAACAAGCCCTACGGCCCAACTTGCCCATGGCGTCCAAGATGCCCCATCTACACTAGTCCCTGTTTGGTCCAATGTATAGCTCTCAGGGCGAGCGGAATCAAGGGATATGGGGAGAAAGCAGGAATGGTGTACTGGTTTAGGATGATCAGCCATGATCATATTGAATGGCGGTGCTGGCTCGAATGACCGAATGGCCTACTCCTGCACCTATTTTCTCTGTTTCTATGTCCTTCAAAACAGATTCTTATCCTTGTACCTGCCCAAATGTCTTTTAAATGTTAAATGCCAATCAAACCCCCTCACATGCATCCACCTATCACTTGCCAGGCTTTGTCCTGCTCCAACTCTCTATTCACCCATTGCTACAATCAGCCAGGATCTCAGCCAGAAATGGTGCCTGTCCATGTTCACCAGAGATGCTGTCTGACCCGCTAAGGTACTTCAGCTCTTTGTTTTGCTAACATAGCCCTAGTTGAACAGCTGTGTGTGCAGGTTACCTGAACATTGCTCCCATATATAATCCCATATTCTGTAGCATTGGTGTAAATCTATTAAGAAATGCTTACGGTGGAGACTTGGGGAATTGCAGATACTGGAAAGTGCAATGCTACTTTGTTGTCTCATGTACTGAGGTACAGTGAAATTCTTTTTCTGCACATAGTTCAGTAAAAAGTGTTACTATACATAGGCACACTCTTAGTGAAGTTCAAATGTATAGGAATAGTATACTGAGACAGTATACAAGAGCGCCGTGTTTTGACATAATTTTTCAAGAATCGTCCCAAGTAGTTATAAATGTAAACTACTTAACTTGGCCATGAAGGCCCATTGCCCTGGCTGCATTGCAGCAGTCTGGCCAAGCCAAGTTGTTGGTTTCCTCCACTGCATCATGTCGCGGTGCCCAATACATTCGAGCCCCAGGTTGCTGCAGAGACTCCAGTGCCCACTCGCCTCGATGCAGACATGCTTGCATGTTCTAATGGTTCTGCATCCATAATATATTTAAATATAACAATGTTGCTGCTTTTCAACATCCAGTAAAACTTGAAAGTCTCCCTGAAATCCATTGCTGGCTCATTTTTGGCAGAGAAAGACATTTTGACTAGGCTGTGGAGGCCAAGTCTTTGGGATTTTTAAAAGTGGAGATTGAGAGGTTCTTGATTAGTAAGGGCGTCAAAGGTTACAGGGAGAAAGCAGGAGAATGGGGTTGAGAGTGAAAGATGGATCAGCCATGATTGAATGGTGAAGTTGACTGATTGGGCTGAATGGCATCATTCTGCTCTTATAACTTATGAACTTAGGAAGACACAAAGTGCTGGAGAGTCTCAGCGGGTCGAGCACCATTCCTGGAGAACATGGATAGGTGATGTTGCGGACAGAACTCTTCTTCAGACAGTCCCTTTTCCAGAGATGCTGTCTGACCCGCAAAGTTACTCCAGTACTTTGTATTCATTTGTAAACCAGAACCTGCAGTTCCTTGTTTCTACAAGTAATTTTGACTCCTGGCTTCTAATTATGGCCACTAGTTAATGTCTACTTTTATTGTAGAGTCTGTGTGGATAATTTACGTTTAAAAAAAAATCAATAGTGTGTCTACAGAAGTTACTCAAATATTATCCTGACTGTGGATGCTGTCCATACGGAGTTTGTACGTTCTCTCCGTGACATTGTGGATTACCCTGGGGTGCTCCGGTTTCCTTGAACACTCTAAAGGCGTATTGGTTTGTAGGTTAATTATCTTTGGTAAAGATTGTAAATTGTCCCTAGTGTGTAGGATAGCGTGAGTGTGTAGGGGGTGATTGTTGGTCGGCGCAGACTTTCTCGGCCGAAGGGCCTGTTTCCGCGCTGTATCTCTAACCTAAATTAAACTAAATTATATTTAAGCATGAGTTTTTTTTCCACATGTATGCTTTTTATAAATTGGTCGATTTGCTCCCAGCCTAGTTGTGTCAAAGGTAATAGAATAGTCCTGTCTTTGATATCATACTTGAATGTAGCTAGTCAGGACAATAAACTTCTGAAGCGTGTGGACTGTAATTGACTCTGGAGTTTATTGTAAAAGGATCCCTTACATGGCAGAGAGATTAGGGGCCTGCCACCTGTTGTCTTTTCAACATTTTCTTAACCTTTCTATCTACTGCTGCCCCCAGAACTACTTCCATTGCTGGCTTCAAAGAATTAGGTTTGTTATTTGAAACTTTAATATATGTTCCTTTAACTCTGGACTCTGGGAATTTTTTTTTGCTTGTGGTTCAATGAACTAACTGTCTTAAACAGGAGTGAAGTGTAGCGCTTGCATTAGGTGGAGGTGACAGCTGTCCTTTGTGTGCTTTATAAAATAATTCCATTCTGGCACTAAATAAACTTTAGCAGTTGTTTATAAAGTTAAAAACACACTGGATCACCGGTCTCAATTTACTTGTGATTTCTACTCCACCTCGCCTCATCTTGTACATTTGCAAATTCTTCTACTTCTGAAAAAAACTGAATATCTAATCAATGCAATTTGAACAGTAAAGTGACTTTATTTTTAACCCTGGCTGTTGGCACATTTCAGCTATTAAGAGCGCGAAATCCACACTGGACAACATGCCCCACAAACTCTAGTCCCATTTGCTACCATTTGGCTCATATCCCTCTAAATCTTTTCTATCCATGTACCTGTCCAGGTGACTTTTAAATGTTGTTCCAGGATCTGCCTCAACTCCCTCCTCCGGTAACTCATTCCATATATATAGGTGAGGGGGAACCTGAGGGGCAACTGTTTTACACAAAGGCTGGTAGGTATATGGAACGAGCTGCCAGAGTCGGTAGTTTAGGCAGGTGCTATCGCAACATTAAAAAAAACCATTGGGACAGGTACATAGATAGGAAAGGTTTAGAGGGATACGAACCCAAATGTAGGCTGGTGGGAATGGTGTAGGCATGTTGGTAGCCATATGAAAATCTTCCTTCTTTGTTCACCCGTGGTCGGGGCCATGAACCCTCCACAGTCGCTGGTATGGATGGCCCGATGTACAAGCCCTCTCGTCGGGATGATCGAAACTCTGACGTCGGGACGGATCAGACCACACTCCGCGGTTTGGAGTTCCCGAATTGGCAGCTTCTTATCGGAGACCGTGGCTTCACGATGTTAAAGACCATGGGCAACCGGTCGGAGCACTTCGTCTGGCGATCCCTGGCATGGGACCCCAGGCTCCGTGATGGAAAATCCATGCCGCACCCGTGGCTAGAAGCTCTGAAGACCACTGCAGTCAGCAGGCGCCCGCGGTGGGAGCTCCAACACTGGTGACTCCAACAAAGGATCCCAGGCTCCCGATGGTAAGTTCGGGCCTCGCCTGCCGCTGAAGCTCTGGGCCGGTCTCCGGTCTGGAAAAGCCACACCAAACCAGTTGTTACGCCGCGAGGGGGGGGGGGCGAAGATGTGACAAGGAGAAAAGTCGTATCTCCGTCGAGGTAAGTGACTGAAAAAGTGACTGGGTGGATTCCCCCCCATCCCCCACATCAGACGTACCGAGAAACATTAAAACATACATTTAGACACACTAAAAATAACAAAAAAGTCGAAAGGACAGACGGGCTGCTGGCGAGGCTGCCGCTCGTGGCGCCACCCGATGAGTTGCCCCTCAGGTTCTGAATTGAAGCCTCTGGTTTTTGATTCCCTACTCAGGGTGAATGCACAGTCTTTTACCCAATCTATTCCTCTCATGATTTTATACACCTCTATAAGATCATTCCTCAGCCTCCTGTGCTCCAAGGAATAAAATCCTAGCTTGCCCAACATCTCCCAACTCTGGAGACACAGGAAACTGCAGATGCTGGAATCTTGAGAAAAACGCCAAGTGCTGTTGCAGAGAACGGAGAGATTACATTTTGAGTTGCGACCCTTTGTCTGTCCATTGCCTCCACAGATGCTGCCTGCTGAGTTCCTGCAGCACTTTGGACAGACTTGATAAGCACTTTGGACTTCTTCTTGATAAGTACAGTCGTCGTCGTGGCTATCCCTCGAGGGCGAGGATGTTGGTCTATATTCTGTTGTTTTTAAAGACTCTCAGGTGGTTTACGAGTCCAATCCTGGCTTTGAAGGTTCTTCTGCATTCAGGACAGGTTGCCACCTCTCAGTTTTCTTCTCTTTTCTTCTAATTCTGCACATCTCTTGGCTTCGAAGGTCGCTGTTCCTTCTTGGATGATGGTACGCCAAAGTTTCCTGTCCTTGGCATTGGTTTCCGAATTGTCAATATCGATTTCACATTTTAGTTTTGTGCTCATCACAGAACGAAGACGCCTGTGAGTGTGTTTGTTTAATGTGTACTTGATGTTGCACTCCAAGAAGCACACTAACCAAATCAATCAACTCATTCCAATGTCAAGACGATTGGAGCTGATAGATCTGTTGCATCCTTCATCCGCCTTCACAGCCGTTGAGTTCAAGATAACTTTGTCCGCCTGGTCCACCGTTGAGGTCTTGTAGGTGGATCGTTCTTAGTCTAGACCCTCATCCTCGACCTTACCGCCATGGGTGGCCCTACCAGAAGCTGGTGCTTTTGACGGCATAGCTCTCGGAATCATTGGGGCACGCAAGCTTCTTCACCACGGCAAGGTAAACGATCCGAAGAGGTGATAAGTACAACTACACCCCTCACCAGAGACCCAAGGAGCTGAGCAGTGGAAGGGGATGGGATTACACCCTCTCATTCTGGAATCTCTGTATAAGCAGTTTGTTTTCCCATCATCTGTATGGAGATTGTAGGGTGGGGAGAGGAGAAGATCATGGTGTAAGCAAGGAGGAGATGACGGAACAGTGACAGATCCGGGATTAGGAAATGATCCTTTGGTCAGGAAATAGTCTGTGGTGAAAAGGGAGGAACAATTTTGTGTTTGCTCTGCACCTTTTGTAACCTTAGGAAATCACAGCAACAGGCTGCAGTCAATAAAATGTTTTTAAAGTGTTTTAGGAAATAGTGCAGTTGATTTGAACCAACAGACTTTGACAATGTGCTGTTTGTGGTGATGAGGGATATATATCTGCAAGGCCACTGGAGAGTACTCTTTACTCTTCAAAATAGTGTCAATGAAGCTGACTGAGCTCAACAATGCCTTCAGCAAACCTGGCACCTCTGACGGTGTAGCACTACCTCAAGACTGTGCTTGCCTGACGTATAATGTGATTGAGACTCTGGAATAGTCGTTTTTTAAAAAGAAAAAGGAAGAAAATCCTATGGCATGAGCAGAGAGGAGTTTCCGATGGACACAAGGACTTGCACATGCTAGTTTACAAAAAAAGACACACAGAGTACTGGAGAACCTCAGTGGGTCAGGCCGCATCTCTATAGGGACATGGTCACGAACAAGTCAATGGATATTTTTGAGGCAGAGGTAGGTAGATTCTTGATTAGTGCGGGTGTCAAGGGTTATGTAGAGAAGGCAGGAGAATAGGGTTAGGAGGGAGAGATAGATCAGCCATGATTGAATGGGGGAGTGAACTAGATGGGCCGAATGAACTAATTCTGCTCCTATCACTTGTCATGCAATCACGGAAACAGGCAATTTGGCTGAACTTGCCCACGCTGACCAAGATGCCTATATCCCTCCAACTTGTACTTGTTCCTATCCCTGTACTTCTCCAAATGTCTTTTAAATGCTGTTATAGTACCTGTCTCAACTACCTCCTCTGGGGGTTGGGGGAAAGAAAGCTGGAAAAGATGAGAGGCAAGATAAAGCCTGGCAAGTGAGAGTTTAGTTTAGGTATACAGCGCAGATATTATGCCTACCCGCTCCATTTCGACCAGTGATCCCTGCACATTAACACTCTCCTACAAACACTAGGGACAATTTTTGTTTACATTTACCAAGCCAATTTACCTACATACTTGTACCTCTTTGGAGTGTGGGAGGAAATCGAAGATCTCGGAGAAAACCCACGCAGTCACAGGGTGAACGTACAAACTGTACAGACAGCATCCGTAGTCGGGATTGAACCCGGGCCTCCGGCGCTGCAAGCGCTGTAAAGCATCATCGATTCTACCGCTGTGCCACCGTGGTAGTTGGATACAGGTGAAGAGATTTTGATAGGCAGATGGATTGGACAAGGGCCAGAGAGGAAAAGACAAAAGGTGTGAGATATGGATCGAAGAGGTGCAAATTGTAAAGCAAGAGGAAGGAATAAAGGAGGAAGGGAGGTTATAAATGTGTACATAGAAACATAGAAATTAGGTGCAGGAGTAGGCCATTCGGCCCTTCGAGCCTGCACCGCCATTCAATGTGATCATGGCTGATCATCCAACTCAGTATCCCGTACCTGCCTTCTCTCCATAACCCCTGATCCCTTTAGCCACAAGTGCCACATCTAACGCCCTCTTAAATATAGCCAATGAACTGGCCTCAACTACCTTCTGTGGCAGAGAATTCCAGAGACTCACCACTCTCTGTGTAAAGAATGTTTTCCTCATTTCGGTCCTAAAGGAATTCCCCCTTATCCTTAGACTGTGACCCCTTGTTCTGGACTCCCCCAACATCGGGAACAATCTTCCAGCATCTAGCTTGTCCAACCCCTTAAGAATTTTGTAGGTTTCTATAAGATCCCCCCTCAATCTTCTAAATTCCATCGAGTACAAACCGAGTCTATCCAATCTTTCCTCATATGAAAGTCCTGACATCCCAGGAATCAGTCTGGTGAATCTTCTCTGTACCCCCTCTATGGCAAGGATGTCTTTCCTCAGATTTGGAGACCAAAACTGTACGCAGTACTCCAGGTGTGGCCTCACCAAAACCCTGTACAACTGCAGTAGAACCTCCCTGCTCCTATACTCAAATCCTTTCGCTATGAATGCTAACATACCATTTGCTTTCTTCACTGCCTGCTGCACCTGCATGCCTACTTTCAATGACTGGTGTACCATGACACCCAGGTCTCGTTGCATCTCCCCCTTACCTAATCTGCCACCACGAGTCCTGATGAGGCACAGGGAAGGGGGAGCGGTGAAGAAGGGTAAAATGAAAGGGCTGTGCTTGTTTATTGCCTTAATGTGGAGAATTCATTGCTGATATCATTGGGCTGTGAGCTACCTAAGTGGAAAATGAAGTGTTTTTCCTCCAGCAGCCTTATTCAGCTGAGGACTGCCCACTGCCTTTGCAATAGGTATATGTCACATTGCTTTAACGAACTAAGTACAATCAGCTAATCTCATGGTAATTAAATTTAGTGGTTAACAATGTCACGTAAGATTGAGCGGTCACGGTGGCACAGCGGTAGAGTTGCTGCCTTACAGTGAAGGCAGTGCCGGAGACCTGGATTCAATCCCGACTATGGGTGCTGTCTGTACGAAGTTTGTACGTTCTTCCCGTGACCTGCGTGGGTTTTCTCCAAGATCATCGGTTTCCTCCCACAATCCAAAGACGTACAGCTTTGTAGGTTAATTGGCTTGGTAAATGTAAAAATTGTCCCTAGTGGAATGCGCGCCCCCGGTAGGCCAAAGGGCCTGTTCCGCGCTGTATCTTTAAACTAAACTAAAATTTGAGTGCTTTCAGTTGTTTATAATTTCAGTATGTCAGTTGAATGGAAAACATTGTGTGAAAATAATTTCTGATGTGGGCTTGATGTGAAAACACGAACCATCAGATTCAGGAAGCATTGTGCATACTGTTATCAAACTCTTAAACAGACTCTTTTACTTCTTACGATCTACCTTATTGCAGCACTCGCACTTTTATTATCTGAACTTTCCATGCATATTTGGTCACCTGTTTATTACACTACTTGTTATATTCATGTACTGTTAGAGGCGGGGGCAGGCGGCACTGTGGTGCAGCGTAGATTTGCTACCTTTTAGGATCAGAGACACGTGTTTGATCCTGACCGTGGGTGCTGTCTGTGTGGAGTTTGCAAATTGTCTCTGTGTCTGCGATAGTTTCTTCCCACGTTCCGAAGATGTGTAGGTTTGTAGATTAATTGGCTTCTGTAAAAACTGTCCCTAGTGTGTAAATAGAACTCGTGTACAGGATGCCCGCTGGTCGGCGCGGACTCGGTGGGCCTGTTTCCACACTGTGTCTTTAAACTAAATTTAAAGTAAGATTTGCCTGGATAACACGCAAATGAAAGTTTTTTGCTGTATCTTGCCGCATGTTACAATAATAAACCAACTCTATACGGGGCAGGTAGTAAGTTAGAAGGTTTGTGCACCCTTGTGTCCCTATGAAAGTATTCTGTTTTTCCATAATACTCCAGATTTAGAGTGTGGTCTCTGTGTAATCAATGCAAAAAATCCATGGTGAAAATTACTGTGTTTACCAAAAGTAATGGCAGGTCGAACCTTCCATTACGGTGAGACTGTAAGAGTATAGTACTGCAAAGCTAAATGACGGCCTCTCTGAGGTGCGATTGTAAGCTTGGCCTGTGTTGCTAGGATGCGGCTTTAATAGTCTCTTTCAGTAAAAGCTTATGCCCCCTGGACAGATACTCCAGGAGCCTGTGCACCTGTGTAACCTTAATTTGGGGGAGAGAACTCTCTTGGAAAAACTGTTTACATATAATTTTGTTTGATTTGAAACTTGGGCGAGATTTGAGGTTGAAAATGTTGAGATATATCTATTCTTCGTAGCTAAGCTGTAAAAAGTGATGCTGGATCCTGTGTAATTCTGTCAGATGAGATTGTTGCCGGCATGTCTTGTTATGGGGCTGAATACCTGAATGTTTTAGGCCATAAGGAACTGTTGATGCTGGAATCTTGGGAAAAACACAAAGTGCTGGAAGAACTCTATAGGTCAGGCATCATCTGTGGAGGGTATGGATCCTTCATATGATTGAAACACTGTCTTTCCATTTCCCTCCACCAATGCTGCTTGGCCCACTGAGTTCCTCCAGCTGTATATTTTAAGCCACATTCAGTTGGGCTTTATAATAAGGCTTGACAACTTGTGACATTGGGATTGACTCCACACCACAGATGAGACTCTCCACCACTGATTCATCTACACTTCACGCTGCCTCGGGAAAGCAGCCAACATAATCAAGGACAACTTACCCCCCCGGTACTGCCAGTCGGGCAGAAGGTACAGAAGCTGGACCGCACGCACCACCAGACTCGGGAACAGTTTCTTCCATAAACGAGGGTGCAGTTCTGATTCTCAAACCTACCTCAATGCAGACAATGACCTTTTCTCTGGAACTGTTGTGCTACAATGCCAGGAAATGATATTCTACAGGACCAAGAAACTGCACTCTATGCTCTTTCTTTTGTACGAGTTTAGATTAATTGTATTTATGTAAAAATAATATTTGATTTGATTGGATAGCAAGCAAGCAAAAGCTCCGCCTCTCTTCCTTTCTCTTTCCCGCCCCCCCCCCCCGACATCAGTCTAAAGAAGGGTCTCAATCTGAAACGTCGCCTATTCCTTCTCTCCATAAATGCTGCCTCACTCGTTGAGTTTCTCCAGCATTTTTGTCTGCCTTTGATTTTTCCAGCATCTGCAGTTCCTTCTTAAAAGCTTTTCGCTGTACGTTGTTACACGTGACAATAAACCTAAACATGACAATAAACTAATCTGAATCATTGTTCAGTTAAGCTCTACTTACTCCCTACTCTGGGCTCAATCCTAATCAATACTGTAACGTTGAAACAAGGCTGGGTAAGGAGCCTTTTGTTACTGCCGTTGTTATATAATTGTTTCTGTTTGTCTGTTTGGAGATTGATCAATGCTTAATTCCAACCTCTAATTTCATTGTGAGTCAGCTATCACTAATGCTATTGTGCAATATAATGGCAAGGCATTGAGCTGGAATTAGTTATTACAGAACCAACCCTCCTCCGCTTTGCATCATGTCGTTACTCTGATATTTATCTTCAGGCTTAATATTTTAACTTGTGCTCCTTATCCCTTGGGTTCCATACACTGATTGTATCCGATGCAAGCACCTAGAATTGCTAATAATTTAATGCTTCGCAAAGAACATTGCTGACCAGACCAACATAATTGACTTTTAACTTTCTAATTTCGTAAGAACAGAATTACTTTTTCACTGCAAATGGTATTTTCACTGAGGGGAAAAATTAATACAATTGATTATTCACATTTGTTCATCACTCAATTTGCAACAAAACTGACTAATCTGATTCACTTTTAAGAACATACCACAGGTACTATCTTTTCTAATCCCCTCTAATCCAGGCAACATTCTGGTAAACCTCTTCTCCACCCTCTCCAGAGCCACCGTGTTCAGCCATTAGTATTTCTCAGATATATGAGCTTCTGCCTTGGGTATTATGTAGAGGTATGGTATGTGACTGGACTGGATGTGACTGGACTGCCATCCAGAGACCTGGACCATTGACCTTGTGGCTCGACTTGATCGTACTATAGCAACTAGGGTATTTGGAGAAATAATAAACAAGTGGCCTACCAGAATGCTGACCAGATATTCACCAGAATGCTGCATGGATGAGAGGATATTAGCTATACGGAGAAGTTGGACAAACTTTGATTGTTTTCTCTGGAGCATCGGAGGTTGGTAGAAGTATATAAAATTGGGAAATAGGGTGGACAGTTAGAACCTTTTACCCAGCATGAAAATGTCAAAGACAACAGGGCATACGAGGTGAGAGAGGCAAAGTTTAAAGGAAATGTGTGGGGCAAGTTTTTTTTTACATAGAGCAGGTAAGAGGTGGGCAGAGGTTAACAGCATCGTGACACTAGATCAGACAGATGATTTCCACTCCACAAGGTCATTAAAGTAAGAAAGCTGAGGTTTTTAAATCACCATTACTGACTAGCTTTCATATTCCAGATTTGTTCATTGATTTTTGTATTTCCTCGCTGCTTTATGCGCGTCTCAATGGATCCCTGGTCTTGGCCATTGCATTACTAATTCAGAAATATAACCACCAATACCACTGTTCTGCTAAGTAACAACAAGTCATGAACCAATTACTAGAGGAACTCAGCTGGGCTTGAAAGACAGCTTCTGTGGAGGGAAATGTACAGGCAACGTTTTGCGTCACAGTCTTTCTTACGACTGAAGCGCTTGATACTGAATCCAGCTTTCTGAAAAGTTCACATCAAGACTTCTTCAGCATGAGCTGACATCCCAAACGGACGATTTTGAAATAATAACCCAAAGGATGTGATGTGGCTATATTTAGAATTTGAGGTTGACAATAGACAATAGGTGCAGGACTAGGCCATTCGCTCTTTCAAGCCACCACCGCCATTCACTGTGATCATGGCTGATCATCCACAATCAGTACCCCATTCCCGCATTCTCCCCATATCCATTGACTCTGTTATCTTTAAGAGCTCTATCTAACTCTCTCTTGAAAGCATCCAGAGAATTGGCCCCCACTGCCCTCGGAGCCAGAGAATTCCACAGATTCATAACTCTGGATGAAAACCTTTTTCCTCATCTACGTTCTAAATGGCCTACCCCTTAGTTTTAAACTGTGACTCCTGATTCTGGACTCCCCCAACATTGGGAACATGGGTGTTCTTGTACACCAGTCACTCAAAGTTGGCGTGCAGGTACAGCAGGCTGTGAAGCAAGCTAATGGAATGTTGGCCTTCATAACAAGAGGATTTCAGTATAGGAATAAAGAGGTTCTTCTCCAGACTGTCATATGAGGAAAGATTGAAAAGACTTGGCTTGTATTCACTAGAGTTTAGAAGGATGAGGGGGGATCTTATAGAGACATATAAAATTATAAAAGGACTGGACAACCTTGATGCAGGAAAAATGTTCCCAATGTTGGGCGAGTCCAGAACCAGGGGCCACAGTGTTAGAATAAAGGGGAGGCCATTTTAGACTAAGCTGACAAAAAAACTTTTTCACCCAGGGAGTTGTGAATTTGTGGAATTCCCTGCCACAGAGGGCAGTGGACGTCAAATCACTGGATGTATTTAAGAGAGAGTTAGATAGAGCTCTAGCGGCTAGTGGAATCAAGGGATATGGGGAGAAGGCAGGTACGGGTTATTGATTGGGGACGATCAGTCATGATCACAATGAATGGCAGTGCTGGCTCAAAGCCGAATGGCCTCCTCCTGCACCTATTTTCTATGTTTCCTTCCTTTAGCGTGTCCAATCCCTTAATAGTCTTATATGTTTCAATAAGATCCCCCCCTCATCCTTCTAAATTCCAGTGTATACAAGCCCAGCCACTCCATTCTCTCAACATATGACAGTCCCGCCATCCCGGGAATTAACCTCGTGAACCTACGCTGCACTCCCTCAATAGCAAGAATGTCCTTCCTCAAATTTGAAGACCAAAACTGCACACAATACTCCAGTTGTGGTCTCACTAGGGCCCTTCATAACTGCAGAAGGACCTCTTTGCTCCGATACTCAACTCCTCTTGTTATGAAGGCCAACAAGCCATTAGCTTTCTTCACTGCCTGCTGTACCTGCATGCTTACTTTCAGGTTGACAGTTGAAGTTTGCAAGAATCAACAATGGAAACAAACCCTTCGGCCCACTGAGTCCAAGCTGACCACCGATCTCCCCCCGTTCACACTAGTTCTATGTTATCCCACTTTCCCATCACTCCCTGCACACTCGGGGCAATTTGCCGAGATCGATTTAATCTACAAACCCACACATGTTTGGGATGTGGAAGGAATCTGGAACACCTGGAGGAAACTCTCAGGGAGAACGTGCAAATTTCACCCAGATAGCACCCAAGGTCAGGATCAAACCCTGATCTGTGGTGCTGTGAAGCAGTGGCTCAACCAGCTGTGCCATTGTCCGCCTTCTGCAATATTGTTCTTCAATTTGTAAGGAAAGTAGTATGTGGTGATGGTGGAGGCACACATGATAGTGGAGTTGAAGAGGCTTTGAGATTGGGGTAGGGAATGGAGGGACACAGATCATATGCTAGCAGTTGAGATTAGTTTAACTTGGCATCATGTTCTGCACGCACATTTTGGGCCGGAGGGCCTCTTCCTGTGCTGTACTGTTTGATGTGTGCGTTTTTGCTTTTGAAGTTTAATCCTTTACTCTCTCTGACTTGGTTGCTCACATGCAAGAGAGAGATAATGCGAGTACATAGCGAGCCGTGTTGTGATTTGAGCTGCCGTAACTATTTGGTTTCATTGCCTGATGCAGAGGTTATTTCATACTCCAGTGTGCAGTGAAAATGAAACTGGCTGTAGTGTAAATTGCTTGCTACAAAAGCACTTCAACGCGGGTAATTTGATCACTGATTCTGCAAATGGAACGGAACTGCCCCCACGGACTCTCTGCCTGGATCATCACACAGAATAAAACTGGCTGGAGAACCTCTCAAGGACGTAATGCACTTGCATGGTTCTGATGAATCGACTATATCTGCCCCATCCATTGCTCTTGTGCGTTACGTAACCTGAGAGATTGTCGATGGTGCTTTGTTGCAAAGCAGGTCAACCTGTGCACCAGGCACCTCTCATGTGGCTCTCCTTCCTGAAGTGACTTGCTGTGAAGAGTTAAGATGGATGTGTCATGGAAAAGACTCAATGGTATAATGAGTGACTAGATGATTGGAGCACCATCTCTGTGTCCTTGAACACTGAACATAAAACAGTACAGCACAGGAACAGTCCTTTCAGCCCATAATGTCTGTGCCGAACATGATGCCAAATTAAACCACTCTCCTCTGTGTCCCTCCATTCTCTACATATCCATCGATCACCTGTTCACAAGTTATAGGAGCAGAATTAGACCATTTAGCCCATCTAGTCTATTCTGTCATTCAACCATGGCTGATCCATCTATCTTTCCCTCTCAATGCTCTTCTCCTGCCTTCTCCCCATAATTCCTGACACATTACATGTTCACACTAATTCTATGTTATCCGACTTTCTCATCTACTCCCAACACACTAGGAGCTACTTACAGATAGCCAATTAATCTACAAACTCGCACTTCTTTGGGATGTCTATCTAAAGCCTTTTAAATGCCACAATTGTACCTGTCTCCACCACCACCCCAGGCAGCACATTCCAGGCACCCACCATCCTCTTTGACAAAAAAAAACTTGTTCCATAAGATTCCTTTAAACTTTCCCCCTCTCAGCTAAAAGCTTTGTCCTCTTCACTTTAACATTTCCACTGTGTTGGGGGGGGGGGGGGGGGGGGGAGGTTCTGACTGTTAACCCTAGGGATGCCTCTCATGATTTTATATTACCCTCCACGTCCAGCATTCCAGAGAAAACAATAGAAGTTTGGAAAACAATACATAGTAACTGTAGAGTTGTTGCCTTGCAGCGCCAGAGACCTGCATTCGATCCTGACTACGGCTGCTGTCTGTACCGAGTTTGTAAGTTCTCCCTGTGACTGCATGGGTTTTCTCCAGGTGCTCTGGTTTCCCCCCCACACTCCAAAAACCTACAGATTTGTAGGTTAATCTTCTTTAAATTGTAAAATCCCTTGTGTGTGTAGGTCAGTGTAAGAGGGTGATGACTGGTAGGCATGTACTCGGTGGGCAGAAGGGACAGTTTCTGCACTGTATCTCTAAAGTCTTTGTGCTGTTCTGGGACTTTAGTCTGCTGATTAGTGTCCGTCGTTTGTAATTGCTGCATTAAAAACTGATATTAAATGAAATTCCATGCATTTTATTAATACAATACCAGGATATGCTTAAAGGGCCTGTCCCACTAGCGCGCGATTAGACGCGACAAGCGCGACCTACCGTGGTCGCTTTAGTCGCCCGGCCTCGCGTGACCCTGTCCCACTGCGATCGCCGGAGTCTCGTCGAGTTGTGTGTAGCTGGTGTCGACATCGCGCGTAGTGTCCAAAAACCGACACTGCTCAAAAAATTACGCGCGGCAAAATCCTGTCGCGCAGAACGTGATTAACGTGATGACGTTTTGACGTTGTGCGTCTTCAGCGTGGCGTTGCGTGATGACGTCACTGCCCGACGTCGTGCAACGCGCATGCTCATGCGCATCGTCACGTGATGAAAAATAACGTCCTTCCTTCGGACGTCGCGCGTGTAATCGCGCGCTAGTGGGACAGGCCCTTCACTCGCACCGGGATCGCCTGACCCCCACGCGACCCCGCGTCCGAATTTGTCGCGCTTGTCGCGTCTAATCGCGCGCTAGTGGGACAGGCCCTTAAAGGTTTCCTAGTCTTGCTTTAGTGTCACCAGTTCTGAGCAGCAGCATTGATCTGATCTTTCCTCCACTCAGGGAGCCAGTGAAAGGTTCCCAGGTGCTGTGCTCCTCAGTCTAGTAATTAAAGCGCATTATTATTGGCAGGGCTAGTTTCAATTCCCTCCTGACTCTAGAACCTGTTTGAAGTTGTAATTGCTTAGAGTACACAATGCCTAAAGGAGGTGGTTACATCAATGGGGTATGGTATGGTGGGGTGGAGGGGGTTGGGGCAGGGCAGGCCAGGCCAGGGAGGACACTACAACACTCCTCTCAGTCCATGGTGTATGGCAGAGATCGGGCGGAGAAACAATCAATGTATTACAGTAAGTTACCTTTGGTATTTAATTTAAGGTCTAGTTGAATTGTATGCTTGATTAGAGACTTGCATTTTCATCACATTTCACATAGGGCCGCATGGTGTTGAGACCCAGAGACCTGGGTTCAATCCTGACTACAGGCGCTGTCTGTACGGAATTTGTACATTCTCCCTGTGACCGCATGGTCCCTGTGACTATTTAAGAGATGCCGCCATTGGTGGAGCTGTTCAATGGAGGCACTGCCTGCTATTTTGGGTACATGTGGATAATTTGGCTCATATTTGAGGTTTCCTCGAGTATCTTTGTTGATCTTTTACGCAGTGGGGTTTTATTAAACCCTGTCGATACAAGAAACTGCAGTTTGCAAATTTACAAAACAGGACCCCAAGTGCTGGAGTAACTCAGAGACCCGGGCAGCATCTGAGGACAACTCAAATAGGTGACGTTTCATTTCAAGCCTGAACAAGGACCCCCAACCCGAAGCGTCACCCATCCATGTTGTCCAGAGATGCTGCTTGACCCGCTGCGTTACTCCAGCACTCTGTGAAACGTCACCTATCCATGTCCTCCACAGATGCTGCCTGACCTGCTGAGTTGCTCCAACACTGCCTTTTTTTTGTAAAACCAGCATCCATCCCTTTAAAATTGTCTTTTTAAAATCACTTTGTGGGATCTTGCTGAGTGCAAATTCTATGGTGTTTCCTTCATTGCAACAATGGTATTTTGGAAAGTATTCACCATTTTCAAAGCATCTAAGAATGTCCGAACAGCTTTACCCCCATACAAGTTGTTTAGTTTAAGTTTAGAGACAAAGCACGGACACAGGCCCTTCGGCCCCACCGAGTCCATGCCGACCAGAGATCATCCATACACTAGTTCTATCCGAGACACTAGGACCAATTTACAGATGCGAAATAAACTATAAGCCTGCACCTATTTGGGATGTGGGAGGAAACTGGAGCACCCGGAGAAAACCCACGTGGTCACAGGAAGGACGTACAAACTCCGTACAGACAGCGCTCATTGTCAGGATCAAACTTGGGTCTCTGGCGCTGTGAGGCAGCAACTCTACCACTGTGCCACCGTGCTGCCCAAGTTCCATACAAGCTCTTACTAATAATACTCTGTTCACTAATTGAAAGGCAGGTCTGAGAAGAGTTCAAGAGACTACAGGTGCTGTAATGTGTGGAAAAGAACTGCAGATGCTGGTTTAAATCGAAGCTAGACACAAAATGCTGGAGTAACTCAGCGGGACAGACAGCATCTCTGGAGAGAAGGAATAGGCGACGTTTCGGGTCAAGACCCTTCTTCAGACTGATGTCAGGGGAGTGTGCGGGACAGATAGAATGTAATCGGAGACAGTAAGACTAGTGGGAGAACCGGGAAGGGGGAGAGATGGAGAGAGAGGGAAAACAAGGGCTATTTGAAGTTAGAAAAGTCAATGTTTATACTGCTGGGGTGTAAGCTACCCAAGCGAAATAAGAGGTGACGTCCCCCCAATTTGCGCTGGGCCTCACTCAGACAATAGAGGGGAACCAGGACAGAAAGGTCAGTGTGGGAATCGGAGGGGGAGTTAAAGTGCTAACAACCTGGAGATCAGGTAGGTTAAGGTGGACTGTGCGGAGGTGTTCAGCGAAACGATCGCCGAGCCTGCACTTAGTCTCGCCGATATATAGGAGTCCACACCTGGAACATCGGATGCAGTAGATGAGGTTGGAGGAGGTGCAAGTGAATGTCTGCCTCACCTGAAAAGACTGTCGGGGTTCTTGGATGGAGTCAAGGGGGGGGGGGGGAGATGCTGTAATCTTTGGCTCCAGATCTGCTGCCTCTTGCATCTCCATTTTACTACTCCACTGTGAAGTCTCTTCAACATATGTCCATTTTGAAGAAGTTTTGTTCCTCTCCAATGCAGGGTCTTGCCTTGACATTTTGACAATACCTCCACGTCCACAGATGCTGCCTGACCGGTTGAGTTCCTCCAGTACATTTTCTCTCTCTGAGAAGAGTTTCCTTGGTTACTTTCAGACTCCTCCCTCACCCATCCCTTGGCAAATATATTTGTTGCAGCACTTTAGGCAGGCAGTGTGTTTAAAACCAGGTGACGGGCTGTGATGTGAAGAGGCAATATTATTGCCTTAGGATCCCCGTGTCTGTTGTCTGGACTTGTCAACCACAGCATGTTGTTTCTGCAGGAAGTCTCCACAACTTTCCCTTTGAGAATGCAGCTAGTCTTACATTGCTGAGTTTCTTTCTCCTCCCTCCTTCCCCCCCCCCCCCCCCCCCCCCCAAAGCCCACCACCTAAACAAATGGCTTGCCATTAAAATATTTCAATACTCCTCACCAAATGCATCCTAACACTGTTCAGCGGTGACTGGCGAGGACGGTAGGAGAGGACAGAGAGCGAGAGACTTTTCTGGTCTTTGGCACATTGTAGCCTCGCTCAATGCTTAGCGTCACACAACACAAAACAGGTCCTTCAGCTCAACTCATCCATGCTGACCAAGATGGCATTATCCTTATCCTTCTAAACTTATGGCCCTTAAGTGGCCCTTATCCTTCTAAACTTTTTCTATCCAGGTATCTGTGCAAATGTCTTTTAAATGCAGGTGTTGTACCTGCCTCGTCTACCTCCTTGGCAGCTTGTTCCAAATATTCAGGCTTATTTGTACTTGCTTTATAATCTCTATGTTATGTACACTTAAAAATCGCAGCAGTGCTTTTCTTGGTGTGTTGCTGACAAGTCTGGTGTTTAATGCGAACTTTGCTCAACGGCCTAAAAGTTGCTGATGTGTGAGTGCCGTACTAGGCAACTTGTGGAAGCGGTTTATGAATCAACTGTGTTATTAGAGTCACTACACAGACTGTGTTAACTAGAGTCACTACATATCCCGAAGACTGAAGGGTATTGATAAAACTGTTGGATTTTTAACACATCCTTGCCGTTCCTGAGCTAGTTGATTGTAGGTAATAATCCTGCTCAAGTCTTTGCATTGCTGGGGAGTAATTTGCACCAACTAGCAAAGTGAATGTGCGGCAAACTTGACTAACTATTTGTGGTTCTAAACTTGAGCTTTCCCAAAATTTGTTGTTTTGCGTTTGAAAATGCGTTTTGCCTCTGCGCTTGAAAATGTCGAGCTGGTTTTGAGAGTCCTCTGGTTCCTTTTCAAAAGCCTTTTGTGACCCTGCCCTTCTTAAATAGTTCTCCAATACATCTGAAGAAGGGTCTCAACCCGAAATGTCGCTTATTTCCTTTGCGCCATAGATGCTGCCTCACCTGCTGAGTTTCTCCAGCATTTTTGTCTATCTCCAATACTTGAGGTATCTATCTCACTTCCATAATGGCACATTCCTTGTTAAATTGCTTCAGTGGTGGTTGTACTGCAGACACTGGAATCTTAGGTAAAACACAAAGTGCTGGAGGAACTCGGCATCTGTGGAGGAAACAAGCAAGTTATTTTTTGGGTCGGGACCCTTCAGTTTGAAGAGAGGTCCTGACCAGAAATGTTGTTTGCCCATTTCCCTCCACAGATGCTGCCTGACCCGCTGAGTTCCTCTAGAAAATTGAGAGGAAATGTGATCAAGGTATCTAAAATCAGAACAGTGCAAGACAGAGGAGAGAGTACGTTCCCAGGGATATAAGATTCAAGAACTGGAGCCACAGAATGAGAGGGACTAGTAAAGAACCAATTGTAAAACATGGAAAATGTGGACACAAGGAACTACAGAAGCTGTCTACAAAAAACCCCACAAAGCGCTGGGGTATCTCAGCGGGTCAAGCAGCATCTCTGGAGGACATTGATCGGCGACATTTCAGGTCCGGACCCTTCTTCAGAGTCGACCGGAATCACCTCCTACCCATGTTCTCCAGTGATGCTGCTTGACCTGCTGAGTTACCCCAGCACTTTATGTCTTTGTTTTAACGCACAGAAAAGCTTTTCTTTAAAATGTAGTGTGGTTGGTGGAATGCTTCACCACGGCTGCAGTGGATTCTGATTCACTTGGAGATTAAAAAGTCAACTGGATAAGTATCTGAATGGATACATTTGCAGGGTTATGGAGAGGGAGAGGGAAAGGGAACCAGCTCGGTGATGTTATACAGAGAGCGTGGCTGGCTGGCTGATCTGTGACCTGTGATTCTGTGACAGTCACACAGCACGGACTATCTTGCCCTTCGGCCCAACTTGTCAATGCTAACCAGCGAGCTCATTCTATGCTAATCCCACCCTTCTGCCTTTGGACCACATCCCTCTGAACCTTACCTGACCAAGCGTCTTTTATACGTCAGTATCTGCTGCCTCTCCCTCCTTGGGCAGCTCATCCATTTCCACACCACCTTCTTAAAGGCGATAAGTTAGTGAATTACCACTTTTACTGTATTTCTTTTCAAATACTGATTTCAAATTCTCAAAGTGAATGCCTCTTTGGCCGCTGGCTTTAACTCAAATGCTTTAGTGCTCAGTAGTCCATAACCTGGTAGTATCCGATGATATCGATTCATACGGCATGGAAACAGGCCCTTTTGCCAACTCGTTCATGCTGACCAAGATGCCCCATTTATGCTAAGTATCTATGGTAGACACAAAATGCTGGAGTAACTCAGTGGGTCAGGCAGCATCTCTGGAGGAAAGGAATAGGTGACGTTTTGGGTCGAGACCCTTCTTCAGACCCAGTGCCTGACGTATACTTGATCGTATTTGTATGTGCGGGAGTTGTGCTGTAGACTGATGCAAGGATTGTAGCCTGCACATGAATGGCAAATATCTTGGTGTTTTGATGTAATCACAGAGTGCGGCTTTGGGTTTTGAATCTGTTTTTGTGTGGCTTGTTTGACCACTGTTGGGATGCATTACGGAAGTTGCACGATTAGAGCTTTAGGATGTGATTCAACATGACCTGTGGTGGTTGAATTGGATTTAAAAAATGCATTGTGCTCTCCTGCTTTCATCCGTACATTTTGTACCTGAAGACCTCGAAAACAAACAGTGATTTGGATAGGGAGCCAGTGAACTCCAGTATCTTTACTTGGGACATTGCCAATTAACTGTAAGTACTTAACAACCCTTGCTGTTCCACCTACAACCAATGAGTGAAGAAGGAAAGACCTGTATTTCTTTTGAACCTTTCATAATCTTGGCATTTCCTAAAACATATCTCGGTCAATATAGTTTATTCTGAGGCGGAGTAATGCAGGAAACAGCCAAGTTCTATCGACAACAAGCTTGTACAAACGGTAGTGTGATAACAATGCAAATATCTCTCCCAACTATTTTAAGGAACAAATAGTTGGCCACATCTCTTGGCCAGATCAATAGTTGGCCAGATCAATGCACTGAAATCTCATGTATCCAGCTGATAGAGTGGATGATCTCAATTGACAACCCAGAAAGTGCCACATTAGTGTACAGTATGGATTCAGATCCAGGTGGATTGGGTATAATTGTCATGTGTACTGAGTTACAGTGGAACAGATCAGATACATTTTTAGGCCCCCTTCGGTCATGGCTGCCCATGGGTGTCTCCAGGGTTGGAGACCGCCTGTGCGTGACTTTTGTTTAACGTAGTGAGACTGGTGCACAAACAGCCATCACACGGTCCTTGACAGATCTGGGATCCAATGGCATGGAGTCCAAGACGATCGGAGACCCTTTTCTGCTGCAGCCTTCATCTGCCTTACCAGCCATTGTGACGCTCCACTAAGATCAGCCATCATCCTCTGCCTGTTCCACCGTTGAGGTCTTGGTTGGATTGCTCTTTGTCAGAGACCTCCCCTCGACCTTACCGCCATGGGTGGCCCTACCAGGAGCATCGCTCCAGACGGCATCGCTCTCAGGATCTCAGGTCCACACAAGCCTCTCCACCACGACAAGGTGACAATCCATGGAGGAGATCAGATAAATAATAGACATAAAAACAATCAAGTCAAACTTGAGTACAATAGGTATCGACCGAATATACTTTACCAGAATGATGGCTGGATTAGGGTGTTAGTTACAGGGAGAGGTTGGACTGACCTCGATTGTTTCCTCTGGAATGCCAGAGGTTGAGGGTATACGTGATAGAAGTATATACAATTATGAGAGGCATAGACAGTCGGAACCTTTTCCCCCAGGGTGGAAATAACAAAGACCAGAGGGCGTAGCTTTAAGGTGAGAAGGCAAAAGTTTAAAGGAGATGTGCTGGGCAAGTTCTTTACACAGAGGGTGGTGGGGGCCTGGAACATGCTGTTAGAGTGGTGGTGGAGGCAGATATGATGGTGATGTTTAAGAGACTTTAGGATAAGGGCATGGATATGCAGGGATATAGATTATGTACAGGCAGATAAGAGTTGGTCTTGGCATCATGTTGGGTGCATACACTGTGGGCAGTAGGGCCTGTTCCTGTTCCTGTCCTGTGCTGTACTGTTTGAATCGATTGTATGAAATTGACAGCATGAAAAGGTGGTCCATCAACCTACCGAGTCCACACTGACCATCGATCACCCCTTCACACTACACTGTTGTATATTCTATATTTTTGGAAACAAGTTTTTACAAAAATGAAGGCAAAGAAATTGTCAATGAACTTAAAATAGTAAATCATCTTACAGACCATAAAAAAATGGGTTGGTTGGGAATATGGTTATTAAGGGTTGGATGGTAATTATAGGGAGGTGGCGTAAATATTGAATCATTATTTCATTTCCGTATTTACCAGGGAGATGGCACAGGTCGGCATGTCATCAGATGACGAGATGAGTAGTGTTTAAAATAGAGAATGAAGATGGTTTAAATGAGTGAACCAAACTTGTAGTAAAAAGGCTTTGGTCCAGATGGCCTGTATCCAAGCATTTTAAAAGGAGTACTGTAGATAGCAGAGGCATGACTGCACATTCAGTAATTCATTGGAAAATGGTGCCCTGCCAGAGAGCTGGTGGAGAGCTAATCTAATCCCTGTGTTTCCAAAGGGGGGGTGGACATAGAGAAGTCACCTCAACCCAGGCTCCCGACAAGAAACATCACGCATCCGTGTTCTCCAGAGATGCTGCCTGATCCAAGTGCTACTCCAGCACTTTTATATACTTTTTTGCGCATCAACATCTGCAGTTCCTTGTGTCTCCACCTTAACACTAGTGCTAGGAAACCTGCAATTCTTACTACAGGAGAGAGGACCAAGCACTAGTGAATGGAGAGCATGCAATTTAAAATACTTGATCATTGTAGCTGAATTCTTTGAGGAGGGAACGGTGGCGGTGGGGGATGAGTTTCTGGCAGTAATGCAGTGCACTAGGGTGAATAGTTGTTTAAGAAAGAATTGCAGATGCTGGTAAAATCAAAGGTAGACACAAAAAGCTGGAGTAACTCAGCGGGTGAGGCAGTATCTATGGAGAGAAGGAAACTTTGCCAATTCATTCTCTCCATAGATGCTGCCTCACCTGCTGAGTTGCTCCAGCTTTTTGTGTCTACCTAGAACAGTATAGCACAGGAACAGGCCCTTTGGCCCACAATGTCTGTGCTGAACATGATGCCATTAAATTAATTTCCTCTGCCTGCACATAATCCATATCCCTTCATTCCATGCACATCTATGTGCCTATCTAAAAGCTACGTCCACCAGCTCCCTGCAGTGATGCTGGTGGAGGCACCCACCACTAACTTTTAAACAAACTTGCCCTACACATCTTTAAACTTTGCTCCTCACACCTTATGCCCTCTGGTCTTCAACATTTCCACCCTCGCATTTTGGAACAGGGTGTTTGGACAAATGCAAAAGATTGCAGTAACTTACACTGAAAACCTAGTGTTGTTTTATTCATTGTGGGTACAAATGTGTGCTGATGTATATCAGGACACATTAAACAAACAAAAGCTCCTCGGGAGTTGTTTTTTTTCATCTATTTTTGCAAAGTCTTGGCCTTTGCTCCAGTGGGTCACCTTTCCTATGGGTACGTGCCCTGACATCAAGTCTAGACTTGTTCTTTCAAACCTGGTTGTGCTGGTTGAATGACCAGCTGCTCTTGGCAATTACATTGCTCCGGCTCGCTTGATGGCTGAAGGGAGAAGGAAGAAAGGAGGTGAAGTGGGAAGTGCAGCCTGTGTACGACGGCGCTCCTGTGCCTTGTGCAGCACGCTAAAACCCGTCTACACTTAAAAAGCTGTTTAGCTGTTGGTTTACAAACAGTGGCAACCTTTCCAGAATTTCACAGCACAGAGTAATGTGCTCAATTGTTGATCTTTTATAGCCCAGGTAGACAACTGGGGAGTTTTGTAAAAGCGTGCAGGCCTGAAGATTGTTCCTCTTCAAACTTTTGTCTGTTCCTTTTGAAAGTTACTGTTGGATCTGCTTCCACTAGACTTTATGCTGTTTATTTCAGATCATTACGTTAGGCAGCTTCTCATCTTCCAACTATTTTTGCTAATTTCCTCCGATTTATTGATTGGTAATTTGTCCTCTTATACTCCCTTCCATCCAGTCCATTTTCATGACACATTACATCATAGTTCATTGTACATTTCTGTCTTCTACCTTGGGGGAGGAGATAGGAGGTGGAAAGATTCGATGTCCAGACTTAAGAACAGCTTCTTCCCCACTTCTATCCGACTTCTTTCACACCCACTCCCAGAGGTGCTGCCAAGTTCTCTCACTATTAAGTCTACCTCTCTGTCATTCTGTTATGTACTTTTTTCTGCAGTACCTCGTTGCACGACTGCCTTGCACCATTCCATTGTTTTGCACTTGTCCTTGTATTCATTGTGTTTGTTATTACTGTACGTACGTTGTTTACTCTGTAAGCTTCATGTGAACAAGAAAAGTCACTGGTGAATATGACATTAAACTAACATGAACTACTGACAAAAAATATAAAAAACCGAGGTGTTGAAACTGCAGATGCTGGAACTCGGCAGATTAGGCATCATCTGTTGAGGGAAATATCAGGTCCCCGTTCTCCAGACTCTAGTGTTGTTAATGTACACGCATTTGGTAGGATCTTTGGTATATGGTGATTGTGAGTTTGTCAAATTCTGTTTTTGTTACTTGGGATTTTGAACATTATTCCCACCCATCGTCCATGTCTATTTGATCCTCCGAGCTTACACGTGAGCTGGATGCACGAACTAGTCTGGCTGGAACATGTTGGCCGTTGTGGACAGCTTGAGCTAAAGGGCTGTTTCTAGGTTGTATGACTCCATGACTAACTGAATGCACTGCTTACCTGTGGAATGTAGTCATTAAAATAACTCAGAGCTCTCGGTCTGCTTTTGTTCATCGGGTCTACACTTTCACAATACCTGTGAATGTCACTCCCTTGTAGGGACTAGGAACTGCAGATGCCTGTTTGACAAAACAGAGACAAAGTGCTGGAGTAGCTCAGCAGATCAGGCAGCATCTCTGGGGAGCATGGATAGGCGGTGGCTTGGGATGGGACCAGGTTCTGTCATTCCTTTGTATGTTTTGGTGCAGAGTTTGCTGTAATGGTGACAGTGTTGAACACACGGCGACTTGCACAGTGAACCCTCTCCCTAGGAAAGGTGTTCACAAACTCACTATAGCTCCTGGCTAGTCTCTGTGTGTCAAGGATGACTTGTGTGGAGGCTGATGAGGTCAGTGTGGGATCTAAGGACTGCCTCAGGAGATGCTGATCAAGGTGGGTGGGTTGATTGGTCGATTCTGTGCACCATCCACCATTCCCGGCTTCCTGAATGCAACAGAACTTAGAACTTGCTCTTCGGCCCACATAATGCCAAGTTAAAATACCCTCTGGCTTTACACGATTCATATCCCTCCATTCCCTGCATATCCATGCGTATATCCAAAAGACACCACTATCATATCTACCTCCACCATCATCTCTGGCAGCGCATTCCAGGCACCCACCACCCACCAGTATAAAATCAAAATTTAGATCCACTGATTAGCGGCCTGATCATTCTTGCGAATGAAACATAAACCGATGGAATAGTTAGATCTCAAGCCGGGTGTTGAGCAGCCAGGTTGTTGTCTCTGTCGGCGTCAATGTCCGCCAGGCCCTGAGCTCCTTTTGGTGGGTGGTAGAGCGGGCGCCCAGAGATGACATGGTTGGCTGCCTGTTTTTCTGCTCCGCATTCACAGGCTGGGCTCTGGCGGAGGGAGTCCCCATCTCCACACGCTGGCATTGAAACGCCCAACTCCAGTACCAAGTCTGTTGAGCTTCACCCGTGCTCGTCTGGGGAGGTCAGACCCTGGACAGCTTTTTATATGGTGAAGAGATGTAGCTGTGTAATGGAGATGAGGTTGTCTTCCACTCCTGTGACCTGATGATTCTCATGAATCAAGGGGTTTTTTTTGTCCGTGGCAGCTTTGAGAATGTCCTTGAATTATTTTTGTTTCAAATGGGAGTTCTGACTAAGATGGTGACAGAGCTATGCCAGTCCCAGAAGAGGATCTGCTATCATCCATTACAATCACTCCACTCCTAAATCTCTATTTCAATGTGGACGGCTTAAGTGTAATCATGTATAGTCTTGTCTTTGACTGGATAGCACACAAACAATAGCTTTTCACTGTACCTCAATACACATGACAATAATAAAATACAGGTTTACAATAATCATCTTCTGCTCCCTTGGAAGGCTCTCTGTTAGTAGAATGCTTGCAGATAATGTTCCCGTGTATCCTTTTGTTTTTCCTTTTGGAAGCAACTATCTGGGTATGGGAATAGCCTAGTTGAGCAAGAATATTGTGATACGATGGCTGATGGAGAGAATAGAACATAAGACAGAAGAGAGACACAAAATGCTGGAGTAGCTCAGCGGATCAGGCAGCATATATGGAGAACATGGATAGGTAATGTCTCAGGGGTCTGGACCAAGGCTGCTGCTATCCTATCGTGATTCCAGAATAAAGATAGAATATGAGTTCTATTTGCTATGAGATGTCCTTCAGCAAATTGCAGATCTGCACTTTCTCTTGTGAATCCTCATCTAAGCTAATCCCACCTGCCCACATTTGGCCCACATCTCTTTAAACCTTTCCTATTCATGAACTTGCCCAAATGTCATTTAAATGTTGTTAGAATGTTTAATATGAATCTGAGGGGTACCATTTTCACACAAAGGGTGGTGGGTGTATGGAACAAGCTGCCAGAGGAGCTATTTGAGGCTGGGAATATCCCAACGTTTAAGAAACAGTTAGACAAATACATGGATAGGACAGGTTTGGAGGGATATGGATCAAATGCAGACAGGTGGGACTAGTGTAGCTGGGACATGTTGGCCGGTGTGGACAAGTTGGGCTGAAGGGCCTGTTTCCACACTGTATCACTCTATGACTCTATGAATGCCTGCCTTAACTACCTCCTCCGGCAGCTTGTTCCAGTCACCCACCACCCTCTGTGTGGAAAATGTTGCCTCTTGGGTTCCATAAGTTCTAGGAGCAGAATAAGGCCATTCGGCCGATCAGGTCTACTCCACCATTCAATCATGGCTGATCTATCTTTCCCTCTCTACCCCATTCTCCTGGCTTCATCCCATAACCCGTGACACCCTTACTAATTCATAGGAACTCTGGTAACAGGAACACTGACAGGTGCCTAATAAATCTTTCCCCTTTCACCTTAAACAAGTCCTCTAGTTCTCGTTTCCTCTACCCTGGGTAAAAGATTGTACATTCACTCTAATCTATTCCCCTCATGATTTTATACACCTCCATAAGATCACCCTTCAGCGTCCTATGCTCCAAGGAATGAAGTCCTAGCTTGTCCCACCCTGTCCCTATAGCTCAGGCACTCGAGTCATGGCAACTTGAGGTATAATTGTTGTTTCAATTTAGGAATTGCAGTTAGATTTCTCAAACAACAAGACGATTTTTAAATTAATATTGCTACATGCTTGGGATACTTCACACTTGTAAATAGTATCCTTGAATCTTTAGTACTTAGAGTTAGTTCAATATCTCATTGAGCAGTGCACCATTAGTATTCCACAGAGACTGGTTTTGCTCCCAAGTCTCGGGAGTGGGCTGTATATCCATAAATTTTTGATTTGAGCTCATTGCTACTGAGGCATAATTAATGCTAGTGACAGCTAAGTTACAGCAGGCCTCGAGTGGCCCTGCACGAGATGTAATTGGCATCATCTCATTCACTCCCCGCTGACTCTTAGAAAGTAGTTTGGGAGTTCAAGTCAAGTCGAGTTTATTGTCACGTCCACAAATGCGGTGAGGTGCAGGTACAATGAAATTCTTGCTTCCAGTAGCATCATAGGCAACTAGACTCCAACAATGCACAAAAACATAAATTCTAGATGAATTGTACAAATTCTGCGAGATGGTGAAAAGAAGACTGCAAAAGAAATTGGTGTAAATAGACACAATTGGGAAAACATTGGGGGAAAACGGAGCCTTGCGGGTCAGTGGAGCCACATGGGTTGGAGTCGGAGCCAGTGGCCGACAGAGCCTGGGTCTGCAGAGCCTGTGGCTGGGGTTGGGCTAGCGTTACGGAGGCATCAGGAGGGGACCCGGCGGTGCTAGTGGAGAGGTCGGTGCAGCGTTCGATGACGGACATTTTCCAATGTTCTATCGATTCGGGATCAGTTCCTATGGATTGGAGGGTAGCTAATGTTATCCCACTTTTCAAGAAAGGAGGGAGAGAGAAAGCAGGGAATTATAGACCAGTTAGTCTGACATCCGTGGTGGGGAAGATGCTGGAGTTGATTACCAAAGATGTAATAGCGGCACATTTGGATAGCAGTAACAGGATCAGTCCAAGACAGCATGGATTTATGAAGGGTAAATCATGCTTGACGAATCTTCTGGAATTTTTTGAGGATGTAACAAGAAAAATGGACAAGGATGAGCCAGAAGATGTAGTGTATCTGGACTTTCAGAAAGCCTTTGATAAGGTCGCACATAGGAGATTAGTGGGCAAAATTAGAGCACATGGTATTGGGGGTAGGTGTTGACATGGATAGAAAATTGGTTGGCAGACAAGAAACAAGCATTAGGGATTAACTGGTCCCTTTCGGAATGGCAGGCAGTGACCAGTGGGGTGCCTCAAGGCTCTGTGCTGGGACCACAGTTATTTACAATATACATTAATGATTTAGATTAAGGAATTAAAAGTACCATTAGCAAATTTTCAGATGACACAAAGCTGGGTGGCAGTGTGAAATGTGAAGAGGATGCTATGAGGATGCAGGGTGATTTGGACAGGTTGGGGGAGTTGGCAGATGCAGTATAATGTGGATGAATGTTAGGTTATCCACTTTGGTGGCAAGAACAGTAAGGCAGATTATTATCTGAATAGTGTCAGGTTAGGAAAAGGGGAAGTACAATGAGACCTGGGTGTCCTAGTAGATCAGTCACTGAACGTAAGCATGCAGATACAACAGGCAGTGAAGAAAGCTAATGGCATGTTGGCCTTCATTGCAAGAGGAATTGAGTATAGGAGTAAAGAGGTCCTCCTGTTGTGCAGGTGAGACCATACCTGGAGTATTGTGTGCATTTTTGTTCTCCTAATTTGAGGATGAACGTTCTTACTATTGAGGGAGTGCAGTGTAGGTAGACCCGGTTAATTCCCTGGATGGCGGGACTGTCATATGATGAAAGAATGGAGCGACTGGGTGAGAAGAGATCTTATTGAAAGATATAAAATTATTAAGGGATTGGACACGCTAGATGCAGGAAACATGTTCCTGATGTTGGGGGAGTCCAGAACCAGGGGCCACAGTTTAAGAATAAGGGGTAGGCCATTTAAAACTCGGATGAGGAAAAACCTTTTCACCTAGAGAATTATGAATTTGTGGAAATCTCTGTCTAGGAAGGCGGGGGGGAAAGGGTGTAGCTGTTTTGGGGCAAAGCTTTTCTTCCCCTCCAGAGTAGCTGGGACTTGGTGATTGAGTTTTGGGCCAACGTGCGCTCTGCTCTTCATGTGCTGTGGCTGCCAACACCAGAGCCTGCCAGTCCCCGTTACCACCATACTGCTGTCGCTTGTTGATGCACTGTGCGTATTGGCAGTATAATTAGAACAGAATGTTGTTTCTTTTTTAGGAACTGGCCTGGCCCTTTTTATAGATCGACTTTTTATAGTCCAACCACACAGTCTACCACATGGCCCGCGAACACTTCAAACTATCCCCCCTTTCTCCCCCGCCCCCCCAACCCCAACCCCACTTCAGTTTCATCCATTGGCTGGCCCACAGTACTCTGTGCTTCAAGCTTCAGTTACTAGGTTCAGGTTTATTATTGTCACGTGTGTCAAGGTACAGTGAAAAGCTTTGTCTTGCATGTTAACCAAACAGATCAGGTTATGCTATACTCAAATACAAGTCAAATTCAAGTACAACAGGTAGAGCAAAGGGGAAGATACAGAGTGCAGAATCTAGTTCTCAGCATTGTAGCGCATCAGTTCCACAGACAAAGTCCAATGTCCGCAATGGGGTAGAGGTGAATCGGACAGTACCCCAGCTTATGGAAGGGCCGTTCAGAAGCCTGATAACAGAGGGGGAGAAGCTGTTCCTGAGTCTGGTGGTGCGCGCTTGCAAGTTTCTGTACCTTCTGCCGGACGGGAGTGGGGAGAAGAAGGAATGACCGGGGTGGGACAAGTCTTTGATTATGTCGGCTGCTTTCCCGAGACAGCGTAAAGTGTGGATGGAGTCGATGGTGGGGAGTCTGGTGGGTAATGGACTGGGCTACATCTACAACTCTCGGCAATGTCTTGGGCAGAGCTGTTCCCAAACCAAGTTGTGATGCAGCTCGTTTGGAAAGTGAAACAGTCAACATTTTTAATTGTATTGATAGATACAGCATGGAAACAGGCCCTTCGACCCACTGAGTCCACGCTGACCATTGTTCACACTGGGTGGGAGATTGCAACCTTCATGTGGTCCGCCCTGTTTCGACGAATGCAATCAACCTGGCGTGCACAATCAAATAAGATCAAATAAAACAAGTTGTCCTACAACTTTAGGCTGTGCACGCCATACGCAAGAAGGAGAAGATTGTTCACACTAATTCTATGTTGTCCCACTCTCTCATACATTTTTCTCAAGGCACAGAGTAAGTTCTAATACCTGAAATACTAGCTCTGTTTCTCTTTGCACGTGAACGGACAGACTAAGTATTCCAACACTTCCTGCATTGATTGCAGCATCTGCGGTTCTTTTATTTTGATTTTTGCAGATTTGGAGTGAGGTGGTTTACTGAAGCAACAGGTGACTAGAAGCTTAGATTCGCACTTGCAAACTGAGTGGAGGTGTTCTGCAAAGCAGTTGCCCACTTTGCATTTGGTTTTCCCAAAATGCTGGATAGAAAGAGACCACACAATGAGCAGTGAATACAGCAGCTATGTTGGTAGCCAAGTGCAAATACATTTCTGCTTCAAAAAACACAAAGTGCTGGAGTAACTCAGTGGGGTCAGGCAGCATCTCTGGAGATAAGGAATAGGTGACGTTTCTGCTTGGAACCCTTCTTCAGACCTGAAATGTCACCTATTCCTTTTCGCCAGAGATGCTGCCTGTCCCGCTGAGTTACTCCAGTATTTTGTGTCTGAACCAGCATCTGCAGCTCCTTCCTACACAAGTGCTAGAGGAATTCAGCGGTTCAGGCAGCATCATTTACAACACGGATACAGAGTACATGACGCAATGTTGTACAAGACGTCGATGGGTTGACACTGTGTTCCATTTTGATCACTCAGTGATAGAAGAGATGCCATTAAACTGGAAAGAGTGCAGAGAAAATGTAGGAGGATGTTGCCAGAACTCAAGTGCCCGAACCATTGGGAGAGGATGGGCAGGCTAGGACCCGACTCTTAGGAGTGCAGGAGGCTGAGGGTGATCTTATGGAGCTGTATAAAACCATGAGGGGAATAGATAGGGTGAATGAACAGTCAATTTCCCTGGGCAGGGGAATGAAGAGCAAGAGAGCATAGGTTTAAGATGAGAGTGGAAATAGTTCATAGGAACCTGAGGGGCAACTTTTTTCCACACAGTGTTGGTGGATATATGGAGCGAGCTGCCAGAGGAGGAAGTTGATGCATGTACAGCAACAGCATTTAAATTATATTTTGACTTACAATGGATAGGATATGGGCTGTGAATCTGGAATCTCAGCCTCAGAGGGCTATGGAGGCCAGTTCTCTGGATACTTTCAAGACAGAGCTAGATAGGGCTCTTAAAGATAGTGGAGTCAGGGGATATGGGGAGAAATCAGGAATGGGGTACTGATTGTGGTTGATCAGCCATAATCACATTGAATGGCGGTGCTGGCTCGAAGGGCCGAATGGCCTAGTCCTGCACCTATTGTCTATTGGCCAAAGGTGGAAAAATGGTTCGGTGGGGCATCTTGATCGTTGTGGATGAGTTGGACTGTAGAGCTTGTTTCTATGCTGTATGACCATATGATAAAGTGACTCTTAAAATTATTGGCTTAAGTCCAGTTTCTCAGTAGGTACAATGTAGATTGGTCGAGGTTTTTTCTTTGAGCCCCACCCCTCCATCTATCATTGCTTGCTTGTGTCGTGCAGCTGTCCATTTTCCATCCACAGTGTCAGGCCGCCAGTTTTGGTTCCATGCAATCTAATTTTGAACCTGGGGTTAAGAATAAATTATTGAAAGGCACGGAAACAGCTCGTCTCATGGAGCCTTCTTCCAGAAGAGTGGTGACAGCGACAAGGGATTTTCTCCCTCACACATTGATCATTTTGGATTGATTCTGGTGTATGTGTTTCATCGAAACATAGAAAATAGGTGCAGGAGGCCATTCGGCCCTTTGAGCCAGCACCGCCATTCATTGTGATCATGGCTGATCGTCCCCTATCAATAACCCGTGCCTGCCTTCTCCCCATATCCCTTCATTCCACTAGCTCCTAGAGCTCTATCTAACTCTCTCTTAAATCCATCCAGTGATTTGGCCTCCACTGCCCTCTGTGGCAGGGAATTCCATAAATTCACAACTCTCTGGGTGAAAAAGCTTTTTCTCACCTCAGTCTTAAATGACCTCCCCTTTATTCTACGACTGTGGCCCTTGGTTCTGGACTCGCCCAACATTGGGAACATTTTTCCTGCATCTAGGTTGTCCAGTCCTTTCATAATTTTATATGTTTCTATAAGATTCCCCCTCATCCTTCTAAACTCCGGTGAATACAAGCCTAGCCTTTTCAATCTTTCCTCATATGACAGTTCCGCCATCCCAGGGATCAATTTCGCTCAAATCGACTTCTTCCTGATGACACCTCTCATTTTTAAAGCCTCCCCTCTCTCTCTCTCTCTCTCCCTCCCCTCACCTCTTGGCTGCCCTGCCTGTCTGAAGAAGGGTCTCGATCAGAAACGTCCCATTCTCTCCAAAGATGCTGCCGGGTCTTGCTGTTACTCCAGCATTTTGTGTCTATCTGCCTCTATCTCCCACGTGTGCCCTGCCTCCATCCCCTCCATGTTCCCCAGGAACATAAAGCAGTAACTCTACCGCTGCGCCACTGTGCTGCCCTCTAAAAGGAGTGTGTCGTGATTCGTGCCGTGTGCCAGCTCTGAGAAGTCTTTGCTTCTCCTTCTTGCTATTATCTGCTATTATTTTTCCTCCCTGTCGTTGCAAAGGAATCTGTTGTAGGTCATGTTACACAATCTTATGGTATTTACAGCGCAGAATCAAGCTGTTTAGATTAGCCTAAATATATGTTTACACACCATGTGAATCTCTCCTTGTCACTCTCATCAACACTTTTCTTTATCTTTCTCAAAATTTATCAATGCACATAGTGGGAATGTGGCAGAAAGGGAGCAAGACTACGCATGTGGACACTCAAACCTGTTCTGATCTTGTCCTAGGCTTGACATTTTTGCCAGTTAACCATAAACGCTCAAATTCTGCCAAAGAACAAAAATGTCAATATCGAATTTGTACTGAACCTTTTGATACCTCCAGTTTCCCTCTCCCCTGACTCTCAGTCTGAAGAGGGGTCTAGACTCGAAACGTAATCTATTCTTTTTCTCCAGAGATGCACACCATCCTGGCCACACACTCATTTCACCCCTGCCGTTGAGAAGAAGGTACAGGAGCCTGAAAACTGTAATGTCCAGGTTCAGGAACAGCTTCTTCCCTGCAGCCACCAGGCTATTAAACACTACAACCTCAAATAAGCTCTGAACTTCAAAATACTTATTATTATTATTATTATTGCACTACTATTGTTTTTTTGTGTGTGTACGTGTGTGTGTGTGTATGTGTATATGTCTATACATGTATGTATATATATATGTGTGTGTGAACTTGTGGGTGTGTGTATATATGCACACTGAGCTTTCTTTTCCTCTTGAATATTATATTGTTTACAGTGTACTATGTTTATATATTCTGTTGTGCTGCAGCACGTAAGAATTTCATTGTTATATCTGGGACACATGACAATAAAACACTCTTGACTCTTGCCTGACTCACTGAGTTATTTTGTGTCTATCTTCCGTGAATATCTCCAGTGGTTCAGCTCGCAGAGCTCCCCTGTATGTGGGAACAACCCGTTGAGAAAGATTTACTCTTCTCCTGTCTTAAATGGGCGACTCCTTTTTCTGAAGCTGTCCCCAAATGTAGAGAGACCCGCAAGTGTTTTTAAAAAAAAAGACAAAATACTGGAGTAACTCAGCAGGTCAGGCAGCATCTCTGAAGAACACAGATTGACGTAGTTTTGGGACCCTCCTTCACCATGTTCTCCAGCGATGCTGCCTGAGCCGCTGAGTTTTTGTAAACCAGAATCTGTAATTCAAGTTCAAGTGAGTTTATTGTCATGTGTCCCTGATAGGACAATGAAATTCTTGCTTTGCATCAGCACACAGAACATAGAAGGCATTTACTACAAAACAGATCAGTGTGTCCATATACCATATATAAATATATACACACATGAATAAATAAACTAAATTCCCTTCTGATCTCAAGTATAAGTGCCTTCTCAGCATCAATCGAAGGACGGCACAGTGGCAGAAGGGCCAAATGCAGGCAAATGGGACTAGTTCAGAATGCATCCTTGGTGAGCATGGGCTAGGTGGGCCGAATGGCCTGTTCCCGTGATGTATAGCGAGTCTATGAATGAACATTGTGCAAACTGTCTTTTAATACGTGTACATCCCTCCTTAAGTAGACATTTCAGGTCTGATCTCGCAACACCCTGCGCCGTTGTAGCAAGACTTTCCTACCTTTATACGGCATCTCTTTGACAATAAAGGCAAACATTCCATTCCCCTACCTAATTATTTGCTGTACTGTTGTAGCATGCTGTGTGGGTGGACACCCAGATCCCTCTTTTTGGCAGTGTGCTCCCTCTCTCCCTTGCAATCTCAGTGATATTCCCCGTTTCATTCTCCCGGCAAATGTAGACAGAATGATGTGGGGAAATGAGAGGCTTTGAGACTGAGTGCCTGGAGCGTGATGCCGGGGGTAGTGGAGGAAGCAGATACGATGCTGGCACTTAATAGACCTTTGGATGGGCACATGGATATGGAGGATTTGGATCGCGTGCAAACCGATAAGTGTGGCCTTGGCATCATGTTTGGCACAGACATTGTATGCCGAAGGGCACGTTCTTGTACTGTTCTATGTTTATTTAAGGGTAATGTGCCAAATTTGTGCCCATTGGCCTAATCTTATCCCTTTGCAGACTGTATCCTCAACATTAGGTTTAGGCTCATTATTGTTGTCTTGTGTACTGAGGTAAGGTGAAAAACGGTTTTGCATTCAGTCCAAACAGGTCAGATAATACAATACATAAATACAATCGTTAAACTCAAGTAAAATAGGTAGAGCAAAGGGGAAGATACAGAGTGCAGAATATAGTTCTCAGCATTGTAGCGCATCAGTTCCACAGACAAAGTACAATGTTCACAATGGGGTAGAGGTGAATCGGACACTACCCTAGCTTATGGACGGACCGTTCAGAGAGGGAAGAAGCTATTCCTGAGCCTGGTGGTGCGCACTTTCAAACGTCTATATTGTCAATAATTGTGAGTTTGGCAACAATACGCAATTCCTTTATCTCTAGATTGCAGGTAATGGAGGCTGCTACATTTATTGGGGTAGCAGCCTATTGATTTCAGCTCGTCAACCTGAAAATGACCCATATACCGTGACATTTTGGTTTATTGGCTCGTCCTTCATTCATACTCGTGTTTACTCCAATGTTGTGAGCATAATGGTTTTGCTGCTGGATTAATAATTCAGGGGTATGGATAGATAATCTGAAGATGAGTGCAGATCCTCCCACAGTAGTTAGATGAACCTGTAATGAAAGTTCCGTCGCCGCTATTAATGATAGATTATCGGGTGGTTATGAAAACCATCCGATTTCCGGTGGAGAAGGAGATGCGAAGTATAGATTGCCAGAGTGAGGCCAAATGCAAGTTGGAGGAACGCCACCTCATATTTCACTTGGGCAATTTACAACCCAGCGGTATGAATATTGATTTCTCTATAACTTCAAGTAACCCTTGCATCCCCTCTCTCTCTCTCTCTCTCTCTCTCTCTCTCTCTCTCTCTCTCTCTCTCTCTCTCTCTCTCTCTCTCTCTCTCTCTCTCTCTCTCTCTCTCTCCGTACTTCCCGACCCTTGTCGTTGAACTAGTTTCAAAGTTGTCTTGTTGAGTTTCATTGTCTGTAACTTATTTCACCTAGCTCACAGCTAACAATGCCCAATTTCCTTTATCATCGTGACTTTTCTGCATATCCTTCATTCATTTGTTCTATATCTCTCTATATCACTGTCTATACCTCTTATTTCACATTCCCTTGACTTTCGGTCTGAAGAAGGGTCTCTACCTGAAACGCCACCTATCCTTTTCCCCAGAGATACTGCCTGACCTGCTGAGTTACTCCAGCTCTTTGTGTCTATCTGCGGTATAAACCAGCTTCTGCAGTTCTTTCCTTCACATTTTATTGATTATAAAAATTGGGACATCATGATGCAGATGTACAAGTCGTTGGTGAGACCACACTTAGAGCACTGTGTGCATTTCTGGTTGCCCAGCTGTAGGAAGGACATCATTAAGTTGAAAAGGGCACAGAAGAGATTTACTAGGATGTTTACGGGCTTGAATTATAGGGAGAGGTTGGATAGACTGCTTTTGGAAGAGACTGAAGGGTGACACTATTGAGGTGTACAAGATCATGGGAGGCATGGATAAGGTGAACGCTCACAATATCTCCCAGGGTGGAGGATCCATAAAAACCCCACCCTGGGAGGAGGGTGAACAGTTTGTCTGCTGGATGGGTGGTGTCTTTGATGATATTGGTTGCTCTCTTGCTACAGCGAGATGGGTATAAGTCCTGGATTGCTGGTTGGGGTGATCTGGTGATCTTCTCCGCCGAACTCACCACTCTCTGTAGGGCCTTCTGGTCAGCAGCAGAGCAACTGCCATACCGGACTGAGAGACTGCTGGTAAGAATGCTCTCAATGGCACCCCTGTAAAAGGTGGTGAGGGCAGAAGGGGGGAGGTCGGCACTCCTCATCCGTTGCTGTGCTTTCTTGACTAGGGAGATGGTGTTGGTGGACCATGTCTGATCATCTGTGATGTGCACTCCCAGGAACTTGGTGCTTTTCACAGACTCCACTGCACTGCCATTGATGGTGAGTGGGTTGTGTACTGTCTGTTTCTTCCTGAAGTCCACAGTTATTTATTTTGTTTTGTTGACATTGAGTTGAAGGTTATTGATGTCACACCAGTTGATGAGTTGTTGAACCTCCTCTCTGTAGGCTGAGTCGTCATCGTGGCTGATGAGGCGCACCACTGTAGTGTCATCTGTGAACTTGATGATGTGGTTCGAATTGTGTTGTGTCATCAGCGTGAACAACAGAGGGCTCAGCACACATCCCTGTGGGACCCCGGTGTTCATGATAGTGGTCTCTGATGAGTTTTTGCCAACTCTTACTGTCTGTGGTCTGTCGGTAAGGAAGTCCAGTAACCAGTTGCATAGTGGGGTGCTGATGCCTATTTCGCCGAGTTTATTCACCAGGTGTTGGGGGATGACTGTTGGGGGAAGGCGGAGCTGAAGTCAATAAACAGCATCCGCATGTAACTGTTATTGTTTTCCAGATGAGCCAGGCTTAGGTGGAGTGCTGTTGCTATGGCATCATCAGTGGAACAGTTGGGACGATATGCAAACTGGAATGGGTCAAGTGTAGAGGGGAGACTGGATGTTATGTGGGCCTTGACCAACCTTTCAAAGCACTTCATCATGATGGACGTGAGTGCTATGGGCCGGTAATCGTTCAGTGTTGTGGCTGGAGATATCTTAGGTAACGGTATGATGATGGTGGCTTTGAAGCATGCTGGTATGATGGCTTGGCTCAGAGAGGTGTTGAAGATGTCCGTGAGAACCACTGTGAGTTGGTCAGCACAGTCTCTGAGCACACGCCCGGTATGTTGTCAGGACCTGCAGCTTTTCTGGGGTTCACCTTGAGTAGGGTCCTCCATACATCAGCTGGGTCCAGGTTTCATGGTCTGGGCAGGGAGGGGCTTTTGTTGGTGTGGTGGTGTTGTCTTCCTCAAACCGGTTGAAGAAGGTGTTAAGTGTGTTGAGGAAGTCTGTGTTGTCCTCACACGGCAGGGGGGTTGGCCTGTAGCCGGTGACAGACTGGATGCCTTGCCACAGGCGCTTGGGGTCCTTAGTGTCTGTGAAGTGTGCTTGAATTTTCTGTCCATAGACACGCTTGGCTGTTCTCACACCCCGGTTTGTTGGCCCTAGCAGTCCTAAGGGCGTCTTTGTCCCCGGACTTGAAAGCAGCATTCCGTGCTCTCAGGAGCTTACGTACCGCCCTGGTGAACCAGAGTTTGTTGTTGGCCCTCGTGGTGATGTTTTTGATGACGGTCACATCTTCCATGCATTTAAATATATATCCAGTCACAGATTCAGTGTATTCCGTCAAGTTGACATGATGGGTGGTAGTGGCAGCCTCCCTAAAAACGGTCCAATCTGTGCAGTTGAAACGGTCCAGTCTGTGCAGTCTCATTCTCAGTGTTTTAGCAGCGGTTCTCACCGCACCATTCAAACTGCAATTTGCTTAAAAATTCTGTATACACCATAACTCATTGCTGATCATTCCTAATACCTTGGATTCTACAGAATAAAACAGCACTGAAGTATCTGAATTAGGCAGCATCTATGGATAATACGGACAGGAGATGTGTTGGGATGTCTCGTCCCGAAACGTTGCCTTTCCAGTCCCTTCACGGATGCTGCCCGACCCGCTGAGTTCTTCCAGCACCTTCGTATTTTACTCAAGATTCCAGCGCCTGTGTCTCCTTGGATTCTATAATTGTGACTTCAAGACCCCCCTGTCCCTTTACATTGCTTGCTGACCTATCATTTATTTAAATGAAAATTGAATTCATAGCAGGCTGTCAAGGGGAATCCGGAGAGGAAATGGCAGAGATACTGATCATCATTTTCCCACCGAAGGTAGACACAAAATGCTGGAGTAACTCAGCGAAACAGGCAGCATCTCTGGAGAGAAGGAATGGGTGACGTTTCAGGTCGAGACCCTTCTTCAGACTGATGTCAGGGGAGTGGGCGGGACCGAGATAGAATATAGTCGGAGACAGTAATGCCCCTGTCCCAGTTAGGAAACCTGAACGGAAACCTCTGGTGACTTTGCGCCCCACCCAAGGTTTCCGTGCGGTTCCCGGAGGTTTTTGTCAGTCTCCCTAATGGTCGAAAGTGGTTTCCATTTAAAAAATCGGTAATTTTTTAGTCGAAGCCGGTTGCAATGCTAGTTGAAGGTGGTTGCCGGAGGACAAAAACCTCCGGAAACCGCACGGAACCCTTGGGTGGGGCGCAATGTCTCCAGAGGTTTCCATTCAGGTTTCCTAAGTGGGACAGGGGCATAAGACTGGACGTTTTCCCATCCTCTGGTTGTAGATGATAAATTGCAATAAACAGCCAGAGCTGCAATTCCTGTTATATTTTGTCTCGCCACTTCCCTCTCTGTTCAATGGTTCTTTATTGTCACGTATGCACTGCACAATTAAATTATTTTTGCATAGCTCATGCATGCACCAGTCACTATATTTATGGCATTTACGAAAACGGTCCATGTGCTCAATATACTAGAGCGGCTACCGATCCAGGTAAGCCCCAGGCTGTTGTAGGGCCCCCTCCTGCGTCAGCCTCGACTGGCTTGGCCCGTGAACTGACGTCCCCTCCTCCTCTCCCTTCCCCTCCCTCCCCCCCCCCTCCCCTCCCTCCCCTCCCTCCCCTCCCCTCCGTGTCCCTACATTTCAGTGGAGGCTGTGAGAAAATGTGGAGACACAGGTTGGTCAGCTGTTGCTTTTAACAAGCGGGGTTGAGGTAGGGATTTCTGGAGTTTGGCAGCTCTGGGGATCGCTCTGGTATTTTTCCAACTTTGCTTGGAGGACAGTGATTAGATGTCTGCCGGTGAGTTCCTTTTCCTGTTCCAACTGTTGACCTGTGCTGCCTTCACTGTTCACATTGCCTTGTGTTCATTCAATAATCAAAACTTCCAACCGACTTATTTCCTGAAAATTAGCTTTTTATAATTGGGCAGCACGGCGGCGCAGCGGTTATAGTTGCTGCCTTATAGTGCCAGAGACTCTGGTTCGATCCCAACTACGGGTGCTGTCTGTGTGGAGTTTGCACATTCTCTCTGTGACCGCGAGGGTTTTCTCCAGGTTCTCCCAAATTCCAAAGACGTGCAGGGTTGTAGGTTTTGGTAAATTGTAAATTGTCCTTAACGTGTAGGATAATGCTAGTGTATGGGGTGATTGCTGGTTGGCGCAGACTCTGTTGGCCGAAGGGCCTGTTTCCATGTTGTACCTCTAAATTCATTCATTCACAAAGTAATTGGAAATCAAAGGATGATTCTGGGAGATTTTGGTGCCCCAGTGAGTTACTGAATAATCTAACCATCAGTAGGAGCATTTTGCATCATGGTGTGAAGAGTGGAGAGTTTTGCTTTAAAACAGTGATTCCTGACATAGTTTCTGATGGACTTGGCACTAATTCTAAATCCATGTCCCCTTGCTTGGAACTCATTTCCTCTTCCCTTTGACCCAGTGTGTTCCACGAAGGAAGTGCTGGTGGTGTGTTTTGACTTTAGAATAATACAAAGCCCTTTGGCCCATTGCGTCTGTGATTTCTTCAAGCTGTCCAAGTGATCCCCACCCTCTCCCCTGAATTGACCCAATTCCCCAAGCACAAACTCAACAATTTGGGTTGAGTTGAATGATCGCTGAGGCTAGTGCGACATTCCTTGAGATAATTACGTTAATCCAAGTAACGTTGCCCAACTTGGATGACCAGGACCAAATCACTCCCCCCCCCCCCCCCCCACCCAATTTAGAGTCAGACAGCATGAAAACAGGTCATTCAGGCCAATGTTCATACTGTCAGTGATGCCCCATCTAAGTTAGTCCCACCTTCCTGTGTTTGGCTTGTATCCCTCTACCCTTTCCTATCCATATAGCCTTTTAAATATTGTTATAGGATCTACTTCAACTACCTCCTCTGGCAGCTCGCTCCCTATATCCACCACCCTCTGTGTAATAAAAAAATTCCCCTCTCAATTTAAACCTATGTCCTCTCATCCTTGATTCCTTTACCCCAGATAAAAGACTGTGCATTCACCCTATCTGTACCCCCTCATGATCTTATACACCTCTATAAATTCACCCCTCATCCTTCTGTGCACCAAGGAATAAAGTCCCAGCCTGCCCAACCTCCCCCAATAGCTCAGTCCTGGAAGCATCCTTGTAAATCTTTCCAGCTTAATGACATTCTTCCCTTAGCAGGTTGACCAAAACTGAACACAGTACTCCAAATTTGGCCTCACCGATGTCTTGTACAACACTTGTTTCCGAGACATGTAAGCATGAGAACCGTGCTGCGTAAAAGCATTGCTAGTTCAATGGAGACTCACTAGAGATCCGTGATGTTATTTGATACTAGAGCTGGCCTTCATGAGAGAAGGATGAAAGTGGAACCTTAGAAGCTGAAGAGTTTAATGGAGAGCTTCAGTGAGATGGCCAGACACGACAGTCTGGCTTGAGATCTTGTTCTGAGAGAGGCAATTATTCTAAGATCCTTCGGGGATTTATGCTTAGTATTTGTGAGGGATTTCTTATTGACAAGGCAGGTTTGAAGACCAGCTTATATTTAAGAAATTAGTTAATTGTCTACTTATTTAATTCTTCCCTGCTCTCCAATTTAAAAAAAAAAGAAAAAACTGTGTGGATTTAGTCTTTTAGACTTTAGAGAAAAAGCGTGGAAACAGGCACTTCAGCTCACCAAGTCCGCGCCGACCAGCGATCACCCTGTGCATGAGCAGTATCCTACTCACTAGGGACAATTCACAATTTTATCAAGTCAATTAACTTACAAACCTATATGTCTTTGGAGTGTGGGAGGAAACCGGAGCACCTGAAGAAAACCCATGCGATCATTGGGAGAAGGTACAAGCTGCGTGCAGACAGCACCCACAGTCAGGTTTGAACCCGAATCTCTGCCACCGGAGGAGCGGTAGTTTTATTGGCTATCAGTTCCCTCACTGCCTATGATGCTGGAGGCTTGAATATTGTCCGGGGTCACGGTGACTATTTAAGCCTTGGTTGAGGGTTCACAGATTCTTTTTAAACCATCGATTGAGTTTCTCCCCCCTCATCGTTCAGTCTATCGCATTGTTCATTGGATGCAAGTCTAGGTTTATTATTGTTACGTGTACCGAGATGCAGGGAAAAGGTTTGTTTTGCATCCTATCCCATCAAATCAGATAATGCTATGCTGTTAAGAACCAGAGGGCATGGATTTGAGGTGAGAGGGGAACGATAATTGGAACCTTAGGGGCAGCTTTGGAGGTTGTGGGTGAATGGAACGAGCTGCCAGAGGAGATAGTTGAGGCAGGACAATAATAACATTTAAAGGACACTTAGACAAGTACTTGGACAGGAAAGGTTTAGAGGGCTTTGGGTCATCTGCAGGCAAATAGAAGTAGTTTGGAATCTTGGTCATCATGGATGAGTTGGACTGAAGTCTCCTGGCATAAATACAATCATCAAGCTCAAGTACAATAGGGGGAGATACAGAGTGCAGAATCTAGTTCTCAGCATTGTAGCGCATCAGTTCCACAGACAAAGTCCAATGTCCGCAATGGGGTAGAAGTGAATCGGACAGTACCCCAGCTTATGGAAGGGCCGTTCAGAAGCCTGATAACAGAGGGGAAGAAGCTGTTCCTGAGTCTGGCGGTGCGCGCTTTCAAGCTTCTGTACCTTCTGCCGGACGGAAGCGGGGAGAAGAAGGAATGATCTGAGGTGGGACAAGTCTGTGTGTCCTTGGTCTCTTCAGGGTATCATCACAAGTGAGGTGTGTTGTCACATTGTTGCCTTCCCCCTCGTGTCTACAGCATGAAACCAGCTCGCTATCTTTTTTCAGAGACAGGAAGACAGGCAGTCTGGTCTTGTGGTTTGATCGTGGCCCCAGAGACCTCAAATGGAGACTAACGCAAACTTATGTGTCTTAAGAGGCTCCACTCTGCTGGCATCTGACTGCAATGCAAGCCTGGTTATGTTTCTTGTCCCAGGAGGCTGGATTAGTTAATGCACCAACCTGTTAAATAATCAATAGGATGACCAACCTCCAACTGGAGATCAGTACTTTGTGATCAGTCAGTGGAAGTCTTTGTGTTTCAATTTGTTGAATGAAAACATCCCAATTTCTGGTTCTTGGTGGGGATGTGTTGCTTAATATAATTGCTTGGGCAGTGTGCTGCCTCAGTAACATCACCCTTGTTACCTTCAGTGGGCAAGATGGGTTGTTCTACGTCTACCAATTCTTTACTCGATTGGGCGGCACAGTGTCAGAGGGATAGAGCTGCGGCATTATAGCTCTGGAGACCAGGGTTTGATCCTGACTACGAGTGTTGGCTGCACAGAGTACATACGTACTCGCTGTCACCCCATGGGTTTTCTCCCAGTGCTCCAGTTTCCTCCCACACTCCAAAGACGTACAAGTTTATAGGTTCATTGGCTTCTGTAAAATTGTAAATTGTCCTTAGTGCGTGTAGGATAGTGCTAGTGTATGGGGTAATCGCTGGTCGGTGTGGAGTCAGTGGGCTGAAGGGTTTGATACTGCCTTGCATCTGAAGTCTAATGCGGAATAGTGTCATTGAACTATACAGTACGGAAACAGGCCCTTCGGCACAACATCCAAGCCAACCAGTGACCAATGAAAAGACTAGAGGTCACAGCCTTAAGGTGAGAGGAGAAAAGTTTAAAGGAGACATGCGGCGCAAGTTTGTCTTTACACACAGCATAGTTGAGAGCCTGGAACAAGTTGCCAGGGGTGTGGTGGTAGAGGCAGATACGATCATGGTGTCAATACGATCAATAATGGTGTCTTTATTGACACACATGTGAAGTGCAAATGCACAGTGAAATTATTTTCTGACAAACAGTCCAGTAAAATACTGCCATACCAAAGGTGGCTTTTTGATAGACACATAGATATGGACGGACATGGATCGCATGCAGGCAGAGGAGATAAGTTTAATTTAGCATCATGTTCAGGTCAGACTTTGTGGGCTGAAGGGCCTTTTCCTAGAGTAAACATGCAGCTACCACAGGCAGTGAAGAAAGCTAATGGCATGTTGGCCTTCATAACGAGAGGATTTGATGTAGAGGAGTAAAGAGGTCCTTCTACAGATGTACAGGGCCTTGGTGAGACTACACCTGGAGTATTGTGTGCAGTTTTGGTCTAATTTGACATCCTTGCTTTTGAGGCAGTGCAGTGTAGGTTCACGAGGTTAATCCCCGGGATGGTGGGACTGTCATATGAATGAAAGATTGGAAAGACTGGGCCGGATTTCACTGGAATTTAGAAGGATGAGAGGGGAACAGGGCCGGATTTAGATGAAGGGAGGCCCTAGGCTATTCCACTTGTGAGGCCCCTCCCAATCCCCCACCCTCACGATGAGAAGAAGATGGAAGAGCCCACCAGATTGATACCAATGTGCAGCCGAGCGCGGCCAATGAGATAAGGGCTGGAAAGCTGTGCTTTTTATTTATTGACAGTGCTAGTGTCGAGTTATTGGCTTAAAACACTATTATTCTGAGATGGAGGGCAAGGAAGTGTTGCTTAGAGACTACAGTGCGTTTTGACAGCATATGTAAGAAAGACCTATGACAGTGTCAAAAATATTATACATCAGGCCCGTACGAAGCTTTTCAAAAAAGGTGGCATGGCAGGATTACAAAGATTTTCTGTGAAATAAATGCACGCGGCGCATATCACAGGCGCGAAGCTCAAAGACCCTTGCGGCCGGTGACAAGGCCCCCCTGGAAGCTCTGGGGTTTTAGATGCTCTCTGGTACATTCTGAGCCTTATTTTGGATCATTTTTGCACCATATTTATGATCAATATTTCAGAAATAATTTGGGTTGAGTCAAGAGTAATGAGTGGTTGGAATGGGATGATTGGGGTCATTGTTGTATACATTTTTTAAAATCAAGAATTGAAGCTGACCTTGTTTTAATAATTAAGTTGTACTGTAAAATGTTATGTAAAATGTTATAAAGGAGCATGCAAACGCTGCAAATAAAGTACTGTAAGTGTTTGCAGTAAATAAAAACTTTTTTTAGAAAATGTTCTGTGTGTTGATTTGATTGCCTGTTACTGTTCGACTGTGTTAGTGTGTGCACATTAAAAATATGATGCAAAATGAAAGTCGCAAACTATGGAATACTTATTTTTCTGTATTGTTATCAAGGAAAAGAGGAGAAAATATGGAGGAGAAAATATAATTGCTCTAAAACCTACCTTAATTTGCAATCTCACTAAAGATAATCCCCCTTTCTCTCTCCCCCTCCTCCTTCCCTCTCCCTCTCCCTCCACTTCACTCTCCCCATCTCTCTCTCTCCCCCCTTCCCCTCTCTCTCTCCCCCCCTTCCCCTCTCTCTCCCCCCCTCTCTCTCTCCCCCTCCCCTCCCTCTCTCCCTTCTGTCTCAACCCCCCCTTTCCCCCCTCACATCCCCCCTCTCTTTCCCTCCCTCCCCCTCTATCTCCCTCCCACGCAGCGAGGCTCCGACTCCCGCGCCACAGACACAGCAGCCCCCCCCCCCCCCCCAACCCAAAGAAACAGGCACTCCCGAAACAAATATTCCACTACTTACCTGGAGTAGACACCTACAACATTTGGTAGACACAAGGCATCGAGGTGATTGTATGGAGTGCAAATGGAGTTCTGAACCCGCCCGGGCACACTACGCGCACGCACGGAGAGACAGCGTCATTTTGCGTCGCTACTGCAGCACCGACTTTCCCCAACTGGTCGCAATTCTTTTCCCCAAAACTTCCAGCGGGCCGGTACCAGAATTTTGGGTAATTTCCGTCAAAGTGGAAACGCTGATATCTCTCAAATTTTCTTTTTTCTCAGGATTCTTTTTACTCCGGGGAAAAAAACGCCTTGGCCGGAGGCCCCCATAGATTTTGAGGCCCTAGGCTTCGGCCTAGGAAGCCTATAGGTAAATCCGGCCCTGGAGGGGAATCATGTAGAAACACATAAAATTATAAAAGGACTGGACAAGCTAGATGCAGGAAAAAAATTCCCAATGATGGGGGAGTCCAGGGGCCACAGTCTAAGAATAATGGGGAGGCCATTTAAAATTGAGACGAGAAAAAACGTTTTCGCCCAGAGAGTTGTGAATTTGTGGAATTCTCTGCCACAGAGGGCAGTGGAGGCCAATTCACTGGATGAATTTAAAAGAGAGTTAGATAGAGCTCCAGGGGCTGGTGGAATCAAGGGATATGGGGAGAAGGCAGGCACGGGTTACTGATTGTGGATGATCAGCCATGATCATAAAGAATGGCAGTGCTGGCTTGAAGGACCAAATGGCCTCCTCCTGCACCTATTGTCTATGTTTCCTGTGAGGTACTGTTCTGCTCAAAATACCAAATCAGTTGCACTACAAACTCCTGATCAACACCCCTTTGCCTCCTTTTCATCGCTAACCTTCGTCCACACATCCTTATCTGATACCCTTTCTTCTTTTCATCTCTGTTTTTGGCACTTACTCAATCCACCTAACAATCAACCCCCCCCCCCCCCCCCCATCTATATCCACCTATTATTTGCCAGGCTTTGTCCCATTCCCACCTCTCCTTTCCAGCTTTCTCCCACTTCTCTTTTCCAGCATTCTCTCCACTACTACAATCAATGAGAAGAAGGGTCCTAACCCGGAGCGTGACCTATCCATGACCTCCAGAGATACTGCTTGACCCGCTGAGTTACTCCAGCACTTTGTGTTCTACGCTAGATTCCAGCACCTGCAGTTCCTTGTGTTCCACTGCCTTCCTCTCCTGCCCCAGATGAGAGATGTCTAATGGGGTGACAGGGCTCTCACTTAACTTTTTTTCTCTGTTGCCACCCGGGCAACCAAGGCAGCTTTTTAGGTTGCCAAATGACAGTTTAGGTGGTAATTTAAGACTGCTTGCATGACGCATGCGATAATGTGCTCGGACGAGGTGCGTAGTTACCTGTCGGAATTATGCTCAATGAAGCATTCACATATTAGTTCTGCTTCAAATAAAGTCACAAACTAAACATATTCACCAATCAAGACATGATATACACAATGACATGCAGAAAAATTATAATACAGTATCTCAACTCTTTTTGCACGTTGCAATGAATGCAATTTCTATTATTTCTTTCCACTTCCAAACAAAAATGTGGTTGGATTATTCAGCGCACTAAGCATGTGTGTACGTGAGCTGGCGATCCGAGCGAGAGCGCTACAGAATTCACTTTTATTTTGGTACAATTTACGTACGAGTTATACCCTGTACTCGTGAATTCACGATCGGCATTCGATTTTCTTTTGCTTGCCAAGCCGGGCAAAATGACACGGCTTTTAGGTTGCCTTTTAGGTTGCCCGGCGGGACTTTAGGTGGCCATTGGCAACCGGGCAACCGTTAATTTCGAGCCCTGGGTGAGAGAGATTAGTCAGGGCCTTCCTGGCGGAGCAATCACTAATCTTTTAAATGTTGAATCTTGCTTCATCTCCCCACCTTTGCTACAACCATCTACAGTATTTGCCGTACTTGTGTAGCAGCTTGTCTTGCTGTTTGGAAATGCTGCAGGGCTTCTGACGGTTTCTGATGCAAATTTGTCTGAGAGCATCAGAAACAGCAAGGCTTGGCCATATTACCCTCGAGTCCGGAGGCGGCATGGTGCCACAGCGGTAGAGTTGCTGCCTTACAGCGCCACAGACCTGGATTCGATCCTGACCTCGCGTTTGCACGTTCTCCTGCACTCTCGTTCACGCCCTGGCTCCATATCACTCTCTCCCCCACTCCTTCTCTCTCCAATCCCTTACTCTATTTACCCACTATATTTTATTCTCCTTGCCACCTCTTTTCACTCCACTCCACTCTCTACCACTCTACCCCACTCTAACTCCCCAACTCACCCTAACAGTGCTTCCGGTAGAGTTAAGGGCCTGTCCCACTAGCGCGCGATTAGACGCGACAAGCGCGACCTACCGTGGTCGCTTTAGTCGCCCGGCCTCGCGTGACCCTGTCCCACTGCGATCGCCGGAGTCTCGTCGAGTTGTGTGTAGCTGGTGTCGACATCGCGCGTAGTGTCCAAAAACCGACACTGCTTAAAAAATTACGCGCGGCAAAATCCTGTCGCGCAGAACGTGATTAACGTGATGACGTTTTGACGTTGTGCGTCTTCAGCGTGGCGTTGCGTGATGACGTCACTGCCCGACGTCGTGCAACGCGCATGCTCATGCGCATCGTCACGTGATGAAAAATAACGTCCTTCCTTCGGACGTCGCGCGTGTAATCGCGTGCTAGTGGGACAGGCCCTTCACTCGCACCGGGATCGCCTGACCCCCACGCGACCCCCGTGTCCGAATTTGTCGCGCTTGTCGCGTCTAATCGCGCGCTAGTGGGACAGGCCCTTTACTGCCTCACAGCGCCAGAGACCGGGGTTCGATCCTGACAACGGGTGCTGTCTGTACAGAGTTTACATGGGTTTTCTCCGGTTCCGGTTCCGGTTTCTTCTCACACTCCAAAGATGTGCAGTTTCATTTAAAAAATTGTAAATTGCCCCCCGGTGTGTAGGATTGCGTTAGTGTATGTGGTGATCGCTGGTCGGCATGGACTCGGTGGGCCAAAGGGCCTGTTTGCGCGCTGTATCTCTAAAGTCTAAAATAATGTTAGGATCTATGAATCATGATATCTATCTATTAAAGCCCTTGTGATAATGGGGGGGGGGGGGGGGGGGAGATTTTTGCCGTTGTGTGGGTCTGTCCGGCTGTTTCGCTGTGGGTACGGTATTGTTTGAGTTAAATTGGATATTTGAACTGGTTTTAATTGCGTGCTTGGATGGTTGGGAAATAATAATGAGGGGGCTGGCAGTACAAGTGAGTGCAGGAAGTGATTGTGATGAATAGATATGCGATAAAGGTATATGATGACATATGGTGGTTTGGGTGGCTAAAAGAAAACATGCAGCTACATTGTTTTGCAAGCACAAGTTGGACTGAAGGGTCTGTTTCTGTGCTGAATGACTAAATTCAGGAGAATATTCGTCGACATACCAAATCTCCTCGATCTTTGAAAGAAGTGGAGGCTTTATGATCCCACCAATGTGCTGGGTTCTGGACCATCTGTTCCTTGTTGCATTAAAGTCCTTTAGATGCTTTAGAGATACCGAGTGGAAACAGACCCTTCTGCCCACCGGGTCCACTCCGACCAGCAATCACCCCGTACACTAGCACTATCCTACATACTCTCAATTTCCTCTTTGGAGTACGTCTGGGTGCTCCGGCTTCCTCCCACACTCCAAAGACGTGCATGTTTGTATGTTAATTGGCTTTGGTTAAATTGTCCCTAGTGTGTAGTATGCAAAACATGGCATAACAGAACTAGTGAACAGGTTGGTGCGGACTTGGTGGGCTGAAGGACCTGTTTCCACGCTGTAACTCTAAGCTCCATGGGGTCAGGCAGCATCTCTGGAGGCTATGGATAGACAGTGTTTTGAGTCGGGATTCTTCATCATACTGACTGTGGTGTGGAGATGAGACAGCTGGGAGAGAGATGGGGGCGAGACAAAGCTTGGCAAGTGATAGGTGGATACAGGTGAGTGGGGGGGGGGGATTGACAGATACATGGACATAGGCTGGTGACTTCTTTTTCATCTCTAGCCTATGTTCACTCATCGGCCAATCAACCCCCCCTCACCTGCATCCACCTATCACTCGCCAGGCTTTGTCTGGTCCCCACCCCTCTCCCAGTTTTCTCCACCACCCCTCCATTACAATCAGTCTGAAGAAGGGTCCGAACCCGAAACGTCATCTATCCATGTTCTCCAGAGATGATGCCTGACCTGCTGAGTTACTCCAGCACTGCTTTTTCATAATGCTGTATTCTTGGACATTTTTTGGTTTGGTGAAAAGATCATCTTCACTACTCGTAATCAATCCTGGCTAAATTTAGACGGGTGTTTGCTTATGTGTTAGGACCCATTGACTGGATTAGATTGAAACTGGGAAAACTGTCAGCAGGTGTAAGGAAATGTGAGCTGAGTAATTAAAGGCTGTTTTCAGAGCTCCACGATCAACGTATGTAGAATCTGGGTCTGTCAGGAATAGACGCTGTGGTAAATAACTCAGAGATGCCAGTGTGACCATACTCCTGTTCACTGTATCTCGGTACACATGACTATAATAAACCAGTACCAATAGACCAGTGAGAGTGAGAAGAAGAAAATGTCCCTCATGAAATGAGACAGTGACATGGTGGACTGGTGCCAGAGACCGAGGTTCAATCCTCTGCTGCTGTCTGAGTGGAGTTTGCAAGTTCTTCCTGTGACTTTGTGGATTTCCTCCATTTCTCCCACCGTCTCCCACATCCCAAGACATCGCCCCCAGTGAATTGTCCCCAGCAGGTGGGAGAATTGATTGGAAGGTGGGGAAAATAAATGAGATTCATGTCAGATTAGCATAACATGGTTAGCACTGAACCGATGGGGCAAAGGGCTAGTTTCTGTGTATCTCTGAGGCTGGAGAGGGCTCTTAAAGATAGCGGAGTCAAGGGATATGGGGAAAAGGCAGGGGGGTACTGATTGAGGATGATCAGCCATGATCACATTGAATGGCGGTGCTGGCTTGAAGGGCCGAATGGCCTATTCCTGCACTTTTTGTCTATTGTCTATTGTCTAATTTTTCAAGATTATATTAAAAATTGATCTATATAATAGCAAAGAACTGCAGTTGCTGGTTTACACCAAAAAAAGGACACAAAGTGCTGGAGTAACTCAGCGGGTCTGGCAGCAGTTCCAGAGAACATGGATAGGTGACGTTTTGGATCAAGACCCTTCTTTAAAAGTGATTGTTATACCGTGATGGCTATCAGGTTGTGAGTTGTTCTCTTCCCTCGGTGACTCGTAAAACTGGTGGTGGCCCTTTCATTTGATGCATTTGAGTATCTACAAGGATTAGTTTACTATCTCATACAACAGGATGCAATGGAATTCCTTGTTGACATGAAACTCGGTAATCAGTGTACATACAGTAATGATAAATACAATGGGTGCAAACAACAGAATGATATGATATTGTAGTGCAAAGTCCAAGTGGTGTGAAAGAATATTGAAGTACAATAATGTAACAACCACATGTGATAGAGTAAGAATATGATGGGTGTATGGAACGAGCTGCCAGAGACGGTAGTTGAGGCACGTACTCTAGCAACCTTTAAAATTAATTTGAGCAGGTACTTGAACAGGATCGGTTTTGAGGGATCCAAACGCAGGTGGTTGGGCCGAGTGTTGATGGGGCACTGGGTCGGCATGGGCGGAGGGGCTGATCGGCCTGTCCCACTTAGGCGATGTTTTGGGCGACAATGGTGACTATTTATGTTGTTGTAGATTGTGGCCAGGTGTCGTAGGTGAATTCCATTAAAACTAGTCCCAGGCAGTCACCTAAAGAGTCACCTAAGTGGGTCAGGCCCATGAGGCTTTACATTCGAACTGGCTCCGAGACTCACCTTGGAGTGAGTTAGAAGGACATGTTAGGAGACGCAGTGCTGGAATAACTCAGTAGATCAGGCAGCATCTTTTGAGAAAGTGGAGAGGTGATGTTTAGAAAGACCTGTTTCTGTGCTCTATGTGAAAAAGGGTTCCTAGCTGAAATGTCACATCTACATTTTCCAGAGATGCTGCCTGATCCTAATTTTTTTTTTTTTTTTTTTTTTGTAAACCGGCATCTTTGTGTCTTGTGTCTTGTGTTCTTTGTGTCTACCCCATTCTGTGTGCTCTACCTCTCTGAGTCGCACGCCCGTGTCTACCTACCTCTCTGTCGCATGCCTGTGACTACCTTTCTGAGTCGCACGCTGTGTCTACCTCTCTGAGTCGCACGCCTGTGTCTACCCCGCTCTGTGTGCTGTACCTCTATGAGTCGCACGCCTGTGACTACCTTTCTGAGTCGCACGCCTGTGACTATCTCTCTGACTCGCAGGCAAACGTTCCTCACAAGAAGGTTGGCTCGTGTTGAGGTGAATGTTGAGTGGCGTGTCTCTAAATCTCTAATTGACTGGATAAGTCGGGACGGTTTCCTCCCTTTTCAGTCATGTGGCTTCTTGCAATAGTTTCTAGATCACTTCTGTAAGACTGCTACCAAGAATGAATGTTACGCAAATTTCCCATTTTGTCTGTCATTATTTAACTGTGCTGTAATCTTGGAAATCCCATTGTGGGTGTCTTCCACCTTCACTTGGCTAAATGTCAGGGAGCCTACAACTTTCCAAACACTTGCTCCTCTTCATTCAGGAATTAGATTCAACTCCTCCCTCTCCCGCTCTCTCTCACGCTCTTCAATGATTGTACGTCACTTTTGGTTAATATGAAGACCAACATTAAAATTGTCAATTGCGGCTGGGATATTGCTCATCAAACGCTCCTTCAGCACGTAAATGATGTGTGTCCTTTCATAATAGTTGGCATTATTCACCGCAGTGGCTGATCTCGATGCTATTACCTAACCCAACACTAACACCCCAACCCCCTCCACACACCCCCCCCTCCATAACCCTAATGTGAGTTTAAATATGGGCCAGAAATATTAAGCTCTACATTTCCCTGTTAAAGAAGCCAACTGGGATGACTTTAATCATGGAATACAGAGGTGTAATCCTAATGAAGGAAATTAAACTAAACAATGTTAAAAATGCCATTTCGGGTCCTGCACTAAACCTGATTCTAATGGGCCTGTCCCACTTAGGCGGCTTTTTAGGTGACTGCAGGAGACTATGCAGTCGCCACATGTTCGCGGGTGGTTGCCTGGGAGTCGTCTTCAAGGTCCCGCATTCTGGGAACTAGTTGCGGCCTCATTATGGTTGCCGTGAATTATTCAATATGTTGAAAAATTAGCAGCGACCAGAGTGTAGCCGCCATGGAGAGTAGCGAGAATTCTCAGGCCGTGTGTGTATTTGCGTTAAATTTTTGTTGGTGTCTTAGTATTTTTGCACCATGATGTGCAGTGAGTGTGATTTAGTTTGGCAGGAATAAGGACTTAGAGCCTCTCCACCGTGGAGAAGGTGTGTGCGGGGTGTCCGTGTCTCCTGTTTGAGTCTCCTGTAGACTGACGGGAAGAATTAATCAACAGCTCGCTTCATTCCGAATTGGGTGAACACCAGGATGGCAGAAGGCAAACCAGAGGGATGTTGGAGGTTTGTAATTAGAGTTCCTGCACTTTAGAAGCAATCTATTGAGTTGGCCAGCAGCAGCACTTGGAAAGTGTGCAGAACAGATTCAACGGGATCTTACCTGATTTTGAGAGCTTGCTTTGTAGGAAGAGGTTGGATAGGCTTGGACTTATTTGCTTTGGAGTGTAGGAGGCTGAGGGGGTAACCTCATTGAGGTGTACAAGATCATGAGGGGCACGGATAAAATGAATGCTCATAGCCATTATCCCAGGATAGAAGATTCCAAAACTAAATGGTATATACTTACGGCAAGAGAGGAGAGATTCAGGAGGGACCTCGAGCAACTTTTTCACTCCGTATCTGGAAAGAGCTGCCAGAGGAAGCTTTAGAAGGACAGATATATGAATCGGGAAGTTTTGGAAGGATATGGGTCAAATGTAGACAAATGGGATTAGCCCAGAATGCCATCTTGGTTGGCATGGACAAGGTGGGCTCACCACCCTCTGTGTGAAGAAGTGCTCCTTGAGTTCCCATTAAATCATTCCCCTCTCACCTTAAACGTATGTCCTCTGGTTCTTGATTCTCCAACTCTGGGTAAGAGAGCCTGCATCCACCTATTCCCATTATACTTTTATGCACCTTTATAAGATCACCACTCAGCCTCCTGCACTCCAAGGAATAAAGTCCTAGCCTGCCCAACCTCTCCATGTAGCTCAGGTCTTCGAGTCTTGGAGGCATCATTGTGTATTTTCTCTGCACTCTTTTCAGTGTCATGACATAAAACAGCTTTAAGGTGAGAGGGGCAAAGTATAAAGGAAATACATGCGGCAGCTTTTTTATACAGAGAGTAATGAGTGCCTGGAAAGCGCTACCAAGGTTGGTGGTGGAGGCAGATACGATAGAGTGGTCTTTGAGACTTTTTGGATATACACATGGCGATACAGGGAATGGAGAGAAATGGGTGATACGCTTGTAGATAAGAGTTGGTTTTGGCAGCATGCTCAGTGCTGGACATTGTGGGCCGCAGGGCCCGTTCTTGTGTTGTGCTGTTCTACGTACTCGACGGGCAATGTTTCGGGTGGGGACCCTCCTTCAGTCTGAAGTTCCTCCCGCACTTGGTGCTTGACGCGCGATTCCAGCATCTGCGGTTCCTTGTGTCTCCTTTCCGATAATGATCAGACCGTATTTGTTTAACCGTGTGGTGGACTGAGAAATGGGAATTGAGCCAGGATGTTAAGAAAAGTAAACTACTGCCTTCTCCAGAAGGAAAGATAGATCAGCCATGATTGAATGATGGAGTTGACTTGATGGGCCGAATGGCCCAATTCTGCTCCTGTAACTTATGAAGTTATGATCTGTTGGGAGTTGGTCATGTTGATGTTGCCATGGATTTTGATCACGGCTAATTATGCTTTTGTTTTCTTTCCTCTTCAGAGATCATATACGTTAATTCTGGAAGCCTGGGATCAGGACAATGCAACATCTGGTGAGTATCCAGCCTACATAGGTATTTCTCTAACTTGCCTGGGCTAATGCCTCCTTTAAAATAAAATCCATCTGCATTCAGGATTGCACTGGCAGCCTTCGTGAAGGTGTGTCACTTTATGCATTTGCCAGGGGTAAAATAGATGTGGGGGTGGGGGGGAGAGATAATGGTTTTGGGGGGGGGTGTGTCCAAAGACGAGCGGATTGAGCAGTTCAGACATGCAGTAGATGGAAGTTCTAATTCCTGAAATGTTTTGTGATTATGACTAACTGTGCACACACAGGAGTACACACATACTCAGTTTGAATTCTGTGCTTTTAGAAAATAATTAACTATTGTAGGTAATTCTCCCCACCCACCGCTTCTGTGCCTTCTCTTGCAATGCACACCTGATTGCTCAAGTAGCAATTTACCGGAGGCACAGAGTGCTGGACTAACTCAGTGGGTCAGGCAGCCTCTCTGGAGTAAAGGAATAGATGTCGTTTGGAGTAGAGACACTTCATCAGACCCAGATGTCAGCATGATGAAAGTGTCTCGACCTGAAACGTCACCCATTCCGTTTCTCCAGACATGTTAACAGGCACCCTGAGATACTCCAGCTTTTTGTGTCTATCGTAGGTTAATTGCCTTCAGTAAAGTTGTAAATTGTCCCTATGCTAACCAGTGGGCCAAAGGACCTATTTCCGTGCTGTCTCTCTAAAGTCTAAAGAATTTGGCCATTCGAGGGCTGAATGGCCTAATTCTGCTTCTATGATTTAGGAGCATGGCACCGGAACTCGCTCTTCAGCTCACAATGATTGTGCCGAACATTTTGCCAAAACCACCTGCCTGCATGCGATCAATATACCTCCATTCCTTGCATATCCAGGAGCCTATCCCCAAAAGCCTCTTAAAAGCCAGTGAGTTCAGAGTGGCTGAGTTAGGTGACTGCTCCGATTTGTTCTGCACCTTTTCATACCTCTAGTTTTCCTCTCCCTTGACTCTCAGTCTGAAGAAGTGTCTTGACCAGAAAGGTCGCCTATTCCTTTTCTCCAGAGATGCTACTGAAGTTACTCCAGCATTTTGTGTCTACCTTGAGTTCAGAGTGGCGTTCACCTGGGTCCACAGACCGTGCATTCAACAGTGCTTCATTGCATTGGGTACAGAGCCCTGGCAGCACTTCCCATCTTGGGTTCCCATTGAGAAGAGCGTGTCTTCGTTTAGTGTCTAAATAGCTTAGTTTAGAGACACAGCGCGGAAACAGGCCCTTTGGCCCACCGAATCCGCACCGTCCAGCGATCACCGCATGTCTACACTACCCTACACACACACTAGGGACAGTTTTACATTTATAACAAGATAATTAACCTACAAACCTGTACGTCTTTGGAATGTGGGAGGAAACCAAAGATCTCGGAGAAAACCCACGCAGTTCAAAGTTCAAATTTATTTGTCACATGCACCATAAGGTGCAATGAAATGTAATTTACCACGCAGTGCTACAATTAAAAAAGGACACAATACACAACATAATTCACCACAGACATGCACCACAGCATTCCTCACTGTGGTGGAAGGCAATACAGTTCAGACAGTCCTCCTCCTCCGGTCACGGGGAGAAAGTACAAGCACCCGTAGTCGGAATCGAACCTGGGTCTTTGTCGCTGTAAAGCAGTAGCTCTACCGCTACGCCACCGTGCTGCCCATGTCGACAGACTGTTCTGAAGCAGTGGATGGGCGGCCCTGCAGCCAGGCAGCAGAGCTGCAGCTGGAAGTGTCAGGAATACCTTGCAGCTGTCGACGCTAACCGAGGGGGTGGGGAGCATCTACAGTGGAGGGTGCTACAGAACGTAAATATCACGCTTCACAGTGCAGGGCTGCAAAGAGTTAAGTGTCCAAATTGTGTAGAAAGGTAATTTAGTTGGAGTTATATACAAACCGAGTTATTTATAGTTTGCTGCATGTCATCGTATCAAGAGACATTTTGGTAAGTGCTGCTCTGGTTGTAAGGGAGATTCTCTGAGTTTAGGTCGTAGAACATGATACCTGTAAAGGTTAGCGTGCTCAGAATAACAAGGCATGTGCATGCATTACAGAGTTGTAATTCTTCAAATATCTCTGCTGACCATTGACCCACTGATAGCGAGCACAATTGTTCTCAGTCTCAGGTAGTCCCTGCAGCCTTCCAAATAGTTTCTTTCATGAATGACCCTGAGTGGATAGTGGTCGGATTGAAGGGCTGTGACTTCTTCCGCTGCTGTACATCCTGCATTAAAATGGTGACCAAACTTTAAAAGTGCATTGCGGTCAAGACAATTTAAAGTTCTGTAAAGTGGCTGTAAATCTGCAGGTTATCTTCAGCAGAAAGCTTGGCTAAAGGAAGACACAAAGTGCCCCAGACAGCAGCTCCGGAGAACATAGAGATGCATGCATGGAGAACATAGATGCCGCCTGACCCGCAGTGTTACTTCAGCACTTTTTTTTTTGTTAACCAGCATCTGCAGTTCCTTAGGTCATGTTGTGAGGAATAGGAGTAGAATTAAGCCATACGGCCCATCAAGTCTATTCCGCCATCCAATCATGGCTGATCTATCTCTCCCTCCTAACCCCATTCTCTTGCCTTCTCCCCATAACGTCTGACACCTGTCCTTGTGTCCCCTTAGCCATAGCAGTTGGGTTGACAAAAGATGAGACAAGAATGTTAATCGTCGTGGTGTAACAGCAACAGAACAATGAACATCTTACTTGTTGCAGTTTAAAAGCCCCATAAACTCTGTGCTATAGAGGTGTATGACTCCATGACTTGCACTCACATCAGCTGCAGCTTTGTAATCTCGTCTGCACGTTTAAGAGGCAGCTTTCTCCACGAGTAAACCTTTCACCACTGTGTTTTACGCAGCCCGAGGCCAATTATGTTTTTAAGCATTGGTAGGTTGGAGCAAGTTACACGGTAACTTGACACGAGACATTGCCAGCCGCGTGTGGAACAACTGCTTCCTTTTATGACATCTAAATGTGTTAAAATTTAAATACTCCCTCCTTTGCTGTGTGTTGGGGAGCAGGAAACATTATATTGTTCAGCTCTGTAAACATTAGCCCCAGAACAGGAGGGTGAGTGTTAATTAGGATTTGAACCAGTTTAGTTTGAAGAATTCTAAAGGGAGTTATTTTTCAGTAATCTTTCCCAACCTTGGGCAATCCCCATAAAACACTGTTTAAAGTGCGGACTCGTGCTGAAGGATGTGTAGCAGTCAGTTTGTGCAGAAGCAAATTTTACGCTCTCCTGCAAGGTATTCCCAGTATTTTCTCTCTTATAGCAATTCAGGGGTAATTAGAGATGGGGAAAAAAATGCAGGGATTGCTGGGCTCGTCCCCATCCAAACACCAAACAAAAACTAGAAAACATATCCTTAATCCTAAACACAGTTCAAGGAAAGAGCGTTTCCACCACCACCCACAAGAAGCGACAAGACAGACACCATCGTATGCAGATGCCGAGAAGTGTGTTCAGCTCTGGCTGAACAACTTCTAATCTTTTGTGTGGACTCGATAAGAAGAAGATCCTGGTTGATAAAAATACACCTCTTGATGCTCCTGAACACATCATCAGTGATGTAACCTGGGGTCATTGGGTGTTTTGGGTCTTTCAACATCTGACACCCTCGCCCAGGCGACCCAGCCATGGCTGATCAAACCACGACTTGTGTTCAGGTGGCATTCGCTCCTCCACATGGACCTCCTCTCTTAATCCAGAGCCATCTTGAGGCTTTCTCCGCTGCCTCTGTGGTGTTCCTGCTAAACATAGTAAGAATTCTTCACAGACTGCCCTTTCGAAGTCCTATTGCAAACTAATTATTGCAAAAACACAAACAAATGTTGCTGCCATTAGTCTCGGGGTTTGCATAAGTTGTGGTTTGGACAGTGGAAGTGTGTATCGAATGTTGAGAGGCAATGGTCGTGTGCACGGTCAGAGTCTTTATTCCCAGCGTGGTAATGTCAAGGTTAGATGGCATAGCTTTAAGCTGAGAGGGGTCAAAGACTAAAGGAAAGAAAGGGGGCACAAAGTGCTCGGGTAACTCAGCAGGTCAGGCAGCATCTACGGGGAACATGGATAGGTGACGTTTTGGGCCAAGGGCCTTCTTCAGACTCTGTTTAAAGAGATGTGGGATGCAAGTTTTTTTTTTGCACGCAGTGGTAGCTACCTGGAATGTGCTGCCAGGGGAGATAGTGGAAGGAGATACAGTACCAATGATGAAGAGGTATGTAGACTGACACACTAAAGGCATGGAACAGATGGGTATGGACCAAGTGAGTGGCAGATGAGATTAGTTAGATTGGCATCAGACTTGGTGCGGGCACAGTGGGCCGAAGGGACAGTTCCTGTGTGGTACTGTTCTATGTATGTCCTTTATGTTTGGGTTTATTATTGTCACCTATACCGATGTATAACGAAGAGTATTGGTTTGCAATCAACATCAGACAGTACCGTACACGAATACAATCAAGCCTAACCCAAGTACACGAGGTGGAGTGAAGGGAAAGACGTGGAGGGCTGAGTTGGGTCTGGGCAGCTCCACGATTCTCTGGGAACCTGGCGACTGCGTGTTCTCCATGCCAACATCCTATTCCTACAACAACATGCGGCCCTCAATTGCTGAGGTTTGGATTTCCGCGGCTCCAGGGTACATACGGTACAGTGGGAATTTGTTTTCTTGAAGTAAAGATTGTGCACACAGCAAGGCTGAAATGTTCTTGCTTCTTTGTTCAGGGTTTCATTGTTCCTGTTTGCATTGTTTGCTGATCATGCACAGACTCGCTCGCTCGTTCACATGTACGAGGGCAGTGGGCTGCAAGTCAAGGAGTGCAGAGGGGTGGGTGCCTGGAAGGGACACAATGCTCTCTGGACTGTTACGCCTGGCTGACCGTATCACAAGTAAACAATCAAGTCGCAGATTGTAACGGTACTGGAAAAAGCCTTTCAACCCGTTCAAGTCCCTACTGGAGATGCAGGAAACTGCAGATGTCGGAATCTTGAAGAAAACACACAGTGCTGGAGTAACTCAGCAGGACAGGCAGCATCTGCAGAGGGAATGCTTAAGCAATGTTTCAGGTCGGGGCTGATCAGCCTGACCTGCAACATCCCGTCCATTCTCTTCACAGATGCTGTCCGAACCTTCTAAGGTCTTCCAGCACTTCGAGTCGACTTGGAGTCAACAAAGTTCCCAGGGCAATGAGTAAAAGGTGAAATACAAGGTAGACAAAAATGCTGGAGAAACTCAGCGGCTGAGGCAGCATCTATGGAGCGAAGGAATAGGTGACGTTTCGGGTTGAGACCAGAAATGTCACCTATTCATTCGCTCCATAGATGCTGCCTCACCCGCTGACTTTCCCCAGCATTTTTGTTTACCTTCGATTTTCCAGCATCCGCAGTTCCTTCTTAAACAAAAGGTGAAATACAAGTTACTTTAGTTTATTATTGTCACATGTACTGAGGTACAGTGAAGTGTAAACGGTCACAGCGGGAATGTGCAAACTCCACAGGGACAGTACCCGAGGTCAGGATTGAACCCGGGTCCCTGGCGCTGTGAGGCAGCAGCTCTACCAGCTGCGCCACCGTGCTGCCCATTCTGCTTGATCCATGTGGAGTGATATGCAACATGGACGCAGGCCCTTTGACCCAACTTACTCTCGCCGACCAACATGCCCCAGCTAGTCCCACCTGCCTGCATTTGGCCCATATCCCTGTAAACCTGTCCTATCCGTGTATCTATCTAAATGTTTCATGTCATATGAATAGAATTAGGCCATTCGGCCCATCGAGTCTATCCCCCATTCAATCATGGCTGATCTATCTTTCCCTCTCAGCCCATTCGCCTGCCTTCTCCTCATAACCTCTGAATCCCTTACTAGAATCTGTCAGTTTCCACTTTAAAAATACTCATTGACTTGGCCTCCACAGACTTCTGTCGCCACAGATTCACCACCCTATGGCTAAAGAAATTAGTCCTCGTCTACTTTCTGAAGATATGCCCTTTTATTCTGAGGCTGTAGCCTCTAGTCCTAGACTCTCCCACTAGTGGAAACATCCTATACATATCCACTCTAGCCAGACTTTTCATTATTCAGTAGGTTTCATTAAGATCCCTCTCATCCTTCTAAACTCCAGTGAGTTCAGGCTCAGAGTGGTCAAACACTCCACATATGTTAACCCGATCGTCCCTGGGATCATTCCCGAAAACCTCCTCTGGACCCTCACCAACACCAGTACAGCCTCCCTCCAATGTACGCCTCCTCACAATCTCTACATCCATTCTATCCAGGTCCCTTGAGCCCTATAAGGGTTTTCTAACCTTCATTGAGGGCGGTCACGGTGGTGCATCGGTAGAGTTGCTGCCTTACAGCGAATGCAGCGCCGGAGACCCGGGTTCGATCCTGACTTGGGGTGCTTCTGTACGGAGTTTGTACGTTCTCCCTGTGACCTGCGTGGGTTTTCTCCGAGATCTTCGGTTTCCTCCCACACTCCAAAGACGTACAGGTTTGTAGGTTAATTGGATTGGTAAATGTAAAAATTGTCCCTAGTGGGTGTAGGATTGTGTTAATGTGCGGGGATCGCTGGTCGGCACGGACCCGGTGGGCCGAAGGGCCTGGTTCTGTGCTGTATCTCTAAACTAAACTAAAACTAAAAGTGAGATTGGAGAAACTGTGGAGAACACATACAGGGTGGGCTTGGTTTTCCCAGGTACTGCATACCCACTGCCCCAGGAGTCGGTGTAATGAATCGTCACTGCACACCCTCGTGTACAAGTGTATCCTTTTCTTTAGGTAAGGAGACCAAATCTGTGCACATTGCTCTGGGTGCAGTCTCATCAAGGCACAGTATAATTGAAGTAATTACTCTGTATTCCATTCCTTTTGCAGTAGAGGCCGATACACCAGTCGCTCCTCTAACTGCTTGCTGCCGCTACACGTTACACATCCCACACTTGCATATGTCCGCATTCCTTTTAAACATTAGTGTTTCCCAATCTCTTTCCTCAAAAAGAATTGCCTGCTTTTTTGTTTGATGCACCAAAGGAGATCATTTTTATTGCATTTGCAATATTCTCCTTTACTCACTCAGTGGAGGGGAGCATAGTTGGGAGCTGGGGGGAAGGGGGCTGTTGGGCAGACAAGGGGCTGTGCGCATTAGTCAGAGGATACCTGAATGTGGAGGGACAACCTTTATGTAGCACTGTGATGCAGTTCATAGTGCTGCTGCCTCACCGTGCCACAGACCCGGGCTCAACCTGACCAGAAGGATCTAGGACTTCAGGTACATGGCATCACAGGTAGATAGGGTGGTCAAGAAGGCTTACAGTACATTGGCCTTCAATGTCAGGGTGTTCATCAAACAGGGTCCTCAGTCTGAAGAAGGGTCTCGACCAGAAACGCCACCCATTCCTTCTCTCCAGAGATGCTGCCTGTCCTGCTGAGTTACTCCGGCATTTTGTGTCTATCTTCTGTTGAGTATAGAAGTTGGGGCGTTATGTTACATCCGTACAACACGTCATTAAGGCTGCATTTGGAGTGTTGTGTTCAGTTGAGGTGACCCTACTCTAGCAAGGATGTAGTTACGCTGGAAAGAGTCAGAGAAGGTTTGCGAAGATGTTGCCAGGTCTCGAGGGCCTGAGCTATAAGGAGAAGTTGAGTTATCCATGATGTCCTTCCCGCTCCCTATCTCTCTTCCAGCTTTTCCCCCCATACTATAACCAAAATATTGCCTATTCATAACTGCCAGAGATGCTGCCTGACCCGCTGAGTTATTCCAGCACTTTGTGTCTTTTTTTAAATGTAATCCAGCATCTGAGTCTCTTGTCTACATAGTTTCCAGAAAAATTTGGACACAAATTGTTGGAGTAACTCAGTGGGTCAGGGAGGCAGTATCTCTGGCGATGTTTATGGTCACCTTAAATCTATGTCCTCTGATTCTCACTTCCTTTACTCTGGCCAAATGACTGTGCGTTTACCTGATCTATTCCTCTCATGAGTTTGTGCACCCCTATAAGATCTAGAGTAGGTGATTTATTTTTCTGTGTGTGTGTGTGTGTGTGTACAGTTAGCGACATTGTTGGGACTGAACTTCAGGCACACTCTCCAACCATCAGAGGGGAGCTGACCGTTCACAGGATACAAATGACTTTTTCAAAAGAAAAACAGCACCAGCTTTCATTCAGCTCAATAATGAGTCGTTGTGTACCCTTCGTAATCCCACAGAGATGGGAGCCAGGTGCAGAGAGGACTCGGATAACTCAGCACTTAAGTGTGACACTGCCATTGTCCAGTAATTGTGTAACACGTAAAGGCTCCGTTTGGTTTCCCTGAACTTATTACACCATTTACGAATTATTTTGTCTTGTTAATGTGAAGTTCTGAAAACAAATCCCTGTCCCCCTCCCTTCCCCATGTGCTGGCTGGCTGTCGAGGATTTAAGTATTTTCATTGAATCCAGAGATGCTGAGTTACTCCGGCACTTTGTGTGTTTTTGTTTGTTCCTAATGCCTACACTATGTTCATATTTAGTTTAGAGATGCAGCAAGGAGCGGGCCCTTCGGCCCATCGAGTCTGCGCCGACCAGCAATCACCTATACACTAGTTTGATTTCAGGTTTACTTTAGAGGTACAGCATGGAAACGGGCCCTTCGGCCCACTGAGTCTACACCGACCATCGATCACTCGTTCACACTAGTTCCATGCTACCCCACTTTCTCGTCCATTCCCTACACTTCAGGGTCAATTTACAGAAGACCAATTAACCTCCAAACCAGCATGGCTTTGGGATCTGGGAGGAAACTGGAGAAAACCCATGCGGTCACAAGGAGAATATGCGAACTCCACACTGACAGCACCCGAGGGCTGGATGGAACCCGGTTTTCTGGCACTGTAAGGCAGCGGCTCTACCAGCTGCGCCACTGTGCTGCTCTTGTGGCAAAATATCAGGGTTTTCACTTTTGAGTTTTTATTCTGAGTTGTTTGACTTGCTGGTTTATTTTGGATGAACTGCGGGATTGAACAAAGTGAGGCGACCTACGCAGAACGGTTGCGACGGGGGCAATGACTGCTGCGGCTACGGATGTGCAGGGCGTTTGGAAGGTCCATGGTATCTGTTGGGGTTGTGAGCACAGCACGCAGGCTAATATGCTGACCGTTGTGAGCAAAGAGGGAGTGTGTGGTAGAGCCAGCGGGCACGAGGAGGTAGAGGGTGGAGCGAGACCATGATTCCTGTTGGAGAACTAAGTCTGGACTTGCAACTGGAGCACTGCCACATCTGAGGAGTTCTGATCTGTGGCACACTATTTGGATGGTTCTTGGTAGTGGGAGTTGATTGCAGCAGTAATATTCAGACAGGATTGCAGTAATCAGTGTAAATAGGTTTGCCAGGAAGTTGACGGCTTTTCCCTGGAACTGTCACTAAGGCAGGGTCTCCTGGCCTGCATCGTTTGATGCCTATCTTTTGGCTCCAAGTTGAAGCTGATAGGGTATTTCCAATTCTTACTGACATGCAACGCAATTTGAGCTTCTTAACCCTTTGCGAGCGCCACCTAACTTTCCATCTTGCTCGGAGCTGTTTTAGATTGATTGATTGAAAGATACAAAATGCATACAACAGGCCTTTCAGTCCACGCCAACCATCGAGAACATAGGCCTATCTATGTTATCCTACTTCCCAAAGAACAATCCCAACCAGAAACGTAACCTATCCATGTTCTCCAGGAATACTGCCTGACCTGCTGAGTTACTGCAGCCCCTTGTGCGTTTCCTTGGTAAACTAGCAATGTGCAGTTCATTGCTTCTACAATTGCCTAATTACCATTATTGTTAATGCATCTGTGAGTCTTTGTGAACCTTTATAATGCATGCCCAGATTATTAGTCCCAACTATTGGAGGACGGAAACAGGCCCTTCAACCCAATTTGTCCATGCCGAGCAAGATGCCCCACCTTAACTAGTCCCTTTAGCCTGCAATTGGTCCATATCCCTCTAAACCTTTTTTTCCCCCTGGAACATCGGAGGTTGAGGGGAGACCTGGTAGAAGTATATACAATTATGAGAGGCATACATAGGGTAGACAGTCAGAACCCTTTTCCCCAGGGTGGAAATGTCCAACACTATTGGGCATAGCTATATGGTGAGAGAGGGGGGAAAGTTTACTGGAGGTGTGCGGGGCAAGTTTTATTTACAAATAGTGGTGTGGGCTTGGAACACACTGCCAGGGATGGTGATGGAGCAAGATATAGCGGTGTTTAAGAGCCTTTTAGATCGCCACATGGAATGGAAGGATATGGATCACGTGCTGGCAGCTGAGATCAGTTTAACTGGGCATCGTGTTGTGAGCAACGGACTTGTGAGCTGACGGGACCGTTCCTGTGCTATACTGTTCTATGTTCATTCCATGTACCTGTCCAAGTGCTTTTTAAATCTGAAGTGTCAAGAGACTTAACTCAAGAGTGCAGTTGCTTCCCAGATTGATTTTTTTGTTGTCAGGATTGCCGCTTAATGCATCTCTAGATGTGTAGTTCAACCCACAGCATAGGACGATACAAAGTTTTGATGTCTGGCTCATGTGCTGTTTGATTTGTTAGTAGGAACTGTGAGTACCGCAATTAGGCTGGGCAGTCCTAGGCTTGAGGGGCAGATCCTACCTCCTGATGGTTATCTGGAAACAGAGGCTTGAAAGCGTGTGTCTGTTTCTGAGCGCACGCCAAGTCACGGTCTGAATGGGAGTATCCGCCGGTGCCCTGGGGGTATAACAGCCTGCTCACTCCCAAAGAATGTCTAGCTGGAGGTATGCAGGTGGATGGAGCAGGGAGAGGGATGCACCAGGCTTCGTTGCACGACAGCGGGGATAGGTGACGCCATGAAGGGCATTTTGTGCTGGGGGTTTTCAGCCCAAAGCCGTTGCCGATTTGCGAGGAAGATCAGGCCTTTTATTTCCCTCCTTTGGAAGGAATGTTGGGCCACAGCCAGTGACAAAGCGTGTGGAATGGGAGGGCTCAAAGACTGAGGAAGTGGGAGTACGTGTGTGTGTCGTGTAAATACAAATTCACAGCTTGGGTGGAGCCAGCCTGCCTTTTAATTGCACTTGTCAGGGCAAGACCTTCATAGTTCTCCTGTTACTTGCAGGAACTATTTTTCTTAACAAAAGTAGGATATTGGGTGTGGGTGAGGCAGCTTGTTTTTTTTTGTACGAAGGGGAGGGGGATGTAAATGGTTGTTTCAATCCACAGAATGGTACGCTAAGTGAATCCCAAAATAGCTTAATTTAGTTTAGAGATGCAGCACAGAAATAGGCCCTTCAGACCACCGAGTCCGCACCGACCAGTGATCCCCGCACACTAACACTATCTGACACACACTAGGGACAGGTTTTATATTTATACCACAAGCCAATTGACCTAGTGTGGAAGGAAACCGAAGATCTTGGAGAAAACCCACGTGGTCACAGGGAGAACATACAAACTCCGTACAGGCAGCATCTGTAGTTGGGATCGAACACGGATCTCGGGCGAAAGCAGCAACTCTACCGCTGCACCACTGTGCTGCCTTTAAATAGGATAAATGCTGAGCACTATACACCATGGAGTTGTTTCCTTTTGGTGAGGACCTACCCTGTTATGAGCACGGCGGCCCAAAGTGTTCTGAATTTCTTATGGATTTCCACTGCGCCCAGAGGATGCATTTAATAGCTCTTTTGTAAAAGTACTTTCCCAGTTAATCCCCTTGAACTTGGTTCTAGTGTTCACCAATTCCCTTCTGGGTGTACTTTAAATGTTGACAACAGAAAATAAAGAAAGCTCGCTGGAAATCTGGCATTAAAATGATGGATGAGGGGCGGCACGGTGGCGCAGCGGTAGAGTTGCTGCCTCACAGCGCCAGAGACACGGGTTCGATCCTGACTACAGGTGCTGCCTGTACGGAGTTTGTACATTCTCCCAGTGACTGGCTAAAGAAATTTCCCCTCATCTCCTTCCCAAGAGAATGTCCTTTAATTCTGAGGCTGTGACCTCTAGTCCTAGACTCTCCCACTCGTGGAAACATCCTCTCCATATCCAAGCCTATCACTATTCTGTGAGGTCCCGCCCTCATTCTTCTAAATTCCAGCGAGTACAGGCCCAGTGCCGACAAACGCTCATCATAGGCTAGCCTAATCTCAGTGGCAGTTTTGGAAGTACCATAGTACACAATCAAATGCAAGACCCTTGGCAATAATGATCTACAGAAGGATATTGGGATGCAAGTCCATAGCTTTCTGTTGGCTGCTGTCTGTTATTGAAGTTGCATTGATGGCCCATCCTGTGGACCTTAGAGCCTCATCTAGCTGTGGATGAGGAGTGCACAGAGCAGGGCACTTAGTTGGGACATTTGTCAGTAGAATCTCCATGCATTTCCAGTGCATCTTGAGCCACGGTGTTAAGGGTTTGTACCGCCTACAACAATGGTAGTGGCCATTGTTTGGTCCAATTTAGTTCTGTCTTTTGGCCTAATCTTCCTAAATTGTATGACATTTTGGAGGGTGAGGAAGCTTGAAAAGCTTCTGGAATTTAGTTTTCCCTTCCCCATTTCCACGTGATGTAAACATCCTAATGGGGCTTGGTCATATCTCGAGTACATCTCCAGTGGAAGGACAAGTAAGTCTATTGAAGAACATCCAGGTACCTGGGCCTGATGGGGTTATCCCTTCGCAGGTTATTGAACTAGAAACTCCATCTATCTGCCTTGATTGCACTAGAGACTGCACTAGGGTTTAGCTTTTGTACTGTATTCGTCTTTTTAAAATTTATTTATTGTTATTTATTATGGTATCTACAGAGTACTAAGTCTACATACCTGTTGTGCTGCTGCAAGTAAGAATTTCACTTTTGTCTTATTTGGGACCCATGACAATAAAACATTTATTGAGAGAGGCCTTGTCAGAGATATATGTATTCTCATTAGCTACGGGGGAAATGCGGTATGATAGTACACAATCAAATGCAAGACCCTCTGCAATATTGATCTACAGAAGGATCTTGGGGTGCATGTCCATAGCTCCCTGAAAGCAGCAACACTAATAGCTGTTGTGAAGGTCGCCTATGCCTCCAGATACGGAGAGGATGTTTCCACTGGTGGGAGAGTGTAGCACCAGAGGCCACAGCCTCAGAACCTTTAGAAAGGAGAGGAGATGGAATTTCTTTAGTCAGAGGGTGGTGAATTTGTGGAATTCATTGGGAAGGCTGTGGTGGACGTCCATGGTTATTTTTAAGGTGGGGATTGATACATTCTTGATTAGTAAGCATGTCAGGGGTTATGGGGCGAAGGCAGGAGAATGGGGTTGAGATGGATAGATAGATCAGCCATGATTGAATGGCGGAGTAGACTTGATGGGCCAAATGGAAATAATTTTGCGCCTAGAACATAAACTTATGACCGCTTACCTTTATCAGTTGGGGCATTGAATATCAAAGTTGGAAATTCATGTTTTATGCTGTATAAAGCTTTGGTTATGCTTTATTTGGAGTATTGTCTGCAGTTCTGGTTACCGCATTACGGGTAGGATATAGAGGCTTTGGAGAAGGCGCAGAGAAGGTTCACCAGGATTAGAGGGTGTTAGTTATAAAGAGAGGTTGGATTGTTGTCTCCAGAATGCCAGTAGTTGAGAGACCTGATAGAAATATATAAAATTATGAGATGGGGATTATAGATGGGGTAGACAGTCAAAACCTTTTTTTCTGGGGTGGAAATGTCAAAGACTAGAGGGAACAGCTTTAAGGTGAAAGGGGCAAAGTTTAGGAGATGTGCAGGACAAGACTTTTCCACAGAGGGTTACAGTGTCTGGACTATACTGCCAGGGGTGGTGGTAGAAGCAGATATGAGGGCAACATTTAAGAGGCTCTAAGATAGACAGGGACATGGATGTGCTGGGAATAGAGGGATACGGATCACGTGCAGGCAAATGTGATTAGTTTAACTTGACATCATATGAAGTATGTTTAAAAAAGAACTGTAGATGCTGGAAAAATTGAAGGTAGACAAAAATGCTGGAGAAACTCAGCGGGTGAGGCAGCATCTATGGAGCGAAGGAATAGGTCACCTATATCATGTATAAGCATGGATATTGTGGGCTGAAGGGCCGGTTCCAGTGCTGTACTGTACTTTATTCTATGGTGGTGGGAGGTTGTGATGGCAGTGGGATGCATTAATGTGGTTGAGTTTCATTCTGAATGCCAGAAATAATATTACTGCAAGATGTACATGAGACATGTTCAGTTTCACATTTTCTATTTGGCAATAACTTTTATTAAATCTTGCTAAAAAAGGCCTTTGATCTTGATGACAGATTTATGATGTGCCACTTATCAAGTATCTTTTGGAACGCCCTGTATGACATCCATTGCATTTTCCTGCTCATCCTCCTGTTACTTCATCACAACACTAACAAGTTTGTCAGACATGATTTGTTTTTAACAAATCCATGCTGGTATGCTGTAGTTATCCACATTTGTTCCTGTAATGTGTTTCTGTGTCTGATTATTGATTCCAGGACAGTACCTTGTATCTGAGGTTAAGTGATGTGGTGTATGGTTGTATGTTGGATTTTTTGAACAACTTTAGACTTTAGAGATACAGCAAGGAAACAGGACCTTCGGCCCATGAGTCCGTGCTGACCAACGCTCACCTCGTACACTAACACTATCCTATACACTAGGGACAATTTTACAATTTAATTTTTTTTAACCGACACACCTGACATCTTTGGAGTGCGGGAGGAAACCAGAGTGCCCGGAGAAAACCCACGCGGTCACCGGAAGAACGTACAAACTCCGTACAGACAGCACCCGTAGTCAGGATTGGACCCTGGGTCTCTGGCACTGTAAGGCAGCAACTCTACCGCTGTGCCACCCTCTACAAGCTTGTAACTTTTATAAATTCCTGATCTCAGACTCCATCCCTGAATCTATAGATGATGGGAAAAGCACAAAGTGCTGGAGTAACTCAGAGGGTCAGGCTGAGACTGAAAGAAGGGTCCTGACCCACAATGTCACTTATCAATGTTCCACAGAGATGCTGCCTGACCTGCTGAGTTAGCCCAGCATTTTATGTATCATATTTTCTTTTTTTCTGCTCTTACCGCTTAGTAATTCATTGAACTGCTGTCTCAGTGTGAATGTACCTGGTCTCTGGCTAATGCATTTCCACGTTAGAGATCTCCCATTGGTTCGTTCGCCCGTGGGTCAGACGACGTATAGCTCGCTGTTGGCTTCCGTCGTTGTCCAACATGTTGACAGAATTGGTCGCCCGACACGTCACAGAGTGCATCATGTTGTCGTTTCCGGGGACCGCCACGAGGAGGCTTCTGTCATGATCCCCTCCCATTGGTTAAGTCATAGTTCTACCTGCTAAACTTTAATTCCAGATTTCAGGACCACATTTGTTCTCTTCCATTAGAGTTGGCCCTTCTCAGTATTTCCACCTGAGTGAGCTGTATAATTTTCCATAACTGTCGTAAAGTGTATCGATTCATAGCTATATAGATGGATGCAACCCTTTTGGCCCAACGCCCATGTTGACCAAGATTGTCTGTGTTTAGCCCATATCCCTCTGTACTTTTCCTATCCAGTTACCTGTTCATACACTAAAACACTGTAACTGTACCCACCCCTACCACTTCTTCTGGCCGCTCGTTCCATATATCCCGCTGTGGGAAAAACTTTCCCCTCTGGTCCCATTTAAATCTCTTCCCTCTCACCTTAAACACATGCCCTCTTATCTTAGACTCACCTACCCAGGGAAATGACTGTGACTGTATATTAATTTTATAAACCGCTATAAGGTCACCCCTCCTTTGTTCCACGAAAAACAATCCCAACCTAACCGATCTCTCCGTATAACTCAAACCCTCCGGTCTGGGCAACATCCTTGTGAATCCTTTCTGCATCCTTTGCATCTTCTGCATCCTGCATCCAGCTTAATCACATCCTTCCTACGACATGATGACCAGATATAATGTATGATGTATTATCGTCGTTTCCCACACTCTCCCCCACTGGACCTCTGGCTCACTGCTCGGGATGGACACTGTACATACAGCGCCTGCACACAGTACTCCAAGTGCGTCCTCACCAAAGTTTTCTAAAGGCTCATCATGACTTCCTATCTCTTGTGCTCAGTGCCCCGGCCGATGAAGGCAAGGGTACCATTGTCTCCCTCACCACACGGTGGTTTGAATGTTTCCTGTGAGGTGCTTCGTGTTTGCATGTACTGAGGGAGGTGTAATCCATCAGCACCTCCTGCTTCCTGCACAGTTTGTGTTTCAGCAAGATCGCTCAACCTCCAGGTTTCATTACATCCCGGGTCCGTGCACAAACACTGAAAGACAGAGTTACAACAGTACAGCATAAAAAAAATAGGCCCTTCGGCCCATCTTTTCGGCTCACAAAGATTAGCTGCTATAATTCTTGAATGACCTAATTTCCGCAATGGAGGCACAAGGAACTGCAGCTGCTGGAATCTTGAGCAAAACGCGAAGTGCTGGAGTAATTCAATGAGTCAGGCAGCAACTGTGGAGGAAATGGATAGGCGACGTTTTGGGTCAGGGCCCTTCTTCAGAAGACTTAAGTCTAAAGAAGGGTCCCGAACCGAAGTGTTGCCTGTCCATTCCTACCAGAGACGCTGCCTGACCCCTTGAGTTACTCCAGCACTTTGTGCTTTGACCAATTTACAACGATGCCTCTTTGTGAAGATATCATAGAGTATCAAGAATCCACTCGGATGGCAGAGGTCCAGAAAGCAGCATGATCAATGTGTTTAATGTTTCCTTATAAGCAACCGCCGAGACAATGTAGTGGAATTTAAAGTTCTTCAGGTTGTCAAGATAAATCAATGTGGGATGTTTTTGACACCAGAACGTGTCGAATTCTAGATTAATTGGATTGAACGATGCAACATGGAAACGGGCCCATCGCCCCATCGAGTCCATGCTGATCATCGATCACTCATCACACTAGTTCTATGTTGTCCCACTTTGCATCCACTCCCTACACACAAGGGACAATTAACAGAGGCCAATTAACCTACAAACCCACATGTCTTTAGGATGTGGGTGGAAACCCATGCATTCACAGGGAGAACGTGCAAACTCCATACAGACAGCACCTGGGGTCAGGTATGAACCCCCCCTAATTATTTTTTTCCTGTAGTGCACCATTTTGTGCATTATTAGATTAAAATATGGTGCCAGTGGTCCATAAAAAGGGAAGAGAGACTAGAGACCAGAACAGAACAAACAGCCTTTTGTATCTTGTCCAGGAACTTTGCCCATTCAACTAATTTCATTTGCAAACCTTGATACCAGTAAGCCTCTTTGAAAATTATTCTTCATTACGTGTTCCAAACATCTAATGTTATTTTCGGTGGGGTGAAGCGTAATCTTTCTGAATCATTAAATCATCGAACAATTGAGTTGTTAGATGATTTAATGATCCAGCACCAGTTGTCGGATGTGAGCTTTGTTGACTTGGGTGACTGGATGCAAACCTGGTGCTGATTCATGAGAGTTTTGTCTGGCTGGGTGGGTGGTGGTTAGATGCTGAAGTCATAATTAAAGGTGTTTATTTTAGTGTAGTTTGGTTTATTGTCGTGTGTACAGTGAAATGCTTTTTTGATGCTTGCTATCCAGTCGGCGGAAAGACTATACGTGACTTTAGACTTTAGAGATACAACATGGAAACAGGCCCTTCAGCCCAACGAGTCTACGCAGACCAGCGATCACCCCGTACACTAGCACTATCCTACACACCAGGGACAATTTACAATTTTACTGAAGCCGGTTAACCTGCAAACCTGCACATCTTTGGACTGGGAGGAAACCAGAGCAGAAGGGGAAAACCCATGCAATCCATATAATAACCATATAACAATTACAGCACGGAAACAGGCCTTCTCGGCCCTTCCAGTCCGTGCCGACCATTTATTTTCCCCTAGTCCCATCTACCTGCACACAGACCATACCCCTCCATTCCCTTCCCATCCATATACCTATCCACTTTACTTGTGCCTCCACCAGTTCTGCTGGAAGATCACAGGCAGAACGTACAAACTCCATACAGACGGCATCCGTAGGCTGGATCAAACCCGGGATTCTGGTGCTCTAAGGCAGCAACTCTACCACTGTGCCACCATGCCACCCTTCATAAAAATAAATGGAACATCTTGGTCGGCATGAAGGAGTTGGGCTGAAGGGCCTTTTTCCTTGCTGCATGATTTTCCGAACTGGCGGAGGAAAGGTTATGGCGAACATTTGGTGAAATGGGTTCAGGGAGGAGGCTGGTCATCAAGGAGCTTAAAAGAAAAAGGAAGCTTTCAAAATAAAAAGCGTTGAATAGTCTTGATAATTACAGAACAAAGTTATGAAAGGAGATTTTTATCACTCCAGCCCTTTAGTCAATGGTATTGTGCTGGATTCAATTTCCAAGAACGCCAGCTGCTAGATACCTGAGCAAGTTCTGGATCAGACAAAGCTTTAAAAAGGAACAGGATTAGTACCTGTCAGAGGGGGATTGATGGTTTGTGTGGTATTAATAGATGTGTTTAAGCAAGGGGGGGTGACCACTCAGCCTTGCAAGCCTGTGCCAGCTCTTTCATTTCTCCATTAGTCCCAGTCTTCCTTGCTCACTCCTCAAATAATCTCTTTCTGCCACCCTTGTACCCAATAGTGACCCCGATCATAAAACTCGCTGTGGAAACAAGGATATCTGATCGTAAAACTCACTGTTTTTAATACCATTCTCTGTTGCATATTGCCTTATTTAGAATGTTTCTAAAGATTTGAGAATGGCTGTCAGACAAAGGCTAATGTGAGGAAGTAGACACTTGGAACTACAAATGCTGCTTTACAAAAATAGACACAAAGTACTGGAGTAACTCAGTAGGTTAGCCAGCATCTCTGGTGATTGTGAGTGGGTAAAGTTTTGCGTCAGGACCCTTCTTCAGATAGGTCCCTACTTGACAGACTTCACAGGAAGGCTGTTAAAGGTAATACAGTGGGATATAGTTTAATCCGAGGTGTTACACTTTTGGAGGTTGAATGTGAGGGGAATGTATACAGTTGATGGCAAGACCCTTAAAGCATTGATGTGCAGAGAGAGCCTGGGGTCTAGATCCATAACTCTCTGAAAGGAGATAGAGTGGTAAAGAAGGTGTATGGATTGCTGGCCTTCATTGGTTGTGGCATTCAGTATAAGAATCAGTAAGTCATGTAGCACCTCTTTAGGACTTTGGTTAGCCCGCATCTGGAGTATTGCTTGCAGTTCTGGTTGCCGAATACAAGAGGGATATGCAGACTTTGGAGGGGTGCAGAAAAGTTCTACTAGAATGCTGCAGGAAAGAACTGCAGATGCTGGTTTTAACTGACGATAGTCACAAAAAATTGGAGTAACTCAGCGGGTTAGACAGCATTTCTGGTGAAACGGAATATCTGACGTTTTGGGTTGAGACCCTTCTTCAGACTGAAGTCACCTATTCCTATTTCCCAGAGATGCTGTCTGACCTGCTACTCCAGCCTTGTGTGTCTATCTGTACTAGAATGCCGTCTGTGCGTGGGGATATCAGCAACAATGAGAAGTTGGCCAAACTTGGAATAAAAAGGAACTGCAGATGCTGTTTTACACTAAAGATGCTGGAGTAACTCAGCGGGTCAGGCAACATCTCTGGAGAACATGGATAGGTGAAGTTCATGTCGGGACCCTTCTTCAGACCGATTCCATCTCTTTCAGACTGATTTCTTCAGACAGAATTTTTCAGACTTATCAAACTGAAGAAGGGTTCTGACCCAAAACCTCACCTATCCATTTTCTCCAGAGATGCCGCGTGACCCGCTGAGTTACTCCAGCATTTGTAAGTGTGTAAAATTATGAGAGCCTTAAATGCTGTAGGCTAGACAGTCAGAACCTTTCTCCCGTGGTGGAAATATCAAATATAGAGGTCCCAGCTATTAGGTGATAGGGGCAGAGCTAAAAAGAGATGTGCAAAACATTTTTTCTACACTGAGAGTGGTGGGTGCTTGGAACACGATGCCTGGGGTGGGGGTGGAGACAGAGACGAAAGTGGCATTTAATAGGGTTTTGGATAGGCAGGTGGATATGCAGGGACTGGACAATTTTACAACTTACTGAAGCCAATTAATCTACAAACATTTGGAGTGTGGGAGGAAACCGGACCCACCTGGAGAAAACCCACTCGGTCACAGGGTGAACATGCAAACTCTGTACAGACAGCACCTGTAGTCAGGGTGGAACCTGGGTCTCTGGTGCTTCTTCTTGCGATTGAAACATAAACCAAAGGAATAGTTAGATCTCAAGCCGGGCGTTGAGCAACCAGGTTGTTGTCTCTGTTGGCGTCAATGTCTGCCAGGCCCTGAGCTCCATTTGGTGGGTGGTAGAGCGGGCACCCAGAGATGACACGCTGGGCTCTGGCGGAGACCCCATCTCCACATGCTGGCATTGAAACGCCCAACTCCAGTACCAAGTCTGTTGAGCTTCACCTGTGCTCCTCTGGGGAGATCAGACACTGGACACCTTTTATCTGGTGAAGAGATGTAGCTGTGTAATGGAGATGAGGTTGCCTTCCACTCCTGTGACCACTTGGTGACTATCCAGTGTGCTTTTGTCTCAGTTGGCTGGATGGATGCTAAGAGTTGTGTTCCATGTGGAGCAAAGGGGTGACGGGACTTCAGTCGGGGTGGCCTCTGCTCTCTGCTGATAGCCTGATGGAGGATGTGATCTGGATCTATGGCACGATGAGATAGTGCCAGAGTTGCTGCTTGCCTTTGATTCCTGCAGTCGAGCAGCTCCCTATACATGGAGTAGGTTGAAGGCACCCAGTGATGGTTTGCAAGGTGCTGCTCAGGCTCGAGTACTGTGAGGCAGCAACTCTACCGCTGCGCCACCATGATATATAGGGGTTGATATATTCCGAGGGCCTGGGGAGATGTCTCCCAGGAGATGTTTGAGATTGCAGGTACCAGAATAGAGAGCAAAAGCACACAGCCGGGAGAACCAGGATTATAGACATCTCACGCCTGCAGCAACCTCATTTCACAGCAAAAAAGAAAATGATAGGTTTGTAATACCTAAAGAAGAATAGGGAGAGACTGCTGAGGGTTTGACAGAAACTTGTAAAATCTTCTCTGGCATTGCCAGATTGAAAGATAGTGGGATCTTGCAGTCAAGAACAATAAGGCAGGTAATTTCTCTGTCCCCTTCCACCTATATTCCTTTCTCTGGCCTCACATTTCATGTCTCTTCTATCCTTGCCTCCTTATGTCTCATTTGTTGTTTTTTTCACCTTTGTCGAACCATCTGCCATTCAACCCCCCCCCACCCCCCACATACGTATATCCACCTATCACTTACCAGGAAAGGACATAAAGTGCTGGAGTAACTCAGTGGGTCAGGCAGCATCGGTGGAGAACATGGGCAGGCAATGTTGTACAATTGCCAATCATGTACATGGCAAGATTAGCAAGTTTGCTGATGATACAAAAGTGGGTGGTATTGCAGATCATGAAGATGGTTGTGAAAATATTCAGCAGGATCTTGATCGATTGGCCAGGTGGGCTGAGGAGTGGTTGATGGAATGGTTGATGCAGAGAAATGTGAGGTGTAGCATTTTGGGAAGTCTAACATGGGCAGGACCTACACAGTGAATTATAGAACTCTGGGGAGTGTTGTAGAGCAGAGGGATCTAGAAGTGCAGGTACATAGTTCCTTGAAGGTAGAGTTGCAGGTGTTTGAAAAGGCTTTTGGCACTTTGGCCTTCATCGATTAGAGTATAGAAGTTGGGAGGTCATGTTGCAGTTGTAGAATACATTGGTGAGGCCACATTTAGAATATTGTGTTCAGTTCTGGGCACCATGTTATAGGAAAGATGTTGTCAAGCTGGAACAGGTACAGAGAAGATTTAAGAGGATGTTTCCAGGACCCGAGGGCCTGAGCTGTAGGGAGAGGTTGAATAGGCTGGGATTCCATTCCATGAAGCGCAGGAGGATGAGAGTTGATCTTATAGAGGTGTATAAAATCATGAGAGGAGAAAATCGGGTAAATGCACAGAGCATTTTGCCCTGAGTAGGTAAATCGAGGACCACATAGGCTTAAGGTGAAGGGCAAAAGATTTCATAGGAATCTGAAGGGTAACATTTTCGCCCAAAGGGTGGTGTGTGAATGGAATGAGCTGCCAGTGGGGGGTAATTGAGGATGGGACAATCACAACATTTAAGAAACAGATAGGTACATGGATATGACAGGTTTAGAGGGATATTGGCAAAACATAGACCAGTGTAGCTGGGACATGTTGGGCAAGTTGGGCTGAAGGGCCTGCTTCCATGCCGTATGACGATGACTCTAATCAGAAGAAAGGTCCCGACTTGAAATGTCACCTATTCATGTTCTCCACAAATGCCGCCTGACCTGCTGAGTTACTGCAGCAGTTTGTATCTTTTTAAGGCAGGTAGTTCCCAGTCAGTGAGTCGGGTGACGGTAGAGAAATCATTAGGAAAACATCAGAGGGAAAGGATAAATCTGTACTGGAGAGGCTGGGATTAATCAGGGGTAGTCAGCGGGGAGATCCTGTCCAAGTAATTCAATTGCATTTTTCAAAGAGGTGACTAAGTATATCGTTGTGGATTGTGCAATTGATGTAGTCTGTGTGGACTTCTGTCACCTCACCCTAAAGGTAAAAGCCCTGGAGATCCGGGGCAATTTACCAAATTCTATCGACAGTCAGAAACCTTTTCCCAGGATAGAAACATCAAATATTAGAGGGCATAGCTTTAAGGTTGTCACCTTAAGTACTAGTCTTTTTACACAGAGGGTGGTGGGTGTGTGTCTGCAATGTGTTGCTGGGATGGTGGAGGGGGCAGATACAATAGTCATTCAGCGTGGAAACGGGCCCAGGGGCCCAACTTGCCCACACCAACCAACATGTCCCATCTACACTAGTCCCACCTGCCTGCGTTTGACCCATATTCCTCTTAACCTATCCTGTCTATGTTCCTGTCTAACTGTTTCGTAAACATTGCGATAATACCTGAGTGGTGCTTTTCGACAGGCACATAGATATACCGGAATGGAAGGGTATGGATCGCATGCCGGCAGAGGGCATTAGTTTAACTTGACACCGTGTTTGGCTCGGACACTTGGGCCGAAGGTCTTTTTTCTGTACGGTTCTGTGTTATGATTTCTTCAAAATAGAATAGATGCTGTTGAGATATAGATTGTTGGTATTCCTTGTGAATCATGAGGAACAGAATGATATTGATGTGTAATAAAGATGGGCAGAGAATGGCAGATGGAATTTAATCCAGAGTTAGCGAGCTCTTGCATTTTGGAAGTATTTTGCTAGAGTTGTCACAATGAATGGTAGGATCTGGCATTGGGGAACAGAGGAATCTGTTGTGCATGTTAATGGATCCCTGAAGGCAACAACAATGGTAGGTTGATGGTGATGAATAAGACAAATGGGATATTTGCCTTCATTAGGTGGGGCACAGAATACTGGCGGGTATGTGGAATGAACTGCCAGAGGAGATGGTTTTGGTAGGTAATTCAAAGGCACTTGGATAGATATTGGATAGGAAAGGTTTAGTGGGATTATGGGCCAAATGCAGGCAAATGGACGAGTTGGGCTGAAGGGCCTGTACTGGTACTGTATTGTAGACACAAAAAGCTGGAGAAACTCAGCGGGTGAAGCAGCATCTATGGAGCGAAGGAATAGATGACGTTTCGGGTCGAGACCCTTCTTCAGACTGATGTGGGGGTGGGGGTGGCAGGAAAGGAAGAGACGGAGACAGTGGGCTGTAGTAGAGCTGGGAAGAGGAGGGGAAGGAGGGAGAAAGCAAGGACTACCTGAAATTGGAGAAGCCAATGTTCATACCGCTTAGGTGTAAACTACCCAAGCGAAATATGAGGTGCTGCTCCTCCAATTTACGGTGGGTCTCACTCTGGCCATGGAGGAGGCCCAGGACAGAAAGGTCGGATTCGGAATGGGAGGGGGAGTTGAAGTGCAGAGCCACCGGGAGATCAGGTTGGTTATTGATCCTCATCTGGAGCAGGATGGGGTCTGGAGTAGAGCATTTACACATGTAAGGAGAGGCTGGGTCTGTTTGCTGTGGGGTGACTGATGGTATGGCGTGGCCAAGGTGGGTGGTTAGAAACCTTTCATAAGTGATAGGAGCAGAATTAGGCCATTTGGCCCAACAAGTCCACTCCACCATTCAATCGTGGCTGATCTCTATCTCCCTCCTAACACCATTCTCCTGCCTTATCCCCATAACCCCTGACACCCATAATAATCTTCCCCGTGCTTTCCCCAGGGCCAGGCTTTGTCTGTGACCCCAGGCATGGCTTTAAGCCAAAAGGTGGGAGTTTGATGGGACTGGAAAATGTTTTCACTCAGAGTCTGATTAAATTGGGGAACTCACTGCCTGGGGGGGGGGGGGGGGGCATGGAGACTCAAAATATTGAATAAATATTTTGGTGAGTGCTTGAAATGAGATGGTACTGAAGGGTGGGTAGAGCACAGTAGTAGGTGGAGCACGAAACAAGGCATGGAGTGTGAGCCATAGTGAGGCTTGATTTCTGTGCTGCATCACTCTATCTTTGGGGAAGAGGGGGGAAACCTGATGGTTGTATTAATTATGCAAGAAGCCTTAATTGGAAAAATGGCTTTGTTCCAATCCAGGCTACGCTCTGTTGTCTGTGATCCTCAATGGTTCAACGGCACCTTATCGGCACCATGTCCCATATACAGTGACGTAAGTGCGTGGTTTAGCATACAAAATCGTCTCCACTATCAGAGTGAGGCCACATGCAAATTGGAGGTACAGCACCTCATATTTTGCTTGGGCAGCTTACAACCCAGCAGTGTGAACATTGATTTCTCTAATTTGAAGTAATCCCTCTCTTCCCCCCCCCAACCCCCCCCCCCCCCCCCCACCCTAGTCATCCCCCTCGTTCCACTGTTCGCATCCCTGTATCCCTTCATTATCACCTCTTCGCCAGCCAATAATGGGCCATTGTGGACTCCACCCTTCCTTGGTCATCTGTGGCCGGCCCTGATTTGTTCTGGCCTTACCCTACCTCCAGCTACCTTCCCTCTCTACTTTCATTCTGAAAAAAGAGTCCCAACCCGAAATGTTACTTATTCCTTTTCTCAGTATCAATAGACAATAGACAATAGGTGCAGGAGTAGGCCATTCGGCCCTTTGTGCCAGCACTGCCATTCAATGTGATCATGGCTGATCATCCACAATCAGTACCCCATTCCTGCCTTCTCCCCATATCCCCTGACTCCGCTATCTTTAAGAGCTCTATCTAGCTCTCTCTTGAAAGCATCCAGAGAACCGGCCTCCACCGCCCTCTGAGTCTGACTCCACTATCCCGTGGAGTCTTTGAGGCAAAACGGGTTCCCATTGACGAGCGGGTCCTTGGTTGAGTCCTTGCATGGGAAGTGGGTGACCACAGGAAGGAATACGGAGACTCGTTGTTTATTGCACTTGTTCAGGCCACACAACCATTGAAATGTGCGGCGCTCTTAAATCAGTCTCCCCCACCAGTCGGGTGTGGTGTGCCTGGCTGTCTTGAGAAAATAACAAGCTCCAATCCTTGTTTTGTTTCACAATTCCTTAGTATTTCCGTTCTGGCTGAAAGGAAAAAAAAAACCCTTCTCAGCAGAACTTCCTGGAAATTTTGTTGAAAAATATCGAAACAATGTCGTTATCAAATAATAGTCCCCAGTTACTCCCTCATTTGTAAGGTTTGCACCCTTGATGTTGATGGGATTTTTGAATTTCTTTGGTTATTGAGTAGTAGCTCCACTCAATAACCAAAAATCTGTGCCTTCCTTTTACATAGAAACATAGAAACATAGAAATTAGGTGCAGGAGGAGGCCATTCGGCCCTTCGAGCCTGCACCGCCATTCAATATGATCATGGCTGATCATCCAACTCAGTATCCCGTACCTGCCTTCTCTCCATACCCTCTAATCCCCTTAGCCACAAGGGCCACATCTAACTCCCTCTTAAATATAGCCAATGAACTGGCCTCAACTACCCTCTGTGGCAGAGAGTTCCAGAGACCCACCACTCTCTGTGTGAAAAAAGTCCTTCTCATCTCAGTCCTAAAGGATTTCCCCCTTATCCTTAAGCTGTGACCCCTTGTCCTGGACCTCCCCAACATCGGGAACAATCTTCCCGCATTTAGCCTGTCCAACCCCTTAAGAATTTTGTAGGTTTCTGTAAGATCCCCTCTCAATCTCCTAAATTTTAGAGAGGCTCTGGTATTTTGCTCTGGTATTTTATTTAATTGACATGTTTAATCGATAGTGTTTTGTTATTAATGTTTAATGTTTTATCTGTCATTCCTAACTGTCGCTGTATGTCGTTGTCACTTGTGGACGGAGCACCAAGGCAAATTCCTTGTATGTGAATACTTGGCCAATAAACGTATTAATTAATTAATTCATTCGTAAAAACCTCTGTCTTGTCATTCCTAATGTTCGGGACATTGAGTATAAGAGTCAACAAGTCCTGATGCAGCTTTATAGGACTCTGGTTAGGCTGCATTTGGAGTAATGTTTGCATTACTGGTTGCCCCCATTTACAGGGAAGATATGGAGAAGGTGCAGAGGAGGTTTACCAGAACGCTGCCTGGATCAGAGGGTTTTGGCTACAGGGAGAGTTTGGACAGACTTGGATTGTTTTCTCTCAAACATCGGAGGTTGAGGGGAGACTTGATAGAATATATAAAATGATGAGAGGCATAGATAGGGTGCACAGAATATTTTCCCCGTGGTGGAAATTTCCAACACTAGAGAACATACAAAACTTTAAGAAGGAACTGCAGATGCTGGAAAAATCAAAGGTAGATAAAAATGCTGGAGAAACTCAGCGGGTGAGGCAACATCTATGCAGCGAAGGAATAGGTGTTGTTTTGGATCGAGACCCTTCTTCAAACTGATGTTGGGGTGGGAACCCCCCACCCCCACATCAGTCTGAAGAAGGGTCGAATTAGATGCTGCCTCACCCGCTGAGTTTCTCCAGCATTTTATCTATCTTATACATAACGTTAAGGTGAGAGGAGCAAAGTTTAAAGGAGATGCGCAGGACAGGTTTTATTTTACACAGAGGGTGGTGGGTGCCTGGAATGCGCCACCAGGTGTGGGGTGGTGGAACCAAATACAATAGTGGTGTTTAAGAGGCCTTTAAATAAGCACTTAGATATGCCAGGAACGGAGTGATATGGATCACCTGCAGGCAGAGGAGATTAGTTTACCCTGGCATCATGTTCAGCACAGACATTGTGGGCCGAAGGGCCAGTTCCTGTCTTTGCCATCTAGTCTTTGACATTTACATCTGTGGACAAAAGGTTCTGAATGTTTACCCTATCTGTGCCTCTGGTAATTTTGTATATTTCTATCAGCTGTTCCTTCAACCAATATTCAGAGAAAACAGTCCATGGCTGTCCATCTTCTCCTTCAAACTATTACACTCTAATTTTGGGCAGCATGGGTGCAATGGGCTAAAGGGCCAGTTTCAGTGATGTATGGCTCTGAGACTGGCTTGATGGGGCATCGATGAGTTGGGCTGAAGGACCTGTTTCCATGCTGTATGACTCATTAGGACTTGCTTAGATGGGGCATCTTGGTCAACGGCTAGTTTCCACGCTGTATGACTCTGAATTAGAAATAGACAATAGGTGCAGGAGTAGGCCATTAGGCCCTTTGAGCCAGCACCGCCATTCAATGTTATCATGGATGATCATCCCCAATCAGTACCCCGTTCCTGCCTTCTCCCCTTCTCCCCATATCCCCTGACTCCGCTATCTCTAAGAGCCCTGTCTAGCTCTCTCTTGAAAGTATCCAGAGAACCAGCCTCCACCGCTCTCTGAGGCAGAGAATTTCACACTCACAACTCTGTGTGAAAAAGTGTTTCTTCATCTCCGTTCTAAATGGCTTACCCCTTATTCTTAAACTGGTTCCCCGGACTTCAGGAACAAGTTTCCTGCCTCTAGCGTGTCCAAACCCTTAATAATCTTATATGTTTCAATAAGATCCCATCTCATCCTTCTAAATTCCAGAGTATACAAGCCCAGCTGTATAAGCCCATTCTCTCAGCATATGACAGCTCCGCCATCCCGGGAATTAACCTTGGAAACCTACGCTGCACTCCCTCAATAGCAAGAATGTCCCTGCTGTAAGGTGACGGAGATTATGATTTCTTCTCTCCCAGGTGAAGGGCAGCTCATCGAGCGGTGTGCTCAGACGGGGATGATCAACCCAGGAGGTTCATGGATGTCTTTCCAGCACAACGGAGCGGTGGCCCACTTTGAGTACAGCATCCGTGTGAGGTGTGAAGACCACTACTACGGCACCGGCTGCAAGAAGCTCTGCCGGCCCCGCGATGACTTCTTCGGCCACTCGCTGTGCGACCAGAATGGGAACAAGATCTGTATGGAAGGCTGGATGGGCGACGAGTGCAAGAAAGGTAAGAGGTTCTTTGTGTGGCAACAGGGCAGCACAATGGCGCAGCGGGTGGAGCTGCTGCTTCAAGGCCCCAGAGACCTGGGTTCCATCCTGACCTTGGGTGCCATCTGTCTGTGGAGTTTGCACGTTCTCCCTGGACCGTGAGGGTTTCATCCAGGCGCCCTGGATTCCTTCCTCATCCTAACATTTTTGGATGGGCATATGAACATGTAAGGCATAGGGGAATATGGATTATGTACAGGCAGATAAGGGTTGATAGTGAATCATGTAGAAACAAAGAAATGCAGATGCTAATTTAAACCACAGACACAAAGTACTGGAGTAATCCAATGGGTCATTTTCCAATGTTTTGGTGATCAATTTCCAATATTCTCTCGACTGGATCAGTTCCTGTGGACTGGAGGGGAGCCAATGTAACTCCACTTTTTAAGAAAGGAGGGAAAGAGAGACGGGGAATTATAGACCATTTAGCCGTACATCGGTAGTCGGGAAGATGCTGGAGTCGATTATTAAAGATGTAATAGCCGTGCATTTGGACTGGATCGGTCAAAATCAGCATGGATTTATGAAGGGGAAATCATGCTTGACTAATCCTCTGGAATTTTTTGAGGATGTAACGAAGAATGGATAAGGGAGAGGCAGTGGATGTGGTGTATCTGGATTTTCAAAAAGCCTTTGACAAGCACCCACACGAGAAATTAGTGTGCAAGATTAGAGCACGTGGTATTGGGGGTAGGGTATTGATATGGATAGAGAACTGGTTGGCATTCAGGAAGCAAAGAGTAGGAATTAACGGGTCCTTTTCAGAATGGCAGGCGGTGAGTGGTGGGGTGTCGCAAGGCTCGGTGCTGGGACCCCAGTTATTTACAATATATATTAACGACTTAGACAAGGATATTAAATGTGACATCTCCAAGTTTGCGGATGACACAAAGCTGGGTGGCAGTGTGAGCTGCAATGAAGATGCTATGAGGCTGCAGGGTGACTTGGATAGGTTTGGTGAGTGGGCAGATGCATGGCAGATGCAGTATAGGAAGGCAGATCATTATTTGAATGGTGTCAGATTAGGAGAACGGGAGGTGCAACGAGACCTGGGTGTGCTCGTACATCAGCTACTGAAACTAAGCATGCAAGTACAGCAGGCAGTGAAGAAAGCCAATGGCCTTCATTTTGAGTGGATTTGAGTTTAGGAGCAAGGAGGTCCTATTGCAGTTGTACAGGGTCCCGGTGAGACCGCACCTGGAGTATTGTGTGCAATTTTGGTCTCCTAATTTGTGGAAGAGCATTCTTGCTATTGAGGGAGTGCAGCATAGGTTCACCAGATTAATTCCCAGGATGGCGGGACTGACATATGATGACACAGTGGGTCGACTTGGCTTGTATTCAATGGAATTTAAAAGGATGAGAGCGGATCTTATAGAAATATATAAATTTCTTCTAGGATTGGACTGGCTAGAAGCAGGAAAAATGTTCCCGATGTTGGGGGAGTCCAGAACCAGGGGTCATAGTTTAAGAATGAAGGGTAGGCCATTTAGGACTGAGATAAGGAAAACAATTTATCACCCAGAGAGTTGTGAATCTGTGGAATTCTCTGCCAGAGAAGGCAGTGGAGGCCAATTTACAGGATGTTTCCAAGAGAGAGTTAGATTTAGCTCTTAGAGCTAAACGAATCAAGGGATATGGGGAGAAAGCAGTAACGGGGTATTGATTTTAGATGATCAGCCATGATGCTGGCTCGAAGGGCCAAATGGCATACTCTTGCACCTATTTTCTAAGGTTCTAACGGGTCAGGCAGCATCTCTGGAGAAAAAGGATGGGTGATGTTTTGGGTCGGGACCTTTCTTCTTTACGAAGAAGGGTCCCGACCCGAAACATCACCAATTCTTCTTCTCCAAAGATGCTGCCTGACCCGTTGAGTTAGTCCAACGCTGGGTCAATCTTTGGTCTTGAATCATGTTTGATGCAAACATTGTGGGCCAAAGGGCCTTCTTTTGTGCTGTTCTATATTCAAAGAATGACGGATTGAAGAGTTTTCTGTTTTTATTAATTTCAGCTATATGTAAGCAGGGGTGTCATTCGATCCATGGAGAATGCGTTGTTCCTGGCGAGTGCACGTAAGTGAACTGTTCACCCGTGATTAATCTCTCTTTGTTAATGGATTCAATGCTATCATAATGCTAAAGGAAAAATAATTGAGTATTTATATGCATTAAAAACCCATCTCTAAAATGGCCCATGGCTATTTTGAAAGCAATATTCTTTAATGCAAAGCTAAGTGGTTGATAGTTCCTGGTTGCTCTGAGTTCTGAGAGATCGACTGACGTTCTGATCGAGTGCAGTGCCTGAGGTCTGAGTCCATTTGGAAATGGAGTCTGAACTATCTTGGTCAGCAAGAATGAGTTGGGCCGAAGGGCTGGTTTCAGTGCTGTATGACTCGATGTAGTCTCTTGAACTCTTGTTTGGTACGGGTGTCAGGGGTTATGGTGTAAAGGCAAGAGGATGGGTTGAGAGGGAGAGATAGATCAGCCGTGATTGAACGGCGGAGTAGACTCAATTGCCCAATTCTGTTCCTGGAACTTATGAACTTCTGCACTCCAGTAAGTTGTAGTCTCTTCACTTTTGTAAAGCTAGCAGCGACTGCAGAGGGCTCGGGAAGCCCCGACTATGGGTGAACAACAAGAACAGAGGAAGAGGACTGACTTTGGTGCCTTCCCTCACAGTGGGAAACTTTGATTCTGCTGTGTGGGGATGTTTTATGTTGGAGTCTATCGTGTGTTGTGTTCTTTATTTTATTTGTATGGCTGTGTGGTGGCCACACATTTCACTGTACCAACTGGTACATGTGACAAATAAATAAATGTATCTTGTATCTTGTAATACAGAGCATGGTGCAATAATTGAGTTGTGGCGTTCCTGATCTGTAGAATGCACACAGGAATACAATGAGTATGAGAGGAATAGACAGGATAGTTCAATAGTCCTTTATTGTCACCCGTAGCCAAAGGTACAATGAAATTTGATTTACCATATAGTCACACCAAAAAAAGCAACAAGGCACAATATTACATACAAATTCAATATAAACAGCCACCACAGCGGCGTGTGAGAATCCCCAGGCACACAGCATCAGCCATCAGAAGGAGCCATTTTCCCAGGATAAACCATATCAAATACTAGAGGGCACAGCTTCAAGGTGAGAGGAACGATGTTTAAAGGAGATGTGCAGGGCAGGTTTTCTTACACAGAGGGTGGTGATTCTGCAGTGGATAATGTCATCACTTGGTGCGGAGCAAGATGAAGTAAACAACGACGTGACGACTGACCCATTTAATCTATTTCTGGTAGTGGTGGTGGGAACTTTGGCTTGAACTGCTGGACAGTTCCTATAACAGAACAAATAGAAACAACTTGTCTTAATATAGCGTTTCCTCCCAATGTGTTCCCTGCCAAATGAACTATTTTTGAATTGTATTCGCTGTCTGATTCTGTCGTTGAAGGTTGCCATCTTTCCAAGTGAGACTTTGCTTCCAAATTGCCCCAAAATGTCAAGGATTTTTAATAGCGATCTTATGCAAGTGGTTCGTGTATGAAATTTCTATGGAACGAGCTGCCAGAGAAAGTAGTCGAGGCAGGTACTATAACAATATCCATTCATATCAAATAACATATCATTTAAAATACACTTGGACAGGTATATAGGCAGTAAACATTTAGCGACATATATATGTGTCAAACGCGAGCAGGTGGGACTAGCTTAGATGGGACATCTTGGTCGGCATGGACAAGCTGGGCCACTTCTGTGCTGTATGACTCTATGATATTGCCCTGGTACTAGTAGAGCGAGATACAATTCAGTGGGGTAGTACTGGTACAGGTCAGGTCAGGTCAGGGGGAGTCCCCCCCACCACGGGTACCATGTCATCCGTGCTACCTGCTCCATGATTGGATAGTCGGCAACTAAACCATCTCCCCTACCTGGTTTGCCAGGTGAGGAGGGGGCTGTGGACCCCCAGCAGGACCAAAAACAAGACCTGTCAAAGGGCGGATGAGCTCCTAGCGAGCCAATGGCCTTCCACACTTCAGTAGAAGTTGCGATCACTGTCGTACACAGCATTGTAAGGAATGATGATAAAGCGCACACACACACACACACACACACCAAAATCCTATACTTCCGGCTGCGGAAGTCCGTCACCGTTCCCGTCGGAAACCAGCGCCACTGTATCGCGAATGTTTGCAACGATGATGATGATGATGATGAGTACAACAGACTGCCGATGCTGTAATCTGAAGCAATTTAAACATACTGGGTAGTCCCTATCTGGAATAGGCTGCCAGAGGAAGCTATAGAAGCAGATACAATTACGACTTTAAAAATACATTTGGACAGATATATGGATAGGGAGGGTCGAGAGGGCTATGGGCCAAACGCAAACAAATTGGACTAGCCCTGAATACCAACATGGTCAGCATGGCTAACGGTGGCCGAAGGGCCTGTCTTCATGCCGTTTAGGTCTGACTCTGAACTGCTGGAGGAACTCGGTTGGTCAGGCATCATCTGGGGACAGAGAGCGATGGTTGCCGTGTCGGCAGCCTTATTTTTTTGCTTCCAATGCAGTAAGTCACAGAGCAAAGAAACAAGCCGTTTGACCACACCGACCAAGAAGCCCCATCTACGCCAGTTCCACCGGCCCGCTTTAGGCCCGCATCCCTCTAAACCTGTCCAAATGTCTTTTAGCTAGTGTGGATGGGGCATTCTGGTTGGCGAATCTTGAACAAGCGAACCTTGTGTGGATGTAAAAAAACTTCAACCAACTTTATTTGGAGCATGTTGAATTGTCCTTTCCATCTTGCCTAAAGACTAAAGAGACTAAAGAAGAAGAGTTAATATTTGGGTCAATGTGCTTTCATCAAAACTCCTGTTGTACTCTGAGGTGTCTAGCATTTGCATTTATTGTCACCTGTACTGAGGTGCAAAGTAAAGCTTTGTTTTGCATGCTATTCAAACAGATCAGATAATACTTTACATCTTCTTCTTTCGTGTGGCGTGCACGGCCTAAAGTTGTTGGACAACTTGTTCTATTTGATCTTCCGTTTGTGCACGTCGAGTTGATTGCATTAGTCGAAACAGGGCGGACCACGTGAAGGTTGCAATCTTCCACCCCATACTTTACATAAATACAATCAAGTCCAACAGGTAGAGCAAAAGGCAAGATACAGAGTGCAGAATCTAGTTCTCAGCATTGTAGAGCATCAGTCCCACAGGCAAAATCCAATGTCCGCAGTGGGGTAGAGGTGAATCGGACAGTACCCCAGCTTATGGAAGGGCCGTTCAATAGCCTGATAACAGAGGGGAAGGAGCTGTTCCTGAGTCTGGCGGTTTGAAATTGTGCATTCTGCCGGATGGGAGAAAGGAGAAGGAAGAATGGCTGTTCAAGTCTTTGATTCTTTTGGCTGCTTTCCCGAGGCAGCGTGAAGTGTGGATGGAGTCAATGGTGGGAAGTCTGTGTGATGGACTGGGCGACACCCACAACTGCAATTTCTTGCGCTCGCGGGCAAACTGTTCCCAAACCGGGCTGTGATGCTACCTGGCAGTGTGCTTTAGATGGTGCATCTGTATTATTCTTTATAAAATGACAACAAAATGCTTGAGTAACTCAGTGGTTCAGGCAGCATATCTGGAGAACATGGGTAGGTGACAATTCGGGCTGCAATGCTTTTTCAGATTTATCGGTCTGAAGACGTATCTCGACCCGAGAGCCAGTGGATGTGGTGTAACTGGACTTTCAAAAAGCCATTGATAAGGTCCCACACAAGAGATTAGTGTGCAAAATTAGAGCACATGGTATTGGGGGTAGGGTATTGACATGGATAGAGAACTGGTTGGCAGACAGGAAGCAAAGAGTAGGAATTAACGGGTCCTTTTCAGAATGACAGGCAGTGATTCTGAAAGGCTCAGTGCTGGGACTGCAGTTATTTACAAAAATTATGAATCATTTAGATGAGGGGATTAAATGTGACATCTCCAAGTTTGCGGATGACACAAAGCTGGGTGGCAGTGTGAGCTGCGATGAGGATGCTATGAGGCTGCAGGGTGACTTGGACAGGTTGGGTGCGTGGGCAGATGCATGGCAGATGCAGTATAATGTCGAGAAACGTGAGGTTATCCACTTTGGTGGCAAGAACAGGAAGGCAGATTATTATCTGAATGGTGTCAGATTAGGAAAAGGGGAGGTGCAACGAGACCTGGGTGTGCTTGTACATCAGCCAGTGAAAGTAAGCATGCAGGTACAGCAGGCAGTGAAGAAAGCTAATGGCATGTTGACCTTCATTGCGAGAGAATTTGAGTTTAGGAGTAAGGAGGTCCAACTTCAGTTGTACAGGGCCCTGGTGAGACCGCACCTGGAGTATTGTGTGAAATTTTGGTCTCCTAATTTGAGGAAGGACATTCTTGCTCTTGAGGGAGTGCAGTGTAGGTTCACCAGGTTAATTCTCAGGATGGCGGGACTGACATATGATGAAACAATGGGTCGACTGGGCTTGTATTCACTGGAATTTAGAAGGATGAGAGGTGATCTTATAGAAACATAAAATTCTTAAAGGATTGCATAGGCTAGATGCAGGAAAATGTGCCCGATGTTGGGGGAGTCCAGAACCAGGGTCACAGTTTAAGAATAAGGGGTCAGCCATTTAGGCTGAGGAAAAACATCTTCACCCAGAGTTGTGAATCTGTGGAATTCTCTGCCTTTGAAGGAAGTGGAGGCCAATTCACTGTATGTTTTCAAGAGAGAGTTACATTTAGCTCTCAGGGCTAACGGAATCAGGGGATATGGGGGGAAAGCAGGAATAGGGTACTGGTTTTAGATGATCAGCTACGATTATATTGAATGGCGGCGCTGGCTCGAAGGGCCGAATGGCCTACTCCTGCATCTATTTTTTCTATGTTTCTAGTAGGAAGACTGTGTATTTTTTCCCCTAAATCTGGGTAGTTACATCTGGGTAGTGAACACCCGAATTGTCCTCTCACCAGCTTGAGAGCGGCCTTGACCTCCCACGTACGTCATTGGAGACCATTGGAGACTATCTGTAATCGGACTTTACCTGACTTTATCATGCATTAAATGTTGCATTCTTTATCTGTACACTGTGGGCCGCTTGACTGTAATCATGTACGGTCTATTCTTTGGCTGGAATTCATGTAACAAAAAGCTTTTCACTGTACCTCTGTGCACATGATAATGATAAACTAAACAACCTTGTATTTCGCCTTTTATTCATTGCCTTGGGAACTTTGCAGAAACATGTCTACGCAAAAGGCGTTGAGGATGTGGGGCTTGTTTCCTGCAGGGAGTAGTTCAAATGAATAATGTCTTCAGGATGTCTTCAAGGATATGTTGAAGCGAGATGTTGGCCAGGAGGAGGCTTCGGTCGAGCACGAGGTAGCAAGCACAACTTGGCCTGTTAGATCTATCCCTCTTTGCTTCATTTCCATCACAGTATTTTTGGTTGTACTGTTGTTATGGAACCTGAAGCTAAATGATTTCAGTCAGAACAAGCATCCCTCTCCTCATCAGAACTGCCCCCTCCATCGACTCCTTTAAGTCGAGGCTCGACCTATTTCTACCTCCAAGCATTTGTTCAGGTCATCCACGCTGTAAACAGTTTATGTATGTATTGTTAGGTCTGTGTACCACTGTATGTAGCACGTTAGTACCTGAACTGATGTAAAGCACATTGGCCAACGTGAGTTGTTTTTAAATGCTATAGAAATAAAATTGATTGATTGATTGATTGATTGACCCAAAAGTCACCCATTCCTACTCTCCATAGATGCTACCTGTCCCGCTGAGTTACTCCAGCATCTTGTGCTACCTTCGGTGTAAATCAGCATCTGCAGTTACTTCCTACACATGACTTGTGTTTAATTTAGTTTAGAGATACAGCATGGAGATAAGCCCTCTGGCCCAACTCGTCCATGGCGTCCAAGATTTAGAGGGATTTGCCCGCATTTGGGCAAATCCCTCCAAACCCTTCCTATCTACAGTGTACCTGTCCACATCTTCCTTACTCTGCTTTCTCTTCAATTATCTCCCAGTCGTTTTCCAAAACAAGGGCAAGCCTTTGGCTTGTATATAAAATTATGAGAGGTGTAGATAGGGTAGACAGTCAGAACCTTTCTCCCAGAATGGACAAATAAAATACTAGTGGGCATACCTTTAAGGTGAGAAGGGCAAATTTTAAAGGAGATTTGCAGGGTCATTTCTTTTTACACAGAGCATGATGGGTTCCTGGAATGTGCTGTCAGGGGAGGTAGCAGAGGCAGATACATTGCTTTGATATGGCTGGTCCAGGACAAGTTGCTGGGGATAGTTACTCCTTGGAACTTGAAGTTTTCAACGTGCAAGCTCCTAGTAGCAAACATCTTTTGGATAGGCATACGGATGTGCAAGCAATAGAGGGAAATGGATCATGTGCAGGCAGATAAGAGTTGGTCTTGGCTTCATGTTCGGCACAGACATTGTGGGACGAAGGGCCGGCCCGTTCCTGTACTGTACTCTGTTCTATGCTAGGCGTTCCAGACCTGCTGGGATACCTGCCACTGTGGTGCTGTGGGCCAGATGGTTACGCGCATCCACTGAATGAGATGAGCGGACTATTAATAGTGGACAACATCAATCACTGGAGGTCCCCCCCCTCCTCCCCCCCCCCCCACACCGAGCCCAGGAACACGGCTAAATAAAGAACTTGGCTCCAATTGTCTGCGTTAATGCAACCTGTGTTTACACTCCTTATTCTCCATGTGCTTCCTTTCTCCTGCGGTTGACCCCCTTGTCGGCTGTTTGCAAATGAGTCTTGCCGATGCTGTTTTTGCTTTGACTGGATGTTCTTGGATCTGCGGTGTTTTAAAAGGAGGGCAGAGGTCGTGCGAACTCACTGGCGGAAGTCTTTGACCAACCCGATGCTCAGGATTAGGGTGAGGGGGAGACCTGGTGGAGGTTTATACAATTATGAGAGGCATGTATTGGGTAGGCAGTCAGAACCTTTCTGAAATATCAAAAACTAGAGGGCATCGCTTTACGGTGAGAGAGGGGCAAAAGGGATGTGGTTCAACACGCTTGAACCCCCTAAAATAGTGGCATGGTTCTATCGAGGAGCAAGAATCTGGAGCAAAAAAACAATCTGCTGGAGGAACTCAGCAGGGTCAGGCAGCATCTGTGGAGGCAATTATTCAATTTACTGATACTTTATTGTTTTGTGGATCTGGGTCCAGTGATATTCTTTGTTTTGGCATACAATACACAAAGTACGCAGTCGCCACACAGAGAGTGGTGCGTCTGTGGAATTCTCTGCCTCAGAGGGCGGTGGAGGCAGGTTCTCTGGATACTTTCAAGAGAGAGTTAGATAGGGCTCTTAAAGATAGCGGAATCAGGGGATATGGGGAGAAGGCAGGAACGGGGTACTGATTGGGGATGATCAGCCATGAGCACATTGAATGGCGGTGCAGGCTTGAAGGGCCAAATGGCCTACTCCTGCACCTATTGTCTATTGCCACCCTTCTGGTGCTGATAAAGTTACAGAAGTACTCATTAGAGTTATGATGGCCCCTCTTTGTTCTCAGCAGTGCGGCCTGACCCCTCCATCGCGGTCTGCTTTTGCTGCAAATATCCAGCGGTTCCCTCACAGTTCCGCGGTCCCCCACGCCTTCAGGACCTCGGGGCGGGTTACCGAGTCTGATGAAGGGTCTCAACCTGAACCGTCACCTGCTCCCTTTCTCCAGAGATGCTGCCTGACCCTCTGAGATACTCCAGCGTTTTGTGTCTGACTGTGGGATGGCGGTTCCCCAGTCAGCTGAGCCTTCGGGCGGGGCAATGGCATGGTTAAAGGTTTGGATCCAGATCTCGCATCACAGGGGCCGCCCAGCGATTTTAAAAGTGGGGGGGCTGTGCGATCACTGATCACAGTCCTTGGGGGTACCCGGCGAGGGAGTAGGGGGCAGGGTTTAGGAGGGGGACAACCCCTCTCCCACAGTAGGGACTTTTTGAAATGTAATGTATTAAAATCATGTTTTAATGCATTGTAGAAGTATGATGTCAATGTGTTTTGTTTGAAGCATTTTTAAGATATTGTAGGGCCTACATGAGAGGTAGGATCTAAATTAAAATTTAGCTTGTTTTATCGTGGAGCTTGCAATCCGCTTGCCAGGGATCGACATCGGAGCTCCAACCGCGGATGCCACATAGTGGAGCTTGTGATCTCTGGTTTGAGACCAACTTCGGGAACTCCAAGCCGCAGGAGCTTCGATCGCCCCGACGTGGGAGCTTTGATCGCCCCGATCACGCGAGCTTTGACCGCCCTGACTGCGGATGGATCGACTGCCCCGATCGCGGGAGAATAAAGAGGAAGATGATTGGACTTTTTTGCCTTCCGTCACAGTGTACAAGTATGTTGTACTTTTACGCTGTGTGCGTTAACTATAGGCTACGCATTATGAAACATGTCGAGCCAAAAAAGTGGGGGGCAGTAGCCCCCCCAGCCCACCCTGTTCCGGGGTCCATGCATCAGGACTCATTTGACTGGGAAGGCAGTCTGGCATTAATTCATCCCTCACGTCAGTGAGGAAGACAGCGCAAAGCTGCTGCTGTTATTGAGGTGGGATCTAGCCTGAGTCCACCCAAATCTCTCTGGGTGCTGCAGCCTTGCTGCCAAGAGCTGTCTGGGGATAACAATGAAGTGACAACATTGACCCTTGTCTCATTTGTGTTGAAAGTATTTGTTGACTTTTGTAGATGGAGAAGTTTTGCAGATACTGCAGCACAGTGGCGCAGCGGGTAGAGCCACTGCCTCACAGCGACAGATACCCGGGTTCGATCCTGACGTTGGACCCTGTCTGCGTGGAGTTTGCACGTTCTCCCTGTGACCACAAATGTTTACTCAGGATGTTCTGGTCTCCTCCCACAACCCATGAAATAGGTTTATAGGTTAACTGGCCATCTGTAAATTCTCCCAGGTGTGCAGGGAGTGGATGAGAGATTAGAATATGATAGAACTAGTGTGGACTGGTGATCGATGGTCGGCACAGACTGGGTGGGCCGAAGGGACTGTTTCCATGCTGTATCTTTCAATCAATTCAATAGCTTAAGGTCGTAGAGATATTGAAAATATTAAAACAGAAACTTAAAAAGCTTCATTTTAAAGTGCCTAGCCAGTAAGACAATTGGACTTTTGTTTCTCAAACATTCACCGCTGTATTTCCAGACATTTCTATTCAATTTTTTTCCGCAGTTTTGAATGCAGCAAATTAAATTGCATTCAAGTCTTTTCTTTTAGCACCAGTGATGTCTTCCTGTTTTGTGTTGAATGTCTTTTCCTTCCTGGTGTGTGAGCACTTTTGATTTTGCTCTGCTTTTTACAACATGGCTTATTTATAGCTGGAAGTGGACCTGGAATTTAGTTCTATTGTTGTCCTGAGCAACTTCATCCTGTTGAATATTGTTACAAAAGGCTAAAAAACATTTTTCTCTCCCTGCGGTCGGTCCCTGCGTGGAAATGTTGCTGCCGGTGGAATGTGTTATTTTTTTCCCCACATTCCTCGTTGAGGCAGGAAGCTCCTAAAACACGTAAACAGTGCACGGAAAGTGGCGCTCAATCCAATTGAACTAGTGTGTAGGAAAGAACGGCAGATGCTGGTTTAAATCCAAGGTAGACACAGAATGCTGGAATAACTCAGCGGGACAGCCAGCATCTCTGGAGAGAAGGAGTGGTGACGTTTTGGGTCGAGACCCTTCTTCAGGGTGAAAAAACATAACCCATTCCTTCTCTCCAGAGATGCTGCCTGTCCCACTGAGTTAAGGGCCTGTCCTACAAGCATGCAACTCCATGCGATGAACGCGATCAAACTAGAAGCGAGGGCCGCGCGGGGGTTGGGTGATCCCCTGTACAGGGCCGTTCCCACCAGCATGCGCCTGCATGCGGCAAGCTCGACCAAACCGGCAGCAGGGGCCGCGCGGAGGTCGGGTGAGTGGCGCAACGCGGCGCAAAGTGAGGCGAAGTTGGAGCGAAGTCTAAGGTAAGTTCGCCAGGACAGAGAGGGGTACAGAGGCACACACACAGAGGGCCACGGAGCCACACACATAGAGGGTCACGGAGGCAACTACAGATAGGTTCACGGAGGCACGATGCGGGGGCGGTATGTAATGCGTCGAGGCGACTGTGAGCCGACGAGCCGTTGCCGCGCAGAATTTTTGGACATAGTCAGTTTTTCGGAGCCCCGCGCGGTGTCGGGATGAACTTGGGACGAACTCCGCACAATTCCGCACGGCTCTGGCGATCGAAGTGGGACCTGCCCCGCGACGCCGGACGGCTCAAGCAACCATGTTAGGTCGCGCTAATTGCATAGAGTTGCATGCTTGTAGGATAGGCCCTTTACTCCAGCATTTTGTGTCTACCTCCAATTGAACTAGTCTTGGGCCTTGGTCAACAATATGTTGAGGTGAAGGGAAGGTGTGGCTGGAGTTGAGTTTGTTTGATTCTCTGACATGGTTCTTTGAGTTGTCGGGTTGTGGGGTTAAGTCGGGCTTCAGCATTGGTCGTGGAGGAGTGCTGCATTGTTGGAGGTGCTGGTAAAGTACACAGCGAGGACGGATATCCATGAGATCATTTGGGAAGGTGGGCCAAGGAATGGCAAATAGACTCTAACTCTGACGAGTATGAGGTGGTAGGTCAAACCAGTTCATAAGTCGTAGGAGATGAATTAGGCCATTCGGCCCATCAAGTCACTCCGCAATTCAATCATGGCTGATCTATCTCTCCCTCTCAATCCCAATCTCCTGCCTTCTCCCCATAACTTTACTTACTAATCAAGAATCTGTCATTCTCCGCTTTAAAAATATCTCATGATTGGCCTCCACGGCCGTCTGTGGTAAATATTTCTAAAGATTCACCACCCTCTGACCAAACAAATGTGCTTGGTTTGCGAAAAAGTGGTGAGTCAGGTGGACAAGGCGGTGAAGAAGGCGTTTGACACACTTGCGTTTATTCGGAAGGGTATTGAGTACAAAAGTCGGCACATCATGATACAGCTGTGCTGTGCGCAGTTGTGGTCGCCCAGCCACAGGAAAAATATCGTAAAAGTTGGAAAGAATTCTAAAGAGATTCACTAGGAAGTTACCTGGGCTTGTGTGGATGGGTTTTAAGGAGAGGTTGGAATGACTAGAACTGTTTTGGGCTGTAGGAGGCTGAGGGGTGACTTTATTGAGGTGTACAATATCACGAAGGGCAGAGTCTCAGTCATTTTACCAGGATGGAGGATTCTAAATTGAGTTAAAGTGAGATGGGAACGTTTTAAGAGGGATATCAGGGGCAATGTTTTTTTCACTCCGAGGGCAGTCTGTATCTGGAAGCTATAGAAGCGGATACAATTCCGACTAATAAAAGACATTTGGGCAGATATATAGGTAGGAATGGTTCAGAGGGACTAACCCAGTACAAAAACTTGGTTGGTATGGACAAAGCGGGCTGAAGGGCCTTTTCCCATGCTGAATATAGACACAAAATGCTGGAGTAACTCAGCGGATCAGGGAGCATCTCTGGAGGGAAGGAATAGGTGACATTTCGGGTCGAGACCCATACAAGTCTCCACTAAGAAATGTTTACATTTTAATGAAGTTACTTCTCATCCTTCCAATCTCTACAGCGTAGAGCAGGGTTGTCAAACACGTGGCCTGCGGGCCGGTGCTTCCCGCGAAGGGGTCCGATCCGGGCTGCGGGATGATTTCCCCGATGCCAGAGCGGGCTGAAGCTGCCCCGCCCGGTGCTGGATCGGACTGCATTCACGCGTGCACGGAGCATGAAGTGGCATTTTGCCCGTGACCTAAAATGAGTTTAAATGAGTTTGACACCCCTGGCGTAGAGGCTTGGTCTGCTCAGCCTCCGTTTATGTGGCAGACCTGCCATCCGGTAAATCTTTTATTACGCTCCCTGTGTAACAAGTGTACTTTTATTTTAAGGGAAGGAGACCAAAGTTTAAAGGAGATTTACGAGGCAAGTTTATTTGAACCCAGAGGGTGGCAGGTGTCTGGACTGCAGTGCCCGGGGGAACTGAAGGAAAACGATACGATAGCAGCATAAAAGAGGCATTTAGCCATGCACATGAACAGGCAGGGAATGCGGGGGGGATATAGAACAAGTACATGCAGATGTGTTGTTTAAATTGTCATCATGGTCGACAAACACACTGTTTGGTTTAGAGATACAACACGGAAACAGGCCTTTTGGCCCACCGAGTCTGCACCGACCAGCGATCCCCGCACATGAACACCACCCTTCACTCCAGGGACAATTTACATTTCATACCCAGCCAATTAACCTACAAACCTGTACGTCTTTGTAGTGTGGGAGGAAACCGAAGATCGGTGAGAAAACCCACGCGGTCACAGGGATAATGTCCAAACTCCGTACAGACAGCGCCCGTAGTCGGGATCGAACCCGGGTCTCTGGCACTGTAAGCCAGCAACTCTACCGCTGTGCCACCCTTTAGTTTATTATTGCCACGTGTAGGGCAGCACAGTGGCACAGCGGTGGAGTTGCTTCCTTCACAGTGCCAGTGAAGTCAAGCCAAGTCAAGAAAGTTTATTATCATGTGTCCCAGATAGGACAATGAAATTCTTGCAACCGGGTTCGATCCTGACTCCGGGCGCTGCGAAGACGTTTGGGTTTGTAGGTTAATTGGCATCGATAGAGTTGAGTTGTCCCTAGTGTGTAGGATAGTGGATGGAGTGACTGCCGGTCGGCACGATCTCGGTGGGCCGAAGGGCCTGTTTCCATGCCATGTCACTAAAGTCTAAAGTGTACTGAAGGGTAGTGAAAAGCTTTTTCTTTTGTTACATGCTATCCAGTCAGTGAAAACACCATACCTGATTATAATCAAGTGTGCAGTTTAGAGATAGATACAGCAGGTAAACGGGCCCTTCAACCCACCGTCCATGCTAGTTCTATGTTATCCCACTTTTACATCCATTCCCTACACGTTAAGGGGCAATTTGTAAAGGCGTTTTTGAATCACGTCTTTAGGATGTGGGATGAATCCAGAGCACCCGGAGTCAACCCACGAGGTCACAGGGACAACAGACAACACCTGGGGCCAGGATTGAACTCTGGTCTCTGATGCTGTAAGACTTCAGCTCTACCAGCCGTGTCGCCCTTGTGTCCACACCCAAGGTCTTGTCCTTTGCTGATCTGCTAGGGGTGGGGGGGATGGTGGAGGAGGACAGGACAGTCGATTTGAATAGATTGCAGTCAGCGGGGACTTCACTGCAGAAAGACTTTATCACCTGATATGCTGCCTTTTAGCGATTGAACTGGTTCCAGCTTTTCATCCAGAGATATGATGAGCGCAGGCAGGAAGGCCTGTAATAATACACCAAATCATTAAATATTGAAGAATGCACATGAGGCTCCACACGCCAGCTCACAGGGCCAAGTGCACTGCATCATGATGCGGCAGCATTGATGCGCCAGCGTTCTACCTGCTTCCTCACTCTCCACAGATAATTACCCCGGAGCCCATTTTGTCTCATTTCCTGGCTGGTTGGCTGCACCGTTCCGTCTCCGCTTCCTCCCCTCCCAGGGTGGTTGTTAGGCTAGGGTGTGCTGCGTTTCGCCTACTGGCCCTGTTTTCGTTGCTTTTCTTTTAAAAAAAAAACAGCACTTAAGTGACTACATAATGTGAGCCGTGATGATACAAGAAACTGCAGATGCGTCACTAAAGCCATGCCGACCTTCGATCGCCCTTTCACACTGGTTCTGTGTTATCCCACTTTCACATCCACTCCACAGTTAAGTTGGAGTTAAGTTGCATTACTAAATTAAAAAAACGACACAAAATGTTGGGAGTAAACCAGCAGGTCAGGCAGCATCTCTGGAGAACATCAATAGATGGCGTTTCTGTCGGAACCCTCCTCTAGACTGATTGTTTACGAAAAAACTGCAGATGCTGGAAAAATCGACGGTAGACTAAAAAGCTGGAGGAACTCAGCAGGTGAGGCAGCATCTATGGAGAGAAGGAATAGGCAACGTTTTGGGTTACGTTCCTTCTCTCCATAGATGCTGCCTCGCCCGCTGAGTTCCTCCAGCATTTTTGTCTACCATTAGACTGATTGTGGTGACTAATTGAATTACTCCAAAACTCGGTGACTGTTTTTGGAGCCATTATTAGCTGTTTTACTGTGTGGAGCACAGTGGTGCAGCTGGTAGACCCGCTGCCTCACCGCGCCAGAGACCCGGGTTCAACCCTGACTACAGGTGCTGTGTGTAGACTTGGACGTTCCCCCTGTGACCACGTGGGTTTCCTCCGGGTGCTCCGGTTTCCTCCCACATCCCAAAGACGTGCGGGTTTGTAGGTTAATTGGCCCTCCGTAAATTGCCCCCAGTGTGGAGGGAGTGGGTGAGAAAGTGGGATAACAGAGAAATAGTGTGAACGGGTGATTGATGGTAGACGCAAAATGCTGGAGTAACTCAGCGGGACAGGCAGCATCTCTGGAGAGAAGGAATAGGTGGCATTATGGGTCGAGACCCTTCTTCAGACTGAGGGGAGTGGGCAGTACAGAGATAAAATGTAGTCTGAGACAGTAAGACTGGTGGGAGAACTGGGAAGGGGGAGGGGATGGTTTAGCAGTGAGAGAGGATGTTGTTAAACTCGTCGGAGAGAGGAGGAGAACTTCTTGATTGACGGCCAGCACAGACTCGGTGGGCTGAAGGGCCTGTTTACATACTTTTGCTTTCAATTCATCAAAACCTTGCCATAATGAGGCCTGACCTGCTTTGTGAGAAATTCAAAACTAACAGGTTTAAGTGAGAGGTATGTGTTTGAAAGGAGGTCATCATACAGCACGGAAAGACTCATCCAAGGCAACCAATATGCTCCATTTACACTAGGTGTAGCTGATCTACTGCAGGAGTTGTAAAAGAGAGAGAGAGAGCGAGAAGGAAAAAATAGATGAAAAGATAAATGAAAAGATAAATAAAACATGGATAGGTGACGTTTCAGGTGTGAAGAAGGGACCCGACCCAAAATGTCACATGTCCTTTTTCTCGATTAATGCTTTCTGACCCGGTGAGTTACTCCAGCACTTTGTGTCTATCTTTGGAATAAACCAGCATCTGCATTTCTTTGTCTTTCCATGCAGCTATCTGGCTAGGATTGCAACCTAGTTTTGGTGTGAATAATGATCAGGGTTTGGGCGTTGCTGTGGAGGCCAGCGTTTATTGTCCCTCCCTGATTAACCTCCAGGGTGACGGTGAGCAGAAGCCTTGAACTTCCTTGCGAGTTGAAGGTATTCCCACAGTGTCACCCAGTACTGACTTGGTAAGTAACGGTGAGATTAGGAGCCTGGGACAATGGAGTATTTCCAGGTTTGGATGACGTGAGATTTGGACGCGAATCTAGCCGGGGTAGGAGAGGTCGCAGCTGTGTGCTGATCCAACCCTAATGGTTAGTGTGTACACCCTCTGGCCCAGGTGACGTTAACTGCCTCCCAAGATTAAAGGTGGCCTTGCTCTCCGCACTAGCTTGTACCGCGGCAGTGCCAAAGTGATTTCCTCTGGCACAGCCGGTGGACATTCCTGCTGGGAGGAGAGTGCCAGACGACACGGGAATGAATCACGTTTCCACATGGGAAGTGGATTCTTTTCCGGTCAGAACCTGCTGATGTCAGGTGCTGCGAGACATCCTGTTCATAGGGAACTGAATCACTTGCTTAGCCAAAGCATCCAGCTGTCCCTGGTTTAGAGAAACAGTGCAGAAACAGCCCCATTGGCCAACCGAGCACGACGTGGGTTTTCTCCGGGTCTCCGGTTTCCCCCCACACTCCAAGACGTGCAGGTTTGTTGGTTGATTGGCTTAGGTAAAAATTGTAAATTGTGCGTGGCATAGTGCTAGTTTATGGGGATCACTGGCTGGCGCAGACTTGGAGGGCCAAAGGGCTCGTTTCCACATTGTATCTCAAAGTTTAAAGACAACCATTAATACTATCCTATACACTAGCCGATCAACCTACAAACCTGCATGCAGATCTTTGCAGTATGGGAGGAAACCAGAGCACCCGGAGAAAACCCACGCAGGTCACTGGGAGAACATATTCAGGTCTTTGGCGTTGTAAGGCAGCAACTCTACCACTGCGCCACCGTGCCCTTGTTGGTGAGGCCGCATTGAGCATATTGTGTTCAGTTCTGGCACCATGTCATAGGAAAGAAGTTGTCAAGCAGGAAAGGGTGCAGAGACGGTTTACAAGGATTTTGTCAGGAATTAGGAACCTGAGCTATTGGGAGAGGGTGGACAGGATGGGACATTATTACTTGGAGCACAGCAGGATGAGGGATGATCTTGTAGAGGTGTACAAAATCATGAGAGAAATAGATCGGGGAAATGAATCGAGAACCAGAGGACATAGGTTTTAAGGTGAGAGGTGAAAGATTTGATAAGATCCTGAAGGGCAACCTTTTCACACAAAGGGTGGTGGGTGTAGGGAACAAGCTGCCGCAGGAGGTAGTTGAGGCAGGGACTATTTCAAAGTTGTAGACAGGCACATAGATAGGTTTAGACTTCATAGGGATGTGGGCAATTGCTGGCAGTAGATGGGACATGCATTGGAAGGAACTGCAAATGATGGTTTACACAGGCAGCATCCGGAGAACATGGATAGGTGACGTTTCGGGTGGAGACCCATCTTCAGATGAGGTGTGTTGGTCAGTGTGGGCTTGGTGGGCTGAAGGGCCTGTTTCCACACTGTGGTGCTGATCCTCTGCTGCGAGGCAGTGGCTAGGGGAGGTGGCTGGGCAAGTGGCCAGAGTAGAGATGGCTGCCGTGGGGTGCTGCCACTGTGATAACATGGGCTCAGGCAAATGTCATCCTTGGCGCCAGCTCTAGAAACTCGGGAACACTCGCGCATTCATCCCCTACAAAGGGTCTGATCTCGCCATAAATCGTCTGCTGAAGGTTGCTGGTGCCCTGTGCTTACTTCATCCCACTGCCAGATGGTTCATGGAGGCAGCGTCGTGTTTAGAAACCCAATCTCTTCGTACATCCAATGTTTTTGCAACTGTTTTGTGATCCACTGATGGATTGAATTGCCGGTTGCATGATTAAATAAGCCGCGGGACAAATACATTGGAGATTAGTGAACCGTACCTGTTCTATTCAGGAGCACCCAGTCCAAGTCCAAGAGAGAGCTAGATAGGGCTCTTAAAGATAGTGGAGTCGGGATATGGGGAGAAGGCAGGAACGGGGTACTGATTGGGGATGATCAGCCATGATCACATTGAATGGCGGTGCTGGCTCGAAGGGCCCAATGGCCTACTCCTGCACCTATTGTCTAAGTCCAAAGTTCTCACCCACTGTACCTTGGTCGGTTTGGTCTGATCCTGGAATAGCGACTCCTATCTTATAGATTCCACTGTGAGGTGTGGGTTAAAGTTTGTGTAGATTAGTTTTACAGACACAGCATGGAAGCAGACCCTTCAGCCCACGGAGTCCATGCCGATCATCAGTCACCCATTCACACTAGTTCTTTGAAGAGGAGGGATCTGCAGATCCTGGAGGAAACCCACTCGGAGTTTTCACAGAGAGAACATACAAACTCCACACAGACAGCACCCTTAATTAGGATGGAAGCCAGGTCTCTGGCGCTTCAATGCAGCAACTCTGCCGCTGCGCCACTATGTTGTCTTGTGTAGGATATTTCGAGACCCGAAACGTCACCTAGTCCTTCACTCCATAGATAGAGTGAAGGAATACTCCCCTGACTCTGAGTCTGAAGAAGGGTCTCGACCTGAAACGTCACCCATTCCTTCTATCCAGAGCTGCTGCCTGTTCCACTGAGTTACTCTAGCGTTTTGTGTCTATCTTGGATGCTAACAGTGATGTAAAGCTTGGTCTGTGTGTTTTAGAAGGGTGGGAAATATAATGGTGCAATAATAGGAAATGTACTAGATAACTATCACAGTGTGAAAGCAAAGGTCCATAGTGCAACCAAAGTTACACTCCACAGAAGATCATAGTTGCTCAGGTCATTTGAGCGAAAAATGTATTTTCCTCTCCAAGTCTGTGAAGTCCTGCACATCATCTTGTATAAGCGAGTTTGGTATTCCAAAAAAAGCAAGGAATCATGGGATTTGTCAAAGGTCCAAGCGATGAAAACTCTCGGCAGCCGTGCTCCGGCATGGACCGCAGCCAGGTTTGATCCCGGGTCTCCGGCACCGCGATCGCTGCGAAACGCCACTGGACCATCCCGGCCCCCCCCTGGGGACGGCCAGAGACAACGGGAGTCAGACAGGAGCGGCGGCCACAGCCAGCGCGGAGAAGCAGGGCTAAATCCTGCTCAACTCTGCCTGTCCCGCCGGGTTAACCTGCAGCCCTGCCTGGACTGACGGAACTCCTGCCCGGAGCCGGAGCCGTGGAGTTAGCGCTCTTCTACGCGCTGACTATAAGCCTGCGCCGTCGTTCCCTTATGTCCAGGCAGGGCCGATAGGTTAACAGGCAGAGTTGAGCTGGATTTAGCGCTGCTTCTCCATGGTGGCTGTGGGCCTGGGGGCGCCGCTCCCGTCTGACTCCTGATGTCTCTGGCTGCCCCCGGAAGGGGGGGGGGGGGGGAAGGCACTCAGGAGGGGACGGGGATGGTCCGGTGGCGGTTCGGCAGTGACCCGGGATGGATCCTGGCTGCAGGTGAGGCGCAGGTCTATGTTCGTGCCGCGGCACGGCTGCCAAGAGTGTTTTTCGCTTGTGACCTATGACCTGGGCGTGTGCAGTCTGAATACCGAACTCACTTATTGATAAGGGTGTGTATGGAATATATCTTTCCCTTGATGATGGTTTACAATCGATTCCGGTCTAAAACCAAGACCATCCAACTGGTGCTCGACTCTACAGTGACTCCACATGGGGATACAATGACTGATCTCTGCAAGATGACCTAAACCAGCTTGTCCCCCAAATGATGCTGAGAGACAGCTGTGTGTTCAGTCATTGCCAACAGTATAAATAGATCCCTGACACCCTCCAACAATAGCTGAAGTAACCTTTCACCAGATAAACCCCTACTCCTGCTGGTGTGTGTGCTGGTGTATGTGTGTGTGTGCTGGTGTGTGTGTGCTGGTGTGCATGCTGGTGTGTGTGCTGGTGTATGTGTGCGTGCTGGTGTGTGTGTGCTGGTGTATGTGTGCGTGCTGGTGTATGTGTGTGGGCTGGTGTGTGTGTGCATGCTGGTGTGCGTGTGCTTGTGTCGGTGTGTGTATGTGCCTGTGTCGGTGTGTGTGCATGTTGGTGTGTATGCGTGTGTGTGTGCGCATGTTGGTGTGTGTGTGTGTGTGCGCATGTCGGTGTGTGTGTGTGCGCGTGCATGTCTGTGTGTGTACCTGTGTCAGTGTGTGTGTGTGCGCATGTCAGTGTGTGTGTGTGTGCATGTCGGTGTGTGTGTGCATGCATGTCAGTGTGTGTGTGTTTGTGCCTGTGTGTGTGCGCGTGCATGCGTACCTGTGCGTCCGTTTGTGTGTCCGTGTGTGAGTGTAAACTGGTCTCCCTTTTTGGAAACTATTCAAGTCCGAGTGGCTTCCAGTTAAAATGATATCCCATCTAATTCCAATCTGACTGCTTGTTCCTGTAATTGTACCAAGCTCAGCTGTGTTTGTTTCGATCCTTTTTGCGGGCAGTGAGATCTGGATTGTCATAAGATGTTTAAAATAGATGTTGTCTCTGCTAATTGCTGTAACTCGGTATTCTCTGATGAATGTGCCTGCTGCTTGGTTTATTAAGATTACACTTGCCTTCATCTGTCGGGATATTGAGTACAAGAGTTAGGAAGTCATGTTGCAACTTTGGTTAAGCTGTGTTTGGAGTATCGTGTGCAGTTCTAGTTGCCCCATTACAGGAAGCATGTGGAGGCTTTAGAGAGGGTGCAGAGGAGGTTTCCCAGAATGATGTCTAGATTAGGGAATATTATTTATAAGGAGAGGTTGGACAGACTTGGATTGTTTTCGATGAAGATTGAGGGGGAGACCTGATAGAATTGTATATAATTGTGAGAGGCATAGATAGGGTAGACAGTCAGAACCCAGGATGAAAAAAATAAATACTAGAAGACATAGCTTTAAGGTGAGAGTGGCAATGTTTAAAGGAGATGTACGCGGCAAGATTTATTTTATCCACAGGGTGATAAGTGCCTGGAAGTCTGCCGGGGCTGGTGGTGAAGGCAGATCGATAGTAGTATATAAGAGACTCTTGATAAAACACGTGGACATGCAGTGAGTCGAGGCATATTGATTATGCATATTGATGTTTTCAAGAGAGTTAGATATAGCTCTTAGGGCTAACAGAATCAAGGGATATGGGGAGTAAGCAGAAACGGGGTAATGATTTTGGATGATCAGCCATGATCATATTATTGAATGGCGATGCTAGCTCGAAGGGCTGAACGGCCTACTCTGGCACCTATTTTTTATGTGCAGTGCTATCCAATCAAATGAAGTATTACTATAGGGTTACACAAAAAGCTGGAGAAACTCAGCGGGTGCAGCAGCATCTAAGGAGCGAAGGAGATAGGCGACGTTTCGGGTCGAGACCCTTCTTCAGACTGGTCAGGGATCAGGGAAACGAGAGATATAAACAGTGATGTGGAGAGATAAGGAACAATGAGTGAAAGATATGCAAAAAAGTATTGGTGACAAAGGAAGCAGGCCATTGTAAGCTGTTTGTGGTGTGAAAATGAGAAGCTAGTGCGACTGGGGAGGGGGGGGGGGGGGGGGAGATGGAGAAGGAATGTCAGGGCCAGAGGGCTGAGGGAGAGGTTGGGGGGAGGCAGTCTGGGTTAACAGAATTGAGAAAATTCAATGTTTAAGCCCAGAGGATGCAGACTCCCCAAGCGGAATATGAGGTGCTGTTCCTCCAACTTGCGGTGTTGATCAGTCTGGCCGTGGAGGAGGCCCAGGACCGAGAGGTCGGATACGCAGTGGGAGGGGGAGTTGAAGTGCTGAGCCACCGGGAGGTCGGGTTGGTTATTGCGGACCGAGCGGAGGTGTTCGGCGAAACGATCGCCCAGCCTCCGCTTGGTCTCACCGATGTAGATCAGCTGGCATCTGGAGCAACGGATGCAGTAGATGAGGTTGGAGGAGGTGCAGGTGAACCTCTGTCGGACTTGGAATGACTGCTTGGGTCCCTGAAAGGAGTGGATGGGGGAGGTGAAGGGACAAGTGTAGCATCTCTTGCGGTTGCAAGGGAAAGTGCCCGGGGAAGGAGTGGAGCAGGAGGGAAGGGAAGAATTGACGAGGGAGTTGCGGAGGGAGCGGTCTTTGCGGAAGGCAGACAGGGGGGGAGATGGGAAGATGTGGCGAGTGGAGGGGTCACGTTGGAGGTGACGAAACTGGCGGAGGACTATCTGTTGTATGCGCTGGCTGGTGGGGTGAAAGGTGAGGACCAGGGGGACTCGGCCCTTGTTGTGAGTGGGGGAATGGGGAGAGAGGGCAGTGTTGCGGGGTATGGAGGAGACCCTGGTGCGAGCCTCATCTATAGTGGGGGAGGGGAAACCCCGTTCTCTGAAGAACGAGGACATTTGCGATGACCTGGTGTGGAACACGTCATCCTGGGAGCAGATGCGGCGTAGACGGAGGAATTGGGAATAGGGGATGGAGTCCTTACAGGAAGCAGCGTGGGAGGAAGAGTAGTCCAGGTAGCTGTGGGAGTCAGTTGGTTTGTAGTGGATGTCAGTCAGGAGTGTATCACCTGCAATAGAGATGGTGAGGTCAAGGAATGGTAGTATTACTATACGTGAATACACCCAAGCCAAGCACAAGTACATGAGGGAGAATGAAGAGAAAGATAACAGAGTGCAGATTATGTTTCTCAGCATTGTGGCCTCAGCTCCAAAGAAACACTCCAATGTCTGCCATGAGTTGGTTGGTGAATCTGGATAGTACCCTAGCTTATGGAAGGACCGTTCAGAAGCCTGGTAACAGAGGGGAAGAAGCTGTTCCTGAGTCTGGTGGTGCGCGCTTTCAAGCTTCTATACCTTCTGCCGGACGGGAGCGGTGAGAAGAAGGAATGACCAGGGTGGGACAAGTCCCTGATGGTGTCGGCTGCTTCCCCGAGGCAGCGTGAAGTGTAGATGGAGTCGATGGTGGGGAGCGTGGTCTGTGTGATGGACTGGGCTACATCCACAACTGTGTAATTTTTTGCGGTTTTGGGCAGAGCTGTTCCAAACTGATGCAGCCTGGCAGTCTGCTTTCTACGGTGAACATGTTGAAGTTTGTAAGAGTTATTGGAGACATGGCAGCTTTCCTCAGACTTGGTAGAGGTGTTGGTGTGCCGTCTTCAACTAATGCCCAGTCTCCCTGCTGAGCTGAGACACTGCCACTACCTGAAGGGCTCCACAACTTAGATTGGACCTATACATCAAACAGGAACCTAAGGTCACGCTGTAGTTGGTGGAAGGATACAATCAATAGTAAAAACTCATCCAGAGTTCAAAGAAATGTGAAATGACAGACTTTGTTCAAAGAAACAGGCCCCTGGCCCCACGATTAAATAGCCACCTACACTAATCTCTGTCATTGACCAGTCAGTAGTCAACACTGAATATTATGGAGCAACTCAGCGGGTCAGGCAGCATCCCTGGAGAAAAGGAAGAGGTGACATTTCTTCAGACTTAGTTGGAATAAGGATCTCAACCCAAAACATCACCTATTTTCTCCAGAAGGGTCTCGACCCGAAACGTCGCCTATCTCCTTCGCTCCTTAGATGCTGCTGCACCCGCTGAGTTTCTCCAGCCTTTTGTGTAACCACCTATTTTCTCCAATTCAGTTGAGTTTATTGTCACGTGGACTGAGGAACAGTGAAAAGCTTTAGTTGCGTGCTAACGAGTCAGCGGAAAGACTATATATGATTACAATCGAGCCATGTACAGTGTTGCAGATACATGATGAGGGAATGACGTTTATTACAAGGATCTAGAGATACTGCCTGAGCCGCCGAATTACTCCAGCATTCCGTGTCCATCTTCAGTAGAAACCAGCAGCTGCTGTTCCTTCCTACACACTGAATGTCACAGCTTGTATTGAATGTACTTGGTACCTGGGATGAGTACTAATCTCATTTCACCCTCTGTTTCCAGGTGCTTGTATGGATGGCAGGGACAGTTCTGTGACGAGTGTATCCCCTACCCAGGCTGTGTCCACGGGACGTGTGTGGAGCCGTGGAAGTGTAACTGCGAAACCAACTGGGGAGGTCTGTTGTGTGACAAAGGTATGTACTTGCTAAGTAAGTCTTTTCTTGAGGCTATTGTTTGGCGTCACTTTCACCATAACGCCGCCTGGGTTAGAGATACCCTTTCATACCTCCAGTTTCCCTCTCATTCTGAAGAAGGGTCTCGATCCCGAAACATCACCTATTCCTTCTCTCCAGAGATGCTGCCCGACCCGCTGAGTTACTCCAGCATTTTGTGTCAGTTGGCCAGACTTGGGGGTTGTTTACTCTGGAACTTTGGAGGCTAAGTGGAGACCTGGTGGAAGTATATAAAATGATCTTCTTCTTCTTTCGTGTGGCGTGCACAGCCTAAAGTTGTTGGACAACTTGTTCTATTTGATCTTCCGTTTGTGCACGTCGAGTTGATTTCATTAGTCGAAACAGGGCGGGCCACGTGAAGGTTGCAATCTTCCACCCCATCTAAAATGATGAGAGGCATAGATAGGGTAGCCAGTCAGAAGCTTTTTTCCCCTCCAGGGTGGAAAGGTCAAAGACTAGAGGACATGGCTTTAAGGTGAGAGGGGCAAAGTTTGGAGGAGTTGTGCAGGACACGGAGAGTGGGGAGTGCGTGGAACGCATCGCAGTGGGGTGGGGTGGTGCTGGAGTCGGACATGACAGCGGTATTGAAGAGGCTTTTAGATAGGAACATGGATGTGCGGGGAATGGAGGGAGGTGGATCATGTGCAGGCAGAGACTGACGTGGTATCATGCTCAACGTGGATTGTGGGCAGAAGAGTCTGTTGCTGTGCTGGACTGTTCTTTTAGTTTAGTTTAGGGATATAGTGTGGAAACAGGCCCTTCGGCCCACCGAGCCAGTGCCGACCAGCGATCACTGCACACTAACACCATCCTAACACCACACTAGGGACAATTTACAATCATAGCAAGCCGTTTGACCGAAGTCTTTGGAGTGTGGGAGGAAACAAGAGCTTCCGGAGAAAACCCACTCGGGTCATGGGGAGAACGTGCAAACTCCGTACAGATAGGTACCCGTAGTCAGGATCGAACCCAGGGTCTCTGACGCCGTCAGGAGCAACTCTACTGCTGGGCGCCCTGTGCCGGCGTATGTTAAGGGTGTGTGTGGGGATCTGCTGATTACACTGAGCACCCCCAGTAGCATGCCTGCTCCCCTGAATGTCCACCCAGTGAATCATGGCGAGAGGAATTTGTGCCGGCCTCCATGATGGACTACCCTGCTGAGCTTCCTAAATACTGCGCAGGCACCAATCAATGCAGTCAGACATGCTGGCGAAACAGCTTTACCAGAGAGGGGTGAGAATAGGGAGCTCGGTTCCAGGTGTGGACTCCTACGTATCGGCAAGACCAAGCGCAGGCTCAGCGATCGTTTCGCTGAACACCTTCGCTCAAGACCTACCTGATCTTCCGTATACTAACCACTTTAACTCCCCCTCCCATTCCCACACTGACCTTTCTGTCCTGGGCCTCCTCCATTGTCAGCGTGAGGCCCAGCACAAATTGGAGGAACATCACCTTATATTTTGCTTGGGCAGCTTACACCCCAGCGACACGAATTTTGATATCACTAACTTTCAGTATTCCTTGCTTTCCCTCCCTCCCACATTTCAGTTCTTCGACCAGTCTGACTGGTTCCTGATTAAATTTTACATGGTGCGCCTCGTTGTCACCTTCCCCTAGCCAACAATGATCTATTCTACATTTTCCTTGATCCTCGTCCCCTTTGATCTCTTATATTTCACACCTTACCCTGCAATATCTCTGTGTCTCCTTCTCCCCTGAGTCAGTCTGAAGAAGGGGCCTCGACCCGAAACGTCTCCCATTCCTTCTCTCCAGAGATGCTGCCTGTCCCGCTGACTTACTCCAGCATTTTGTGTCTATCTTTGGCCCCAGACAGACTGTCTGGGTGACTGGTATAATTCCGCTTCAAAGGAAGCAAATTACACAAGGGGGTAACAGAATGGGAAATGCCGCTGGTGAGGTGGGACCAAGGCGGATATCTGGCATGGATCATTTGCACCATATCCTCCATTTCTGTGCTCTGCATTATTTGCAATCAATGCTTATTGGAACTTTGGTTCCGGTCTCCATGTTGTTAAGAGTTTGTTCATAGTTTGGCGTTGCTCCCAGCCACCATTCCGTGCTGGCGGTCGGTCACGCCAACATTCTGCCACCCAGTTTTCTTTACTGCCTCCACTCCAGTCTGAGCAAAGGTTGTACCTCAACAGGAAGCCTTACTGAAATGTTTGCACGCCCACCATTACATCTCATTGAAAGTGCAGGGCTGACCTGTTTCCTGCCTTTGAAGAGATGCGGGGATGGCTAATTGAGTCACGCACATAATGGTTCCATTTAACACAGAATTTTTTCATTGCGTAGTTTTGGCGACTACTCGTGTATCAAAATCCAGATCATTTTAATTGTGTCCCTTTCCATATTCTCCCCTACCTGGCAAAACAAGGAAGGTAGAAACAAGGAATTGCAGATGCTGGTTTATATCGAAGATAGACGCAAAGTGCTGGAGTAACTCAGCGGGTCAGGCAGCATCTCTGGAGAAAAAGGATGGGTGAAGTTTTGGGTTGGGACCCTTCTTCAAACTGACATTTGACCTCTAACTCTAATCTCCCCTCTCTGGACAGCCTTCCCCGCATCTTTGTGTGCAGTTCAGTCGTGTCAACTCTCTCACTCTTAGTCTGAAGAAGGGTCTCGACCCGAAACGCCGCCCATTCCTTCTCTCCAGAGATGCTGCCTGTCCCGCTGAGTTACTCCAGCATTTTGTGTCTATCTCTGATTTCTCAGTCCTCCAAAAATTGCAAACTTTGGGTTATCCTCCCAAATGCTTTTCCCCAATATCAGACAACCTACACTAGTTTGAAATTGCATCGTAATACAGTGCCTGCTGAATCATCAATTAAGGGCAGAGTTTGGTTAAATATCCTAATTCTGTTTTTCTCAGTATCAAACAACCTGCACAATATAACTCAGCGGGTGAGGCAGCATCTATGGAGAGAACGAATGGGTGACCTTAAGGATCTCGACCCAAAACGTCACCATTCCTTCTCTCCATAGATTCTGCCTCACCCGCTGAGTTACTCCAGCATATTGTGTCTACCTTCGATTTTGTCCAGCATCTGCAGTTCTTTCTTACACAACCTGCACCATTTGTTCCTTTCTACTGCCGTGACTGCTTTAATAATATTAATATCATCATCATTTAAGGACAGAGTTTGGTTAATTTTACAAATCTGTTTTTCTCAGTATTAATAATAATAATTAAAATAAACGTTATTCCGGACTCACGGTCCAGACAAGGAACAACATTACATAAAAATACATTGCGTATAAAAACACCATTAAATACATGTAAAATCTTAGTATATCTCTTATAAAAGCATCATAAATTATATATGAAAAAAACAAACAAAAAAACAACCTGTACTATTTGACGTTCCCTGTCTCTCTGTAATACTTGAAATTCCTTGTAAATACAATGACTGCTTTAATAATATCATCCACATTTAAGGACAGAGTTTGGTTCAAAAGCAGCACTATTTTAAGTCTTTGTGCAAAAGTGAACTGTACACCTGGCCAGTCAATGATTAATGGGCCTTCAGTTGCCTTGGGACAAATGACAAGTTGTCACTTGTCCACGGGCCCAGCTGAATGTCTGGTATCTCAGCCAGGGGGGGGAGGGCCTGGTGTGTGCACATGGCTTTTGCGTCTGACCCTTTAACCTGAACCGATAATTCTCTTCCCTCCCCAAGACTTGAATTACTGTGGGACGCACCACCCCTGCATCAATGGAGGGACTTGCATGAACACTGAACCCGATGAATACCAATGCGCATGTCCCGAAGGATATTCTGGCAAGACCTGCGAGATCGGTAAGTGAACAGTACGCGGTGTAAGTGAAACTATCTGTTAATTTAGTAAAAGTCGAAACTGGGAACTGCAGGTGCAAAAAAAAAAAGACACATTGTGCGGGAGTAACTCAGCGGGTCGGACAGCATCAGTGTGAAGAAAGGACCTGACCCAAAATATAATCTATCCATGCTCACCAGAGATGCTGCCTGACCCGCAGTTACTCCAGCATTACTCTGTTTAAGAAAGAACTGGAGATGCTGGAAGAATCGAAGGTAGACAAAAATGCTGGTGAGGCGGGTGGGTCTCAACCCGAAACGTCACCTATTCCTTCACTCCATAGATGCTGCCTCACCCGCTGAGTTTCTCCAGCATTTTAGTCTACCAGCATTACTGTGTGTCTTTCTTTAATTTAGTAATGCAGCCAAACTACATAAAATGATGAGAGGCTTAGATAGGAACAGACAGTAAGAACCTTTTTCCCAGGGTGGAAAAATCAAAGACGTGGGCATAGCTTTAAGGTGAGACAGGCAAAGTTTAAAGGAGGCTAGACCAACTGGACCCTGTCACATGGGAGGCCTGGTCTCCCAACGCAACCCATTCCCCCAACGCAATATTCCACCACTCACCCATTCCCCCAACGCAATCCGTTTCCACAACACAATATTCCACCACTCACCCGTTCCCCCATATTCCACCACTCACCCATAGCCCCCATGTGTGCAGGGGTGTATCCCCCGGCACTGCATCCCTCTCCTCTTGCTTCGAGGACTTTAAAAAAATAATGCAATTGCCCCCTCCCCCTCCTGTTCAGCTAAAAACTTGCTGGAAGGACTGAGTGTTCCTCGGTTACAACTTTGTTGCAAGCTGGGCCAGCAAGGAGTTTAGCTGCTCATTTTTTTCTTAAACTTGAATTTCTAAAGCTAAAAAACGCAACCCGTACCCCAAGGCCAAGGAACAAAGGATTACCGTGTTAGGCAGTTTCTCGGGGTCGGTGGGGGACTTGCTTCTTGTCCACTTCTTTACTGTTGAGATATAGCACGGAAACAGGCCCTTCGGCCCACTGAGACCACGCCGACCAGCGATCGCCCCGTACACCAGCACTGTCTGACACATGTTACAACTTACCAAAGCCAATTAACCTGCAAGCCTGCGTGCCTTTCAAGTGTGGGAGGAAACCCACGCAGGTCACAGGGAGAACGTACAGACTCCGTACAGACAGCACCCGTAGTCAGGATGGAGCCCGGGTCTCTGGCGCAGTGAGGCAGCAACTCTACCGCCGTGCTGCCGAGGCCACTGTGGGATGGGCTAAATCTCGAGGCTGGTGCGAGGTGGGGTGGAGAGGGGGTGTCATAAGGGGCCCCACCCTGGCATGGTTCTTCTGACGTGTGGACATGATGTTCTCACTGGTATCCTGAAAGCCCCCCCTTTCTCTTTGAGCGGGTTTAATTATCACATGTACGAGCCAGGGAACAATGAAATTCCTACTTGCTGCAGCGTTGCAGCCCAATTAATGTCCCAACTTGTAAATAAATAAAGAATAATCAAGAATACAATAAATTAATGGTCAGTAATACTAGGCAACCAAGGTACATGATGTAGCCAAAGTCCACAGTAGATCCTTGTTGCTGGGGTGGGGTTGTGATTGGGGAGTGCAGTGTTCAGGAGCCTGATAGTTGTTGGGGAGAAGCTGTTCTTGAACCTGGTGGTCACGGTACTCAGGCTCCTGTACGCCGTTCATGATGGTAGAAGGGAGGGCAGGGTGGTGTGGGTCTTTGATGGCATCAGCTGTCTTTATGAGGCAGTGCTTCCAGTAGATCATTTCGCTGGTGGGGACGGGGTCAAGTCTCCCATTCTTTGCAGCCTCCTTTATTCCTGGGCGTTCACGTTCCCGTTCCCGAACCGGGTCGAGATGCAACCAGTCGGTGTACTGTCCTCCTGTAGAAGTTCGACAGAGTGTTCAGCGACAAACTGCTGAAGCGACAAGAGAATCATAGTCAATAGACAATAGGTGCAGGAGTAGGCCATTCGGCCCTTTGAGCCAGCACCGCCATTCAATGTGATCATGGCTGATCATCCACCATCAGTACCATGTTCCTGCCTTCTCCTCATATCCCCTGACTCCGCTATCTTTAAGAGCCCTATCTAACTCTCTCTTGAAAGTATCCAGAGAACCGGCCTCCACCGCCCTCTGAGGCAGAGAATTCCACAGACTCACAACTCTGTGATACAGCGTGGAAACAGGCCCTTCACTCCAACGGGCCCACACCGGCCAACATGTCCCAGCTACACTAGTCCCACCTGCCTGCGTTTGGCCCATATCCCTCCAAACCTGTCTTATCCATGTACCTGTCTAAATATTTCTTAAACGTTGCGCAAGTAGTTGCTATCTCCTCCACCGTCTACGGAAACAGACCAGCGGGGATTGTGCCTAAGGATTCCTAAGAACATTTTCGTCCTCAAGGAGGTTTTGAGCATGTTTTTGACTTTGTTGCATCTGGCCAGGGAACGTTGGAAGCTCTGAGTTGGAGCCGGTGGAGCAGTGTAGCAACCTGTGCTGTACATCCCCTGGTAAATAGGCAGGCTTGAGTTTTGTTTGGTTTAGTTTAGAGATACAACGCAGAAACAGGCCCTTCGGCCCACCGAGTCTGCACCGGCCCGCGATCCCCGCACATTGACACTATCCCACACACACTAGGGTACAAAATCACTTTATTCCAAGCCAATTAACTTACAAACCTGAATGTCTTTGGAGTGTGGGAGGAAACTGAAGATTTGGAGAAAACCCACAAAGAGCGCTGCGAGAACGTACAAACTCCGTACAGACAGCACCCGTGCTCAGGATGGAACCCGGGCCTCTGGCGCTGTAGGGCAGCAACTCTAGTGCAACTCCTCTGATCATGCTTAGACCCAGGTTTCCAGCTCACTGTGATCATATCTGTAAAGGATTTAGACCCCAGTCATCCTTCATGGAGAAGGCCCTCTTGGTCAGGGCTGTTTATTTTGACGCCCCTGGCTCCTGAGTTGAAACTGGTTGAGGTGGGGGGGGGGGGGGGGTGGGGGGGCAAGTGTGAGTTCTGCTCTAATTCCACCTGACTTTCCTCTTTGGTTCTAGCCGAGCATGCGTGTGTATCCAACCCGTGTGCAAACGGGGGCACCTGCCACGAGATCCCCACTGGCTTTGAGTGCCAGTGCCCTGCCGGGTGGAATGGGAACACCTGTGCCATCGGTACGTTCACTGATGTCGGTGATGACTGGAGTCTCTCTCTCTCTCTCTTTCTCCCATCTCTTCTCTCTCCTTTTCCTTCTCTTTCCCCATTCTCCCTTTCTCTCTATATATCTCTCTCTCTCTCTTTAGTTTATTGTCACGTGTACCGAGTTACATGAACAGCTTTTGATGCTCTCTTACCCTTATGCGTTTTCTCGTGCTCTTGTTCCCTCCCATTTTGCACCCTCATTCTGTTCCCCTCATTCTGTGTGTGTCCCTCTGTGTGTCCCCCTCCCTGTCTCCACCCACCCCACCGTCTATTCCCCTCGCTGATGGACTGCCTCTCCCAACAGATATCGATGACTGTGCATCAACTCCGTGTGCCCACAGTGGAACCTGCATCGATCGCATCAATGGGTTTGAGTGCATCTGCCCGGGGCAGTGGATCGGGAAGACCTGTCAGCTGGGTAAGGAGCGTTGAGCAGCCTTGTGCTTGTACAGGACTTGAGGCTGAGTGAACAGATTGTAGACCGCCTCTTGCCGGCCGCAGATAATGATCGTAACGGGGCAGTGAAATGGAGTGGGTCAGCTGCCATCTTCAATGACACAAAATGCTGGAGTGACTCAGAGGGACTGGCAGCATCTCTGGATAGAAGGAATGGGTGAAGTTTTGAGTCGAGACCCTTCTTCACTGAGTCTGAGCATCAGTCTGAAGAAGCGTCTCGATCAAGACGTCCCCCATTCCTTCTCTCCAGAGATCCTGCCTGTCCCAAATCCAGAGATCCAGCCTGTCCCACTGAGTTGTTCCAGCATTTTGTGTCTATCTAAGGTGTAAACCAACGTCTGCAGTTCCTTCCCACACATGGTGAATGACAGGTCTTTCAGCAGAGACCGAGCTCCCTCTGATGTGCTGCATGCATGTTCCAGGTTACTCCAGCCACCGGGAGCACATGCCTGCAGAGCCCAGCTTCCTCCTCACTAGGGTTGTCATTGCTACATTCAGGTGTCCTAATGGTGATGGTATTGAAATCCTTCTGCGTCCTGGTTTTTAATTGTGGTGATTGGTGCATGTGGGGAATAATAGACCATTCGGCCCTTCCAGCCAGCACCGCCATTCAAAGTGATCATGGCTGATCATCCCTAATCAGTACCCCATTCCTGCCCTCTCCCCATATCCCCTGACTCCGCTATCTTCAAGAGCCTTATCGAGCTCTCTCTTGAAAGTATCCAGAGAACCGGCCTCCACCGCCCTCAGAGGCAGAGAATTACACAGACTCCCAACTCTCTGTGTGAAGAAGTGTTTCCTCGTCTCCGTTCTAAATGGCTTACCCCTCATCCTTAAACTGTGGCCCCTGGTTCTGGACTCCCCCACCATCGGGAACATGTTTCCTGCCTCTAGCGTGTCCAAACCCTTAATAATCTTATATGTTTCAATAAGATCCCCTCTCATCCTTCTAGACTCCAGAATATACAAGCGCAGCCGCTCCATTCTCACAGCATATGACAGTCCCGCCATCCAGGAAATTAACCTTGTAAACCAACGCTGCACTCCCTCAATAGCAAGAATGTCCTTCATCAAATTAGGGGACCAAAACTTCACACAATATTCCAGGTGTGGTCTCACTAGGGCCCTGTACAACTGCAGAAGGACCTTTTTGCTCCTGTACCCAACTCCTCTTGTTATGAAGGTCAACACGCCATGCCAATGAGGCTACCTAAACTCTGTAGTAACCAAAAAAGGGTTTAGTAGGAGTTTGGCATGGAGTCATACAGCACGGAAAGGGGCCCTTCGGCCCAACTTTCCCATGTGGACCAAAGAGACCCATCTCAGCTGTTCCCACTTTCCCACGTTTGGCCCATATTCCTCTAAACCTTTCCTATCCATGTATCTTTCCAAATGTCTCTTAGTTTTAGGGATACTGTGTGGAGACAGGTCCTTCCGCCCACCAAGTCCGCGCCGACCTATGATCACCCGTACACTAGCAATATCTTGCACGCTAGGGACAATTTCCTGAAGCCAATTAACCTACAAACCTGTACGTAACATAGAAACATAGACAATAGGTGCAGGAGGAGGCCATTCGGCCCTTCGAGCCAGCACCGCCATTCATTGTGATCATGGCTGATCGTCCCCTATCAATAACCCATGCCTGCCTTCTCCCCATATCCCTTGCCTCCACCAGCCCCTAGAGCTCTATCTAACTCGCTCTTAAATCCATCCAATGACTTGGCCTCCACTGCTCTCTGTAGCTGGTAATTCCATAAATTCACAACTCTCTGGGTGAAAAAGTATTTTCTCACCTCAGTCTTAAATGACTTTTATTCTAAGACTGTGGCCCCTGGTTCTGGACTCGCCGAACATTGGGAACATTTTTCCTGCCTTTAGCTTGTCCAGTCTTTTATAATTTTAATCGTCTTTGAAATGTGGGAGGAAACCGGATCACCCAGAGAAAACCCCCGCAGGTCACGGGGAGAACGTACAAACTCCGTACAGACAGCACCCGTAGTCAGGATCAAACCTGGTCTTTGGCGCTGTGAGGCAGCAACTCTATCAGCTGTGCCCCCCTTCAACCATGTTACCCTTCTTCAGATTCCAGGTGCTGTTACAGTATAATTCTGATGTATCATATAGTATTGTAAATGCTGTGATAGCCGTCTGAAGAAGTCTCGACCAGAACTGTTATCTATCCATGTCCTCCAGAGATGCTGCTTGACCTGCTCAATTACTCCAGCACGTTGTGACTTTTTTCACATATTTGAGATTGCATTTTTTTTTAATATATAACTGGACAAATTGGTGCTTTTTCAGTGGTCATGCGTTGGGTCTTTTTCCAACTAATCTGCTTGCATGCTTTTGTGGTAGTGGTTGCTGACTTTTTTCTCTCTTCTCTTGCATTCCCCCTCTCCTCTCCTTTCACAGATGCTAATGAATGTGAGGTGGAGCCTTGCGTTAACTCTTATCATTGTAGAAATTTGATTGGTGGATATTACTGTGACTGCCTCCCGGGATGGTCTGGACAGAACTGTGATCTACGTCAGTATTCTGCTTAATATTTTTGTGCGCTCGTATAGTCTGTCTGTCTGTCTGTCTGTCTGTCTGTCTGTCTGTCTGTCTGTCTGTCTGTCTGTCTGTCTGTCTGTCTGTCTGTCTGTCTGTCTGTCTGTCTGTCTGTCTGTCTGTCTGTCTGTCTGTCTGTCTGTCTGTCTGTCTGTCTGTCTGTCTGTTTGTCTGTGTTTCTGTCTGTCCTTGTGCATGTCTGTGTGTGTGTGTGTGTGCGTGTCTGTCCATCTGTGTGTCTGTCTGTGTGTCTGTCTGTCCTTGTGTGTGTCTGACCGTGTGCGTGTCTGTCCGTGTGTGCGTGTCTGTCCGTGTGTGCGTGTCTGTCCGTGTGTGCGTGTCTGTCCGTGTGTTTGCAGCCCCCTGTTACATTGGTGTCTCAGAGACCAATGAAGGAGATTCGCTATAAATTCACCCCAATGGATCACTGGTACCTTATTGTCATAGAAACATAGAAACATAGAAATTAGGTGCAGGAGTAGGCCATTCGGCCCTTCGAGCCTGCACCGCCATTCAATATGATCATGGCTGATCATCCAACTCAGTATCCCGTACCTGCCTTCTCTCCATACCCTCTGATCCCCATAGCCACAAGGGCCACATCTAACTCCCTCTTAAATATAGCCAATGAACTGACCTCAACTACCCTGTGTGGCAGAGAGTTCCAGAGACCCACCACTCTCTGTGTGAAAAAATTCCTTCTCATCTCAGTCCTAAAGGATTTCCCCCTTATCCTTAAGCTGTGACCCCTTGTCCTGGACCTCCCCAACATTGGGAACAATCTTCCCGCATCTAGCCTGTCCAATCCCTTAAGAATCTTGTAAGTTTCTATAAGATCCCCTCTCAATCTCCTAAATTCTAGAGAGTATAAACCGAGTCTATGCAGTCTTTGTTCATAAGACAGTCCTGACATCCCAGGAATCAGTCTGGTGAACCTTCGCTGCACTCCCTCTATGGCAATAATGTCCTTCCTCAGATTTGGAGACCAGAACTGTACGCAATACTCCAGGTGTGGCCTCACCAAGACCCTATACAACTGAAGTAGAACCTCCCTGCTCCTATACTCAAAACCTTTTGCTATGAAAGCTAACATACCATTGGCTTTCTTCACTGCCTGCTGCACCTGCATGCCTACTTTCAATGACTGGTGCACCAAGACACCCAGGTCGCGCTGCATCTCCCCTTTTCCTAATCGGCCACCATTTAGATAGTAGTCGGTTTTCCTATTTTTGCCACCAAAGTGGATAACCTCACATTTATCCACATTATACTGCATCTGCCAAACATTTGCCCACTCACCCAGGTGAGTCATGTACCTAAGTACAGAGTAATTATTTTTTTGTACACGGTTCAGTAACAAACGTACTATATATTAGCACAATCAGACCAAATTACTGGGCCGGAGTTGCAGGGGTCGGCCTGGCTAGGTGATGTTGTCGATGTCGATGCCGCAGGCCGTGTCTGATCTGCGTGCTCGGCCTTCTGGAGCGGCCCCCAGTCTAATGGAGCCCCAGGCTGCTGCAGGGCCTCCAGCAGCCCCCGGTCCAATGGAGCCCCAGGCTGCTGCAGGACCTCCAGCAGCCCCCGGTCCAATGGAGCCCCAGGCTGCTGCAGGGCCTCCAGCAGCCCCCGGTCTAATGGAGCCCCAGCCTGCAGCAGGGCCTCCAGCAGCCCCCGGTCTAATGGAGCCCCAGGCTGCTGCCTGGAACGCGATGCCTTTGACAGTGGTGAAGGCAGATACGATAATGGTGGTTAAGAGTCTTTTAGATAGACGCATAGATATGCAGAGAATGGCGGTAATGAAGTTTAGTTTAACTTGGCGTCATGTTCGGCACAGACATTGTGGGCAGAATGGCCTGTTACTGTGCTGTACTGATCTGTGTACCTGGGTGCTTGAAGGAGAGGGATGTTGAGTATATGTGTGGTGGGAAGCCAGGGTGCTCCCGATCTTCCATTTAAAACCGTGCTGTGCTGCCGTGGGGCGTGCTGACGTCCCAGACACGTGCCTGGGTTTTGTGTGTCGGTCCTCGCTGTTCAATACGTGGCAGCAGAAGGAGATAATGTAAAGGTGGCTCATCCAGTCACCTCTCAACCTGCCGAGGCGGGCTGTGCTTTAAATTGTACTCTGACTGTCAACTCATTGACTTTTCCAGATACTGAGAACTGCCACGGACAATGCCAGAATGGAGCCGCATGCAAGGTAGGAAACCCGATTGATTTAGTTTAGTTTAGAAATACAACTCGGATATACAGGCCCTTCAGCCCACCGAGTCCATGCCGACCGTCAATCATCCATTCACAATAGTTCTCCGTTACCCCACTCCCTGATACTTGGGACCACTGGTGGTGGGTGTCTGGAATGCACTGCTGCGGGTGGTGGTGGAGGCAGATACAATAGTGGCATTTAAGAGGCTTTTAGATAGACACGTGGAGATTAGCTTCACTTGTTCTGCACAGACATTGTGGGCCGAAGGACCTGTTCCTAAGCTGTACAGTTCCACGTGTAAGTCTGAAGAAGGGTCTTGACCCAAAACGTGACCCATTCCTTCTCTCCAGAGATGCTGCCTCACCCGCTGAGTTACTCCAGCATTTTGTGTCTACCCTGTACAGTTCCAAGATTTAATTGACATACGCACCAGATATGAACTGGAACAAAGAGATTTTTACTTGCTGCAGCTTCACAAGAATAGCTTCCAACTGTTCTGTGCGAGGAATGTTCTCGATCCAAAACGTCACCTATTCCTTTTCTCCAGACCCGCTGAGTTACTCCAACATTTTGCGCCTATCTCCCTGTGTAGGCATCGGTCTCTCCCCCCCCCCCCTCATCCCAAAGACGTGTGGATATGTAGGTTAATTGGCCCTCTGTATATTGTCCCTAGTGTGTAGGGAGTGGATGAGAAAGTGGGATAACATAGAACTAGAGAGAATGATGATCGATAGTCAGTGTGGGAGGAAGCGCCTGTGTCCACGCTGTGTATATGTGTCCACGCTGTGTATATTTCCATGCTGTACATATTTCCACGCTGTAGATATTTCCACGCTGTATATGTTTGTCTAAAACTGCGAGGAGTGCAAGTGTTGAGTCTCTGTCGTGCGGTTGGTGTAACCTCTTCCCCGTTGCCGTTGCAGCCGGACGGCGTGCACGGTTACCAGTGTGTCTGCCCGCGTGGAGCTGTCGGCAGGAACTGCGAGATTGACATCAACGAGTGCGCCAGTCAGCCTTGTGTGAACAAGGGGCGGTGTCAGGACCTGCTGGGGGGCTTCCACTGTCAGTGCGAGCGTGGTCACACCGGGACCTTCTGCGAGGTGAGAGATCGCTCGTGGTGATGTTTGGTGGAAGGGCTGTGTGGAGGGAGGGGGCCATGTGGATTGGGAATATTTTGAAACTAGTCAGCCAAGCTATTGACTACCTTTTAAGTTTTCCATGTTGTTGCATCCCACCTTTTGATTGTGTTAACTGATCTCAATGGGGAGCAAATAACACAGTAGTTAGTCTGTGTGTGGAAAGAGCTGCCCAAGCAAGCTCTAGAAGCGGATGCGATTATACAGTGGCTTGCAAAAGTATTCATACCCCTTGAGCTTTTCCACATTTTGTCATGTTACAACCACAATCGTAAATGTATTTTATTGGGATTCTATGTGACAGACCAACACAAAGTGGCGCATAATTGTGAAGTGGAAGGAAAATGATACATGGTTTCCAACTTTTATTACAAATAAAAAACTGAAAAGTGTGGCTTGCAAAAGTATTTTTCCCCCCTGAGTCAATACTTTGTAGAACCACCTTTCGCTGCAATTACAGCTGCAAGTCTTTTGGGGTATGTCTCTACCAGCTTTGAACATCTAGAGACTGAAAATTTTGCCCATTCTTCTTTGCAAAATAGCTCAAGCTCAGTCAGATTGGATGGAGAGCGTCTCTGAACAGCAATTTTCAAGTCTAGCCAGAGATTCTCAATTGGATTTAGGTCTGGATTTTGACTGGGCCATTCTAACATATGAATATGCTTTGATCTAAACCATTCCATTGTAGCTCTGGCTGTATGTTTAGGGTCGTTGTCCTGCTGGAAAGTGAACCTCCGCCCCAGTCTCATGTCTTTTGCAGACTCTAACAGGTTTTCTTCCAAGATTGCCCTGTATTTGGCTCCATCCATCTTCCCATCAACTCTGACCAACTTCCCTGTCCCTGCTGAAGAAAAGCATCCCCACAGCATGATGCTGCCACCACCATGTTTCACAGTGGGGATGGTGTGTTCAGGGTGATGTGCAATTAGGCCAAAAACTTCAATTTTGGTCTCATCAGACCCAAGCACCTTCCTCCACATGTTTTCTGTGTCCCCCACATGGCTTGTGGCAAACTGCAAATGGGACTTCTTATGGCTTTGTTTCAACAATGGCTTTCTTCTTTCCACTCTTCCATAAAGGCCCGATTTGTGGAGTGCACGACTAATAGTTGTCCTGTGGACAAATTCTCCCACCTGAGCTGTGGATCTCTGCAGCTCCTCCAGAGTTACCATGGGCCTCTTGGCTGCTTCTCTGATCAATGCTCTCCTTGCCCGGCCTGTCAGTTTAGGTGGACGGCCATGTCTTGGTAGGTTTGCAGTTGTGCCATACTCTTTCCATTTTCGGATGATGGATTGAACAGTGCTCCGTGAGATGTTCAAAGCTTGGGATATTTTTTTATAACCTACTTTATATCCACAACTTTATCCCTGACCTGTCTGGTGTGTTCCTTGGGCTTCATGATCCTGTTTGTTCACTAATGTTCTCTAACAAACCTCTGAGGCCTTCACAGAACAGCTGTATTTATACTGAGATTAGATTACACACAAGTGGACTCTATTTACCAATTAGGTGACTTCCGAAGGCAATTGGTTACACTGGATTTTATTTAGGGGTATCAGAGTAAAGGGGGCTGAATACTTTTGCACGCCACACTTTTCAGTTTTTTATTTGTAAAAAAATGTGAAAACCATGTATCATTTTCCTTCCACTTCACAATTATCCGCCACTTTGTGTTGGTCTATCACAATAAAATACATTTACGTTTGTGGTTGTAACGTAACAACATGTGGAAAAGTTCAAGGGGTATGAATACTTTTGCAAGCTACTGTACCTTCAAAAAGACTGTAAGAATATCATTGTTTCATTTCAGGACATAGGATAATAAAACACTCTTGGGTCTTGACACACTGGTGCAGCGGGTAGAGCTGCTGCCTCACAGCGCCAGAGAATCAGGTTCAATCCTGTCCTCATGTGCGTTTGCAGGTTAATTGGCCCACTGTAAATTGCCCCTAGTGTGTAGGGAGCGGATGAGTAAGTGGGATAACGTAGAACTAGTGTGAACAGGGTGATCGATGGTCGTCGTACACTCGGTGGACCGAAGGGGCAGTATCCCCAAACTAAAACATTTGGGCAGATTTATGGATAAGGAAGGATTTAGAGGACTGTCAGCCAAATGCAGGCAAATGGGACTCACCCAATATCCCAATTTGGTTGGCATGGTCAAGGTCGGCTGAAGTGCCTGTTTCCTTGCTGTAAGGCTCTAAGAGTCATAGAATGATACAGTGTGGAAACAGACCCTTCAGCCCAACTTGCTCACACCGGCCAACATGTCCCAGCTACACTAGTCCCACCTGCCTGCGTTTGGTCCATATCCATCCAAACCTATCCTATCCATGTAGTCGTCAAACTGTTTCTTAAACTTTGGGCAAGTCCCAGCCTCAACTACCTCCTCTGGCAGCTCGTTCCATACACCCACCCCTCTTTGTGTGAAAAGGTTACCCCTCAGATTCCTATTAAATCTTTCCCCGTCACCTTGAACCTATGTCCTCCGGTACTCTGGATGTCAGCGGTAATTACCAAGAGGGAAAATCCAGTGGCCTAAGGTTTAATGTCAGAGCTCTTGCCCTTGGTTCTGTAGCACCCGCTCCCATCTCCCCTGCGTGGAGTTGCAGACTCACTAGTAATCCAGCCTCAAGGTTGAATAGCAGAGTTCAGCCTGTAGCTATGACTGAGGGTGACGGTGTCAGTAGAATGGAGGCAACTGGCAGCGTAAAGAATGCTAAATGATTTCTCCACTGGCAAGGGCCCCAGATTCTGTCGTGGGAACAGCTGATGGCCAGTTGTTGAGGTGAGAATGAAACCTGTGGGTTTAGCACAGGATTGGCCAGCGAGCACGGTGTGTACTAGGTGACTTGACTTCATTATTCATCAGGTGCTGGTTAGATGTGTGAATATTTCTCTATTCCCAGCTGTCGCTGTTTGTTTTATGCATTGTTCCCATCTGACCACCTTCCCCCTAGCTACATTATCCAAAGCATTTTACCGAGATGCACCGCAGCCTGGTTTGGGAATAATTCCCTCCAAGACCGCAAGAAATTGCAGAGAGTTGTGGACGCAGCCCAGAATCATCGCATGAACCAACCTCCCTTCCATTGACTCCACTTACACCTCACGCTGCCTCGGCAAGGCCACCAGTATAATGAAGGACCAGTCACACCCTGGTCACTCCCTCTTCTCCCCTCTCACATGGGAAAACTTTCCTATCCATGTACATGTCTCAACTAACTCCTCTCGCAACTCGTTCCATACACCCACCATCCTCTGTGAGGAAAACATTGTCCCTCATGTACCTCTTACATCTTCTCACCCCACCCCCCCTCCGCCCCTCACCTTAAGCGTATGTTGCTTCTTGATTCCCCGACTCTGAGAAAAAGACTGTCACCCTCAGAGACGGGTGGGTGCCTGGAACATGCTGCTGGAGGTGGTGGTGGAGGCAGAGGAGAGTTGGTCATGGCATTGTGTTGGTTCCCGTGCAGTTCTATGCTGTGCACACAGACAGGTGCAGCAACACAACACTCCTCTGCGCATTACTCGTCTTTTAATCCTTGTGCTTTGAGCCCACAAAAGCATTTGGATGTGTGTTCTCTTGTGGTCTGACCCCACCAATGTGGGTTGAGTTGTGCAGTCAAGAGGAAGTGTTTTCCCGTGGCATCATGTTCAACACTGACATTGTGTGCCAGAGGGCCAGTTCTTGTGCTGTACAGTTCTATGATCTACTGCGGTCTTTATTCTGCTTCATGGGCTTTTGCTCCTCTATTGCAGAAGAAGATCAACTACTGTGATCCCAGCCCCTGTCAGAACCGCGCCAAGTGCTACGTGCTGGGTAACGATTACTACTGCGCCTGTCCGGAGGACTACGAGGGGAAGAACTGCTCACTGCTCAAGGATCACTGCCGATCTGTGCCCTGTCAAGGTACGTTTAATTAGTGACGATCATCTTCTCTCACCCATACCCGTCAGTAATTGCCCATCAAAACGGTGCCGCAGCTGGTAGAGCCGCTGCCTTACGACGCCAGAGAACCAGGTTCGATCCTGACGACGGCCGCTGTCTGTGTGTGGAGTGTTAAGGGCCTGTCCCACTTACGCGACCTGTCGCAGGGTGACTCCTGATTGGTCGTGCGTAGTCGCCCAGAGAGTCGTACCTTTTTCTGGTCTCCGCTGGATTTTCACCATTTTGAACATTTTTGGCGACCTTCTGCGACCATGACGGGTGCCGGCAAGTTGCCAAATAGTCGCGTAAGTGGGACTGGCCCTTTACACGTTCGTCCTGTGTCCATGTGGGTTTCCTCCAGGTGCTCCGGTTTCCTCCCACATGCCAAAGACTTGCGGGCTTGGAGATTAATTGGCCTCTGTAGATTGCCGCCAGTGTGTTGCAAGTGGATGAGAGAGTGGGTTTACATTGCACTAGTGTGAACGGGTGATCAATGGTCACCGTGGACTCGTTGGGCCGAAGGGCCTGTTTCTTTCAATCAATCAATTTATTTCCTGTTACTGTGGTTACAAGGAACTGGAGATGCTAGTTTATAAATTGAAAAAAGACACAAAGTGCTGGAGTAACTCACCAGGTCAGGCAGCATCTCCGGAGAACACGGATTGGTGACCTTTCAGGTCGGGTCCCTGTATTAAAATGTTTTTATTCATTCACCAGCCTTTGTTATCCAGAGGCCCCACATCTACCTTGGCTATCCTCGGTCACGGGGAGAAGACATGTATATTCCAAACAGACACCTGGGACTCTGGCGCTGTTGGGCAGCAGCTCTACCAGCTGCCCCACTGTCCACGCCAGGAAATAAATGACAAAAGTGTTGCATAAATTGTTTGCATCAGTCCCCACGGTGGAAAACGTTACTGAGACCCAGACTCTGAAGGAGGACTTGGGAGAGAGTCCCGACCCAAAACTTGCCTATCAATTCCTCCCACTTTGTTGTCTGAGCCGCTGAGTTACTCAAACACCTTGTGTTCTGCTCAAGGTTCCAGCATCTGCAGCGTGTAGAAAAGGTTGGTTAAGGAGGAACTGCAGATGCTGGAAAATCGAAGGTAGAGCTGGAGAAGTGCTGGAGAAACTCAGCGGGTGCAGCAGCATCTATGGAATGAAGGAAATAGGCAACATTTCGGGCTGAAACCAGACTTTTGTCTATCTAGCTACAAGGTTGTACAGACATGGATGGATTTTCTCTGGAACGCCAGAGGCTGAAGGGAGACTGGTGAGAGGTAGAGAAAATATGGGAGACAGTCAGGATGGAAATGTCAGATGTCAGAGGGTGTAGCTTTCAGGTGCGAGGGGCAAAGTTTAATGGGTGTGTGCAGCCAATTCTCTTTTTACACTGTGCCTGGAACTCGCTATCACGGATGGTGGTGGAGACAGATATATATAATATCTTCTTCTTAAGCCCTTTGCTCCTCTAGAGAGCATAGGCCATTGACAAATGTCCTCCACCTCAATGGTTGTTGGCTGTTCTCTCGAGATCTCCCCTCTTGAGCCCACTCTCAGTCATTTCTGTCTGGACATATAAGATGTAGGAGCAGAATTAGGCCATTTGCCTCATCATGTCTACTCCACCATTGGTTCGCGGCTAATATATCTTTCCCTCCTAACCCCATTCTCCTGCCTTCTCCCGACACTGGCGTTTAAGAGGCCTTTGGATAGACACTTGGACATGTAGGAAGTGGAGGGATATGGATCACATGCATCATGCTTGGCACAGACATAGTGGGCTGAAGGGCCTTTTGCTGTTCTGTTCTGTGTAACAGGAAGAGGGGAACCTGGAGTTGTTAGGTATTTAGTTGAACACCAAGAGAGCTAGTGCATGAATTAAAAGCCCATATCATCAAAACGAGCGTGTTAGAATGGGTTGAGAACTGCCCGCCTCTGAGAGAACAAAGTACAATGCTTCTTTATTAAGACTTACCAAGGTACAGTTAGCTTATTGTCATACATAAATACAATCCCAGATTAAGTACAGAGTGTGTAGAAACTGAGTCCATATTGCAAGAGTCGCCAGGTTCTGTCGCCATTTTCACCATCCCAGCTGTAGTTGGCCATAAAGGCCCGTAGCAGCCCTCACCTCCGTCCGGGATGTCCTGCGAACAGTCGGTCCCCTCCTCCCCCTTCAGCCTTGGTGCCCTGGAGGGCGCCTCCCATTCCCACAGTCACGGAATAAGTGAGTCCATTTTAGGGCCTGTCCCACTTGGGCCACCTAATCCGCGAGTTCTGGCGAGTTTGCCTTCGACTCATACTCACCGCATGATCGACACGAGGTCGTAGGAGGTCTATGTAAGTCTCCTCATGCTTGAGAGTGGTCTCCGCGTACTCGAGGCTTCAGATAGGTCACGGCGGTTTTTTTCAATATGTTAAAAAATGCCCGCGAGTAAAAAAAGGTCGGCATGCAAAATAGCTATACTTTTTTTACTCGGAGGTTTAGTCGTAGTAGGTCGGCATGTTAGTCGTAGATAATCGAGGTTAGTCGAAGGTAGTCATAGATGGTCTTCATCATAGTCGAAGGGAGATCGAAGGAGGTCCTCTTCACTCTCCACTATTCGGTGTCCAATTTTCCCGAAGTTAGTCGTAGCTAGTTGAAGCTAGTCTTGAACATAGTCGAAGCAGGTCTTCAACATGTCATTTTATCAAACTCTTCTAAACTCGCCGATGAGGTCGCCCAAGTGGGACAGCCCCTTAACCAGTGAAGTAGCTAAGGGATCTGTTCTTGGTCTGCAATTGTTCATCATTTACATTAATGACTTGGAGGAAGGAACAGCATGTAAGGTCTCCAAATTTGCCAATTATACAAAAATAGGTGGAAGGGGATGTTGTGATAAGGATGCTGTGATTCCGTTGTGGGACATAAATAGATTGAAAGAGTGAACACAAGACTTGCATGTAAATGGAGTCTAATGTGGGTAAGAGTGAGGTCATGCACGTGGTAAGGACAATCAAAAGGCAGATTATTATCAAAATGGTAGAGTCTGCAAGCGAGTGAACTTCAGAGGGATCGTTGAGTTCCGGTGCATGAATCACAACGCTAGCAGGCAAGTCCCTCAAACTGTTCACAATAAACGTTGCATTTTGGCCTTCACTGCAATGGGATTGGAGTTGAGGTTTAATATTGGCTCGTGTACCAAGGTACAGTGAAAAGCTTTGCTATACATGCTATCTGATCAGATCATATGACGCTATACATAAATACAATCAGTTCAAACTCCAGTACAACAGGTAGAGCAAAGCGAAAGATACAGAGTGCCGAATCTAGTTCTCAGCATTGTAGCGCATCAGTTCCACAGACAAAGTCCAATGTCCGCAATGGGGTAGAGGTGAATCGGACAGTACCCCAGCTCATGGAAGGGCCGTTCAGAAGCCTGATAACAGAGGGGAAGAAGCTGTTCCTGAGTCTGGTGGTGCGCGCTTTCAAGCTTCTGTACCTTCTGCCGGACGAGGGCAGGGAGAAGAAGGAATGACCCGTGTGGGACAAGTCTTTGATTATGTCGGCCGCTTCCCCGAGGCAGCGTGAAGTGTAGATGGAGTCGATGGTGGGGCGTGTGGTCTGTGTGATGGACTGGGCTACATCTACAATGGTGGGGCGTGTGGTCTGTGTGATGGACTGGGCTACATCTACAATGGTGGGGAGTGTGGTCTGTGTGATGGACTGGGCTACATCTACAATGGTGGGGAGTGTGGTGTGTGTGATGGACTGGGCTACATCTACAATGGTGGGGAGTGTGGTCTGTGTGATGGACTGGGCTACATCTACAATGGTGGGGAGTGTGGTCTGTGTGATGGACTGGGCTACATTCACAACTCTCTGCAATTCCTGGCGATCTTGGGCAGAGCTGTTCCCATACCAAGCTGTGATGCAGCCCGACATTATGCTTTCTATGGAACTGATGCACTCCAATGCTGAGAACTATATTCTGCACTCCGTATCTTCCCCTTTGCTCTACCAATTGTACTTGAGTTTGACTTGATTGTAGATAAGTGTAGCATTATCTGAATTCCCGGGATGGCGGGACTGTCGTATGTTGATAGAATGGAGCTTGTATACACTGGAATTTAGAAGGATGAGAGGGGATCTTATTGAAACATATAAGATTATTAAAGGATTGGACACGCTAGAGGCAGGAAACATGTTCCCTATGTTGGGGGAGTTCAGAACCAGGGGCCACCGTTTAAGAATAAGGGGTAAGCCATTTAGAACAGAGATGAGGAAAAACGTTTTCACCCAGAGAGTTGTTAATCTGTGGAATTCTCTGCTTCAGAAGGCAGTGGAGGCCAATTCTCTGGATGCTTTCAAGGGAGAGCTAGATAGGGCGCTTGAAGATAGCGGAGTCAGGGGATATGGGGAGAAGGCAGGAACGGGGTACTGATTGTGGCATGATCACATTGAATGGTGGGGCTGGCTCGATGGGCTGAATGGCCTCCTCCTGCACCTATTGTCTTTGTATCTATGAGTTGATTGGATAGCATGCAAAACAAAGGTTTCCACTGTAGCTCAGTATACATGATAATAATAAATATAAACCGATACCCGTCTGCAAATCCCTTGCTCCCATCCTCTGTGCCTCTCTGTCCGTCTGACCTGAAGGGTCAAAACGTCGCCTGTCCGTTTCCCTCAACTGATGCTGCCTGACCCACCGAGTTCTTCCGGCAGTTTGTGCTTTGTTGAACATTCACAAGTCACAGGCGCAGAAGTAGGCCATTCGGCCCATCAAATCTACTCTGCCATTCCAATTGACTAGATGATATTGATGTATGGTATTATCTGCTCTGATTGATCCCTGCGCTTTTGTTCCCGCAGTCATTGACAGCTGCACGGTGGCGATCTCCAGCAACAGCAGTCAGGACGGCTTCCGCTACATCTCGTCCAATGTCTGTGGCCCCCACGGCACCTGCATCAGCCAGCCGGCAGGGAACTTCACCTGTGCCTGCAACCGCGGCTTCACCGGCAACTATTGCCACGAAAGTAAGTCACAAAGCCACCTCAATATCTGCATGTTCTTTGTTGTTCCTGCAATGTGGTTTTAGGGTCAGGGATCGATGCAATTTGAATATGGACCCTAGTCCATATGCCGACCATCATCGGACATTGAACAGTACTCCTTTAGAAAGGAGATGAGGAGGAATTTCTTTAGCCAGAGGCTGGTGAATCTGGAATTCTTTGCCACAGAAGGCTGTGGAGGCCAAGTCAATGGATATATTTAAGGCAGAGATAGATAGATAGATTCTTGATTAGTACAGGTGTCATAGGTTATGGCGAGAAGGTAGGAGAATGGGGTTAGGAGGGAGAGATAGATCAGCCATGATTGAATGGCGGAGTGGACTTGATGGGCCGAATGGCCTAATTCTGTTCCTATCACATGATCTTCTGATCTTATCTTGTTTAAACTTTTCCCCACTCACCTTAATGCCTTTGTATTTGATATTTCTATCCTGGGGAAAAGGTTCTGACTGCCCACCCTATCTATCTATGCCTGTCCTGCACAGACAGCAGCTGGGCCGGGTCTCTGGCTTGGTGAGGCAGTGGTTCTACCAGCTGTGCCACTGTGGTGCCCTAGTAGTGCGGACTGTTCACCCACCCAGCGTCATGGATCGGTCTTTCCATGGTTCAATGTCAACAGTACCTTAAAATTGTGTCTTCTGCAGATATCAACGACTGCACTCAGAACCAGTGCAAAAATGGGGGCACGTGTATTGATGGAGTGGACTCCTTTGCTTGTATCTGTCCTGATGGATGGGAGGGCGTGTTGTGTGAGATTGGTGAGTGATAGGACACTGCCGGTAGACGCTCGTAAAACGTCATAGAGTCGTACGAACGGGAACGGGCCCTTCGGCCCAACTCATCCATGCTTTCTTTGCCACGGATACAACTGCACAGTGAGATCCTGTTTGCATATATTACACCCGCTGGATCCATCATTGCTGGCGCCAGCTCCAAAGTGCGGTCGGGCCGCGCGCTTGATGTACTAGAGAACCATCGTCCCTCTCCTCACCCAGCCATCTTTGTGTCCCAGGGCCACCTCTTGCAGCCGACCTTGAAGGCGTTGGAGGGATTATCCCGGTTCACCCCCCTTGCTCCTCGTGTCTAACGTCTCCAGCTCCCTCCCGGTCCCACTGACAGACCAGCTTTCGGACAGGATTCCGGGCCCGGACAGATGAATCTTTGGGCACCCCGAGAAGGCCTCTGCCGCACGGCTCTTTCTCACATTCTGACCATAGGCACATGTGCGTTGCTGGGGAACGATTAAAGATAGCGGAGTCAGGGGATATGGGGAGAAGGCAGGAACGGGGTACTGATTGGGGATGATCAGCCATGATGGCAGTGCTGTCTCGAAGGGCCGAATGGCCTACTCCTGCACCTATTGCCTATTAATGAAAGCTGACGGTCCTCTGTCTGTTCTCACACGTAGACTTCAACAATTGCAACCCAAACCCCTGTCTCAACGGAGGCCGCTGCATGGACAGGCTGAACGACTTCCACTGCGACTGCACCAACAACTGGAAGGGGAAGACCTGCCACTCCAGTAAGTGCTCTGCCCCTTCATGCGAATGCTGCACACACTGTGCTGGACCAGCCGCCACCTCCCCCTCTCACAGAGGCACGGAATGTTGGAGTCGCTCAACAGGACACTGAAGTGACCCCACCCAAAACCGTCACCCATTCCTTCTCTCCAGAGATGCTGCCCGTCCCGCTGAGTTACTCCAGCGTTTTGTGTCTGCGGTGTAAAACCAGCATCTGCAGTTGCTTCCTACACATTCCCACACACCTGTTCACCTGATCCACACTTCCTAAATTAGTGTGTAGGAAAAAAACTGCAGATGCTGGTTTAAATCCAAGGATGCAGGTACAGCAGGCAGTGAAGAAAGTGAATGGCATGTTGGCCTTTATAACAAGAGGAATCGAATATAGGAGCAAAGAGGTCCTTCTGCAGTTGCACAGAGTCCTAGTGAGACCACACCTGGAGTATTGTGTACAGTTTTGGTCCCCTAATTTGAGGAAGGACATTCTTGGTGAGAGAGTGCAGCGTAGGTTTACAAGGTTGATTCCTGGGATGGCGGGACTGTCATATGCTGAGAGCTGGGCTTGTACACTCAGAGAACCAGGGGCCACAGTTTAAGAATAAGAGTAAGCCATTTAGAACGGAGACGAGGAAACACTTTTTCTCACAGAGAGTGGTGAGTCTGTGGAATTCTCTACCTCAGAGGGCGGTGGAGGCCGGTTCTCTGGATGCTTTCAAGAGAGAGCTAGATAGGGCTCTTAAAAATAGCGGAGTCAGGGGATATGGGGAGAAGGCAGGAACGGGTACTGATTGGGGATGATCAGCCATGATCACATTGAATGGCGGTGCTGGCTCGAAGGGCCGAATGGCCTACTCCTGCACCTATTGTCTATTGTGTATTGTCTAATTAACCTACAATCTTGGAGTCTTTGGAGTGTGGGAGGAAACCGGAGCACCCGGAGAAAACTCACGGGGAGAACGTACAAACTCCGTACAGACAGCATCTGTAGTGAGGATGGAACCCGGGTCTGTGGCGCTGTGAGGCAGCAACTCTACCGCTGTGCCACTTCCCCTGCTCTACTCATGGAACCTCAAGGTATGCCTACTTTGAAGAAGTTAATCATGGAACTGTTCTGCCCCTGCAGGGGAGAGCCAGTGTGATGAGCGGACGTGTAGTAACGGAGGCACCTGCCACGACGTGGGAGACACCTTCCGATGTGCCTGCCCTCCAGAGTGGGCCGGCTCCACCTGCAATCTCGGTGAGTTCCCCTTCTCTGTCGTGGCCTGTGCTTTGTGCCCCTTGCTTGTTGGCCTGAGAGAGTGCACCTCCAACACCGTCTGGGAAACAGCAACAAAGTCCAGGCCCACATGGTGGCGCCATCTCTCGCCATCAGACCGCATGTGCAGGGGCGCTGCCGATCTCAGGCTTGTCATGGCAGCTCAGTCCTGGCCTTGGAAGGAGGAGGCGAGGCAGTGCAGCCTTGCCTTGAGATGAGCCTAAAAAACGGCATAGTGCTGGAATAACTCAATGGGTCAGGCAGCATCTCTGGAGAACATGGACATCTCGGGTTGGGACCCTTCTCCAGACTGACTGTACTCAGGGGGAAAAACCTGGAAGGGAGGTGGGAACGGGACAAATCTGGCAAGTGATAGGTGGATGCAGGTCCTCCGCCCAATACAAACACACTATAGTAGGGTCCCGACCGGAAACGTCACCTATCCACGTTCTCCATAGATGCTGCCTGACCCGCTGAGTTACTCCAGCACTCTGTGAAACGTCACCTATCCATGTTCTCCACAGATGCTGCCTGACCCGCTGAGTTACTCCAGCACTCTGTGAAACGTCACCTATCCATGTTCTCCACAGATGCTGCCTGACCCGCTGAGTTACTCCAGCACTCTGTGAAACGTCACCTATCCACGTTCTCCACAGGTGCTGCCTGACCCGCTGAGCTACTCCAGCACTCTGTGAAACGTCACCTATCCACGTTCTCCACAGATGCTGCCTGTCCCGCTGAGTTACTCCAGCACTCTGTTTCTGCCTCGTATTGCCATAAACCTGACCAGTGCGGTTTGTGCTTTGCAGCTAAGGACAGCAGTTGCATCCCGAATCGTTGCCAGAATGGTGGGACGTGTGTGGGAAGTGGCGACTCGTTCACCTGCGTGTGTAAAGAGGGATGGGAAGGACAGAGCTGCACGCAGAGTAAGTACGGACGGCTCACGTAGCACATTGTCAAATGTCCTGCTCTTGTGTGTGTGTGTGCGCTCAGTAACTGTTGCTGCTCCTGCATCCTTGCTCTCCACACCAACACCACTTCACCAGGAGGCTGCGACCGAGAGATAAACGCTCCTCGGGATGTTCCCCTCACACCTTCCGTGATCAAAAGTAAAAAAATAATGCCCCCAAGTCTATGTAGTTTGGAGCTTATTTGGAGGTTGTTGTGCTTAGTAGCCTGATGGTTGTTGGGAAGAAGCTGCTCCTGAACCTGGACGTTACAGTTTTCAGGTTCCTGTACCGTCTCCCCGATGGCAGTGGTGAATGAGTGTGTGGCCAGGGTGGTGTGGGTCACTGATGATACTGGCAGTGGCTCCTGTAGACCCCTTCGATGGTGGGGGGGTTAGTAGTGTGATGGACCGGGCAATGTCCCCCCACTATGGGAATCTTCTTCATTCCTGGGTGTTTGAGTTGCCAAACCAAGCCATGATGCAGCCATTCAACATGCTGTCTACTCCACACCTATACTGTACTCTACTGCTCAACAGTGCAAGCTTGCTTTGTTTTGAAGTTGTTCAATCTGCCTTTTGTTCCTCCTGCAGATAAGAACGACTGCAACCCTCATCCATGGTAAGTGACAACTTTTAGTTTAGAGATACAGCACGGAAACAGGCCCTTCCGCCCACCCTCGAGTCCGCGCTGACCAGCGATCCCCGCACACAACGCTATCCTGCTCACACTAGGAACAATTTACAATTTTACCAAGCCAATTAGCCTACAAACCTGCACGTCTTTGGAGTGTGGGAGGAGCCGGAGCACCCGGAGGAAACCCACGCAGGTCACGGGGAGTCACGGTACAAACTCCGTACAAACTGCGCCTGTTGACAGGATCGAACCCAGTTCCCTGGCGCCGTAAGGCAGCAACTCTACCGCTGCGCCACCATACCAGCCAACTCTCCTGCCTTCAGTGGTATTTCTAAGCGTCAACACCCCGCTAGCTTTGATCCTGTTTTACCAAGGGTGGAGAGGCACCTGGCAGGACTGCTGATAAACTCAGCCCCGCAGTCCAAAATGTGGCCATTCAGCCCATTGTCCCAGTGCCAGCTCTTTGCATTCGCTCTCCCCTGAGTCCTGCTCCTTTGTTCCCTCACACCCAGCCAAACAGATCTTATTTCTTTGGTATGGGTCCAATTCCCTTTCAACTTTCCCATTGAGCCGGCTTCCGCACTGCCTGAACACAATTGCTGCATTCTTAAGAAACAAAATGTAACCTTTCCTTTGATTCTTTAACTGATTAGTTTAATTTGATTTTCCTGGAAACAGTTTTATTGCTTATTTAGAATATTGTGCAGTGCAGGAACAGGCTCCTCGGCCCACATTGTTAGTGCTGTACATGATGCCAAGTTAAACCAATCTCCACTACCTGCACATAATTGATACGTCTCCATTCCCCGCATGTCCATGTGCCCATCTAAAAGCCTCTTAAACTCCACTACCTTATCTGCCTCTACCACCACCCCTGGCAGTTTGTTCCATGCACCCTCTCACTCTGTGTGATAAACAATTTGCCCCACACATCTCCTTCAAACTCTTCCCCCCCCCCCCCCCCCCCGATCTCAAACCTATGCCGTCTAGTTTTTGACCATTCTGATCTGGGGGAAAAGCTTCTGACTGTCGACCCTATCGCTGCCTCCCATCATTTTATAAACTTCCATCAGGTCTCTGCTCAACCTCGCCAGGGAAAACAATGAAAGATTTACCCCTTCAAAAACTGTCCAAACTCAATTTCCACTTGTGTGGAGACAGCAGCCGAGTGGATGGAGCGTCGCAACCAGTGATCCGGACTCAATCCTGAGCTCGGGTGCTGTTTTGTGGTGTTCTGTGACTGCCTGCATTTCCTCCCCGCATTGCAAGGACATGCAGATCGGCGGGATCTAGTTCCGTGTTGCCCCACTTTCTCATCCACTCCCTCTACACAATTTACAAAGAGCCAATTAACCTACAAACCGGCGCGTCTTTGGGATGTGAGTGGAAACCGAAGCAGCCGGATGAAACCCGCGCGGTCACAGGGAGAGTTGGCAAACACCACACACAGACTGCGCCCAAAGTCAGGATCCAACCCGAGTTTAGTTTAGATTATTATTGTAATGTGTGCCGAGGTACAGTGAATAGCTATTGTTTGTGCAAAGACAAGACTAGACATGATCGCACTCAAGCAGTTCACATGCACAGGTAAAGGGCACAGCGTGGAGGGCAAGATAAAGTCAGATTAAGGATGGTTCAGGTCTCCAGCGTGCGAGATGAAAGGTCAGGACCGCGCTCCAGGTGTTGAGAGGGAGCGTTCAGCCGGGTTTCTGCCGCTATGAATTGTGAGACGCAGAGCTGCAGAGAGTTGTGCACACAGCCCAGACCATCACAAACAAATCTCCCTTCCGTTCAGGCACGGAAATTGCTATCAAAACATGGGACACACACACACACACACACACAATTTCTTGGCGGCGGCGCGCACACACGCAAGGCTTCAGGCTCGGGCCCTGTGGACGGTAACATCGGGAGCTGACCTGGTTGGTGGCCGACTCTGTACTCCAGCAACAGCAGCTTCATCTGCCCGGAATCGTGGGGCTTCAACATCGGGAACCTCGATCGCCTCAATGCAGCAGTTTGATTTTAAGCCCCGTCGGGTGCTGAAAGGCCCCGCGAACAGGCCGATTCAGCCCTTAGAAAGCGTCTGATAAAGTCCGGATTACAAAACATGGGGGAGGATTGTCCCCCACCCCTTACATGTCCCCCCCGTCCCCCCCAGGATTTCCGCCCATGCTTCCATTTACTCCATTTGTACCTCGCGCATCATAATCAAGGACGAGTCACACCCTGGCCATTACCTCTTCTCCCCTCTCCCATTGGGCAAAAGGCACAGAAGTGTGAAAGTGGACACCTCCAGATTCAGGGACAGTTACTACCCAGTTGTTATCAGACAACTGAACCATCCCACCACAACCAGAGAGCGGTCCTGAACTACTATCTATCTCACTGGAGATCCTCGGACAATCTTTGATCAGACTTTACTGGTTTTATCTTGCTCTAAACTTTATTCACATTATTCCCTTTATCTTGTATCTGTACACTGTGGATGGTTCGATTGTAATCATGTATTGTCTTTCTGCTGACTGGTTAGCACGCAACAAAAGCTTTTCACTGTACCTCAGTACACGGGACAATAAACAAACTCAACTAAACTGCGAGGCAGCAGCTCTAACAGCGACACCAATGTGCTGCCCCATCTCCCAAAAGATGTACTCGGAAGTAAGGTGACTTTACAGATTTGATTTGGAGCCGTTCATTGCAAACTTTCACCCCCCCCACTGCATTCGTTCAAGATAGCCTTTCCATTTAAAAAACAATAGTGACACCGGGCAGAATGAGGATCCTGTGTAGTACAGCTCCTGCCACAATGGATAAAAGGGCACGGGATTGTTGTAATCTCATTTAAAATTAAATCTCTGCTCTTTAATCGGCTTTCTAACAGATTTAGTGCAAATCCCTTGATCTGGCCCTTGTGGGGCGGCAGATGCCAATGCAGCGGCTAGCCCAGCCCAGTGGAGGGAGGGAGAGTGAGGGGCCAGGGGTCGGGGAGGGGGTTGCCTTATCTATGACACAAGCTGTAATCACCCAGCCTGTATTGGGCAGCAGAGGACAGGGGGTAATAATGGAACTCCTTTTCTGTGGCTGGCCCGGCCTGACAATGGAATGGCATGGTTCCCCGACCCTTTCATTCTCCCATTGTCAAAGGAAAGCTCAAAACATCCTCCTCAACCACAATGGGCATTTGCATTTGAATGGCGGACCACGTCGAGGCAGAAGTTTAGTTGCTTTTCTTCACGTGTCTTTGCCCCTCAGCTGTGTTGTGTTGACAGTGGCAGGGGATCACTTGTGTCTAACGGACGAGCAGTGATGGGGGTTGCTTGTGCTTTTGTCTCTGCAGCTACAATGGAGGCATCTGCGTGGACGGTGTGAATTGGTTTCGGTGTGAATGCGCTCCAGGCTTTGCCGGGCCCGACTGCCGAATCAGTAAGTACCTGATGTGCTGGGCAGCGGAGTTCATGGGGTCACGCCATCCGTGACCCCGCGCCCCTTTTGTTCTCACCCACTCTCTGTGCGACGTGAAGGCCAGTTGTACCTCGCAGAATGCAACACCAGCTGGCTGAATTACTCACACAGACAACAGCCATCTCTGGGAGAACTGCAACCATCACCCTCTCACTGCTCATATTCCTCAGCTTAAGTTTAGTTTAATTTGGAGAGGCAGTGTGGAAACAGGCCCATCGGCCCACAGGGTCCATGCCAATCTCCCCACTATCTCCCCAATGATAGTTTAAGAAAGAAATGCTGGAGAAACTCAGCGGGTGAAGCAGCATCTATGGAGCGAAGGAATAGGCGACGTTTCGGGTCGAGACCCTTCTTCAGACGGAGATGGGGGAAACGTCACCTATCCATGTTCTCCACAGATGCTGCCTGACCTGCTGAGTTACTCCAGCACTCTGTGAAACGTCACCTATCCATGTTCTCCACTGATGCTGCCTGACCCGCTGAGTTACTCCAGCACTCTGTGAAACGTCACCTATCCATGTTCTCCACTGCTGCCGCCTGACCCGCTGAGTTACTCCAGCACTCTGTGAAACGTCACCTATCCATGTTCTCCACTGATGCTGCCTGACCCACTGAGTTACTCCAGCACTCTGTGAAACGTCACCTATCCATGTTCTCCACTGATGCTGCCTGACCCACTGAGTTACTCCAGCACTCTGTGAAACGTCACCTATCCATGTTCTCCACTGATGCTGCTATTGCTATTCTTGCTATTATTGAAGTAGTGCAGCTTAGGTTCACCAGGTTAATTCCCAGGATGGCGGGACTGACATATGATGAAAGAATGGGTCGACTGTGGTTGTCTTCACTGGATTTTAGAAGGATGAGAGGGGATCTTATAGAAACATATAAAATTATTAAGGGATTGGGCAGGCTAGATGCTGGAAAAATTCTCCCTATGTTGGGGGAGTCCAGAACCAGGGGCCACAGTTTAAGAATAAAGGGTAGGCCACTTATGACTGAGATGAGGAAAATGTTTTTCACCCAGAGAGTTGTGAATCTGTGGAATTCCCTGCCACAGAAGCAGTGGAGGCCAATTCACTGGATGTTTTCAAGAGAGAGTTAGATTTAGCTCTTAGGGTTAACGGAATCAAGGGATATGGGGAGAAAGCAGGAATGGGGTACTGATGATCAGCCATGATCATATTGAATGGCGGTGCTGGCTCGAAAAGCTGAATGGCCTACTCCTGCACCTACTGTCTATGTTTCTATGTCTCAAGCGCACAATCTTTTGCCTCCAAGGCATCTGGGAAGTGTGTGACCAGCGCTGAGGACAGTCCAGGCTCCTACCCAGACTGGCTAGCCTTCCAGTCGAGTACTTGGTGCCACGTTAATATTAAACAAAATAAAGTCCCGTAAGGCGCTTCACAGAGTGCTAGCAGACAGACACAATCTGTCGTAGAGCCTCGTAAGGAGCTTTTGAGATGGATTAACCAAAGAGAGGTTTGAAGCATAGTCTAGAGTAAAAGACAAAGTTGCAGAGGGAATTAATTCAGGGCTTGGGTCAGCAGGTCGAGCTGCTGCCTAACGGCACAGACACCTGGCTTTGATCCTGACCTCGGGTGCTGTCTGTGTGGAGTTTACACGTTTTCTCTGTGACCGCATGGGTTTTTTCCGGGTGCTCTGGTTTCCTCCCACATCCCAAAGACGTGCGGGTTTGTAGGTTAATTGGCCCTCTGTAAATTGGGATAGTGGGATAACACAGAACTAGTGGTCGATGGTCAGCGTGGACTGGGTGGGCCGAAGGGGCCTGTTTCCATGCTGTATCTCTAAACTAAACTATTAACTGAAGATGGAGACACAGGGAATTGCAAATGCTGCTTTACCAAAAAAGGCACCGAGTGCTGGAGTAACTCATTTCTGGAGAACATGGATAGGTTACGTTTTGGGTTGGGGTCCTTCTTCAGAATGATTGTAGTTTAGGTTGGGGGTGAGGGGGGGGTGGGACAAAGCCTGGTGAGTGATAGGTGGATACAGGCACAATCAGTCTGAAGCCGGGTTGGCCCCTCCACGTCCTCCAGAGATGCTGCCTGACCCGCTGGGTTACTCCAGCTCTTTGTGTCGCTTTGCTCTCGCCTTCGTTCCCTGGCTCACCATCAGGGGCACGTGCGCACTGACGTTCAGGGTGCTTCTGCGACAGAGAGTGCGTTGACCTGACCAGGCCACGGACGTATCGGGGGGTGAGGGGACGGGAACAGACGCTGGCGGTTCATTGACAGGGGCTGCAAGCACAGCTGCTCGCGAAATAAAGAGCCACTCAAAGAGCCGCCTCTCAATGGTCGACCCAGCCCAATTGTTCACTGTGGAACTAATGACAAGCTTTCAGAGGCTGCGCTGCCATCTGTAATTAGGCAGGGCAGGAAACGTGGCCTCATAAGCATTTTTAGTGTCCTTCGTTCCTTTGTTAACGTGTGCTTTTTATTCTCTCTCTCTCCCCAAGACATCAATGAATGCCAGTCATCCCCTTGTGTTTATGGAGCTACTTGTGTCGATGAGATAAATGGCTACAGGTGCATCTGTCCTGCAGGAAGAGCAGGGCACAGATGCCAAGAAGGTTCGTGATCTTTTCTTCGCCAAAAACTGACGTGACACAAAGAAAGGGGCGGCACAGTGGCGCAGTTGGTAGAATTGCTGCCTCACAGCGCCAGGGACCTGGGGTTCCATCCTCACCAGGGGTGCTGTCAGAGTAGAGTTTGCATGTTCTCCCTGGGACCGCGGGGGTTTCAATAGACAATAGGTGCAGGAGTAGGCCATTCAGCCCTTCGAGCCAGCACCGCCATTCACTGTGATCATGGCTGATCATCCCCAATTAGTACCCCGTTCCTGCCTTTTCCCCATATCCCCTGACTCCGCTATCTTTAAGAGCCCTATCTAGCTCTCTCTTGAAAGTTTCCAAAGAACCAGCCTCCACCGCCCTCTGAAGCAGAGAATTCCACAGACTCACAACTCTCTGTGTGAAAAAGTGTTTCCTCGTCTCCGTTCTAAATGGCTTACCCCTTATTCTTAAACTGTGGCACCTGGTTCTGGACTCCCCCAACATTGGGAACAAGTTTCCTGCCTCTAGCATGTCCAAACCTTTAATAATCTTATATGTTTCAATAAGATTCCCTCTCATCCTTCTAAACTCCAGAGTGTACAAGCCCAGCCGCTCCATTCTCTCGGCATGTGACAGTCCCGCCATCCCGGGAATTAACCTTGTGAACCTACGCTGCACTCCCTCAATTACACCTGGGTGCTCTGGTTTACGCGGACTCAGTTGGCCGATGGGCCTGTTTCCGCGCTATATCTCCAAAGTCCAAACTCTGCACAGACTTGGCACAGACCCGGGGTCCCTGGTGCCGTGAGGCAGCAAATCTACCGCTGCGCCCAATCTGTTTGGTAGCATGCAAAGCAAAGCTTTTCACTCTACCTCTGTACACATGGCAATAATAAACCTAAACGACTGCTTTCCCGACTGGAGAACACTCGAGGGCTGCTGACCGGCTTACAGGCTCCATCTGTGACCTCGCTTTATTTTCTAACAAGTGGCGACTTGCTTGAGAGCAGCAGGAGGCTGCTCCTTCCTTACACGCCCGTCTCCCGGCAACCGCCAGGCAAGGGAACTGACGGAGGGCTGGGGGAGCTGTGCCTCGTCTGAGAACAAGGTCCTCCCATTGTTCCGTCTTATTGATCTGCCCACAGGCTCAGCAAATTGTCTTTTGGTGTCTTCCAGATGCTCAAGGAGAGCATTAATTAGTGATAAAGTGTGTGAGAAAGAACTGCAGATGCTGGATAAAATCAAAGGTAGACACAAGATGCTGGAGTAACTGGAGGCAGCATCTTTGGAGAGAAGGAATAGGTGACGTTTTGGTTCGAGACCCAAAGATAGTTTAGTTTAGTTTATTGTCACGTGTACCAAGGTACGATGAAAAAAAAAAAATTGCATGCTATCCAGTCAGCATAAAGACTATTCCTGATTACAATCCACAATCCATAGTGTTCAGATACAGAATAAGGGGAATAATTTTTAGTGCAAGATAAAGTCCAGTAAAATCCAATTAAAGATAGTCCCTCCCACCCCCATTAGATTAAGTTATTAGCTGCTAATACAACGTGAATTGTCAATAATTTTTCCCAGGGTAGAAATGTCAAATACAAGAGGGCATAACCTTACTGTGAGAGGGGCAAAGCTTAGGGAGATGTACGGGGCAAGTTTTTATTTAAGAGTGTGGTGGGTGCCTGCAACACGTCACATGGGGTGTGGAGGCATGTACGATGGTGGCGTTTAAGGGACTTTATGGAAACATACATGGACAACAGTTGGTCCTGGCATCATGTTCGGCACGGACATTCTGGGCAGTACGGTCTGGTCCTGTGTTGCACTCTTCTATGTTCTTAATAACATTCAAGTCAAAAAAGAAAACTACAGATGCTGGAGGTTTGAAATACAATCCTAACCTGCTGGAGAGGACCTGTCTTACTCGTGTACAGTATGTTTGATGCATAGTGTATGTTGGTTTGGTTTGGTTTAGTTTAGAGATACAATGCGGAATCAGGCCTTTTGGCCCTCCGAGTCCGCGCCGACCCGCGATCACACCGCACACTGGCGCTCTCCTGCACACTGGGGACAATTTACAATTTTACCAAAGCCAAATAACCCACAAACCTGTACCACTTTGGAATGTGGGAGGAAACCGGAGCACGTGGAGAAAAGCCACGCACATCACTGGGAGAAGGTACAAACTCCGTGCGGACATCACCCCTAGTCAGGATCGAACCCGGGTCTCTGGCGCTGTGAGGCAGAGACCCCACCGCTGTGCCACCCCTTGTGTAGAACAAGCATTTCACACTATTTTAATACAATAGAGACACCATTGAAGTACAAAGTGAGGGAGGTTGTCAAACGATACGGCAGGTATCATCAGTTGCAGATATGGGCGGGGAAATGGCAAATGGAGTTTTGGGAGGTCAAGTGTGAGGTGTTGCACTTTGAGACGATCAAATGCAACTTGATCAAATACAGGAGCCTTCAAAGCATTGATGTACGGAGAGATCTTATGCTCTAAGTCCAGAGTTCCCAGTAAGTGGAACACTCAGCTGGTCATACAGCATCTGGGGAGAGAGAAACGGAATTGGTATTTCAGGTCGAACACCCGAGTGTTTGCAGAATGTGTGTGTTTTAATCGAGCCTGGGGTGTGAGTGATGGTGTAATGAGAGGGAGTTTTGTTTAGGGTTACCTGTGCAGCAGTGTATGTGGGCCCGCTTGGTGGAAAAATGTAGAGGGAGTTTAGTGTGTGTCTGGCCTGCACTTGTTCTGCCCCTGGAGTGTTTGACAGGGCTGTACTGAGTCAGGCAGCATCTCTGGAGAGAAAATGATGGGTGCCGTTTTGTGTCCGGGCCCTTCTTTGGACTGCAGTTATGCATCTTTTTATTTGAGAGATGCTGCCTGACCTGCTGGGTGACTGCAGCATCTTGTGTGTCAGAGGAGAAATGTGGCAGATGTATCCTTAGCCCCTAGTTACACACAGTACTCCCAAAAGGCCGGTACACATCCACGACTTTCATATTTAAACACACTGACCATGGCACCCCATCTGCACTCGTCCCACCTGCCCACAATTGCCCCATATCCCTCTAAACATTTCCTATCCATGGACCTGTCCAAATGTCTTTTAAATGCTGTTTAATACCTGCCTCAACCACCTCCTCTGGCAGCTCGTTCCATACACCTACCACCCTCTGTGTGAAAAAGCTGCCCCTCGAGTTTCTATTAAATCTTGCTCCTCTCACCTTATACCTTTACACATCTACCACATAAACCATCGTCTTCTGATACTTGATTCTCCTACCCTGGGTGAAAGACGTTCAAGCCTGTGCATAAAATCAAGAGTGGAATTCATAGGGAGAACGACAATAGACAATAGGTTCCGGAGTAGGTCATTCGGCCCTTCGAGCCAGCACCGCCATTCAATGTGATCATGGCTGATCATCCCCAATCAGTACCCTGTTCCTACCATCTCCCCATATCCCCTGACTCCGCTATCTTTAAGACGTACTAGCTCTCTCTTGAAAGTATCCAGCGAACCAGCCTCCACTGCCCTCTGAGGCAGAGAATTCCACAGACTCACAACTCTGTGTGTGAAAAAGTCTCCGTTCCTCGTCTCCGTTCTAAATGGCTTACCCCTTATTCTTAAACAGGGGCCCCTGGTTCTGGATTCCCCCAACATCGGGAACACATTTCCTGCCTCTAGCGCGTCCAAACCCTTAATAATCGTATATGTTTCAATGAGATCCCCTCTCATCCTTCTCAACTCCAGAGTACACATGCCCAGCCGCTCCATTCTCTCAGCATATGACAGTCCCGCCATCCTGGGAATCAACCTTGTAAACCTACCCTGCACTCCCTCAATAGCAAGAATGTCCTGCCTCAAATAAGGGGCCCAAAACTGCACACAATGCTCCAGGTGTGGTCTCACTAGGGCTCTGTCCAACTGCAGAAGGACCTCTTTGCTCCTATACGCGACTCCTCTTGTTATAAAGGCCAACATGCCATTTGCTTACTTCACTGCCTGCATGCTTACCTTCATTTTCTGATGAACAAGGACCCCCAGATCCCGTTGTACTTCCCCTTTTGCCAACTTGGCACCATTTAGATAGTAATCTGCCTTCCTGTTTTTGCCACCAAGGTGAACGCACAGTCGTTTACCCAGGGTTGGGGGAGGGAGGTTAATGGCAATGTTAAGATTGTATATTTTTAACAGCTTTGGAGATGACGCCCCAACCCAGGCGACTACTTACCTGCTAACCACGTAAATGTGCAAACTCATAGTACAATCGCTCCACACGCTTAAATCCCTACACTGTGAGTGGCTCGATTGTAATCATGTTTGTCTTTCTGCTGACTGGTTAGCATACAACAAAAACTTTTCACTGCACCTCGGTACGCGTGACAATCACACACAGTGACGTCGGAAACGTGGTGACTCTCGTGAACAGCCTCAGTGTAATCTATTATTCTTGTACTTGGCAATGTGACGATGTGCAGTAAGACTTTTTACTGAATGTGTGCAGAAAAGGACTTTCACAGCCCCTTGGTACTTGTGATAATGAAGTATCATGGAATATTTGCGACCAACATGAGCGGTGTATTTTGTCGGTGAAGCTCTGATCCTTTGATTTGTTTCTCTGCAGTTATTGGGTTTGGCAAGTCGTGTTTCACGTCGGGGCAGTTCCACCCTCACGGACTGCGATGGGATCAGGAGTGCAACACCTGCCAGTGTTTGAACGGCAACATCAACTGCACAAAGGTACGTGGACCAGCTTTGTTGATTGGGGCGTGTATGTGTGCACACGGTCACGGGGACAACGTGCAAACTCCGCGTGCACAGAGCACCCGAGGTCCGGGTCAAGCCCAGGTCTCTGGCACTGTGAAGCAGCAACGCTACCTGCTGCACCACTGTGCCGCCCTTTACAATAGACAATAGGTGCAGGAGGAGGACATTTGGCCCTTCGAGCCAGCACCGCCATTCAGTACACCGTTCCTTCCTTCTCCCCATATCCCCTGACTCCGCTATCTTTAAGAGCCCTCTCTTCAAACTATCCAGAGAACCTGCCTCCACCGCCCTCTGAGGCAGAGAATTCCATAGACTCACAACTCTCTGTGAGAAAAAGTGTTTCCTCGTCTCCATTCTAAATGGCTTACTCCTTATTCTTAAACTGTGGCCCCTGGTTCTGGACTCCCCCAACATCGGGAACATGTTTCCTGCCACTAGCGTGTCCAAACCCTTAACAATCTTATATGTTTCAATGAGATCCCCTATCTTTAAGAGCCCTATTTAGCTCTCTTTTGAAACTATCCAGAGAACCTGCCTCCACCGCCCTCTGAGGCAGTCAAAGGAAACCCCTGGCTGTTCATGGGACTTGGTCAACCTTGGGCCTGCCGTCGTGGGTAGGCCCGCACAAGATCCATTGTCAGAACATAGAACAGTACAGCACAAGAACAGGCCCTTCGGCTGATCATATCTGTGCCGAACATGATGCCAAGACCAACTCTCATCCACCCAAACACAATCCACATCCCTGGCTCCCTGCATGTCCATGTGCCAATCCAAAAATCTCTTAAACACCACTATCGTATCTATGAAGGAACTGCAGATGCTGGAACAATCGAAGGTAGACAAAAATGGAGTGACTGGGCTTGTACACTCTGGAATTTAGAAGGATGAGAGGCGTTCTTATTGAAACATAAGATTGTTAAGGGATTGGACGCGCTAGAGGCAGGAAACAAGTTCCCGATGTTGGGGGAGTCCAGAACCAGGGGCCACAGTTTAAGAATAAGGGGTAAGCCATTTAGAACGGTGATGAGGAAAAACCTTTTCACCCAGAGAATTGTGAACCTGTGGAATTCTCTGCCTCAGAAGGCGGTGGAGGCCGGTTCTCTGGATACTTTAAAGAGAGAGATAGAAAGAGCCCTTAAAGATAGCGGAGTCAGGGGATATGGGGAGAAGGCAGGAACGGGGTACTGATTGTGGATGATCAGCCATGATCACATTGAATGATCGGTGGTTCCTCGAAGGGCCGAATGGCCTACTCCTGCACCTATTGTCTATTGTCTATGACACGTACTATGCTATTCCACTTTTTCATCCACTCCCTCATCTGTTCCTGGCACTGCGCCGCAGTGATTTGCTGTTTCCAGGTGAAGGAACTAGCCTGTCTTCATTTTGTGTGTGTGTGTGTGTGTGTACTTTTCTTCCCCTCTCCTCCCTTGTCTCCCCCAGCCAGTAAACAAACCTGTGAAAGCAGACGCATGTTTTGGCAGGACTAGCTCGAGCTTAATCTGTATCTGTCAGAGCAATCTGATAAAATGATTACGGTTCTGTAACTTTCTAAATGGTGACTTTGTTCTGCCCAATGTTGTCCCTTTCTAAAGCAACATTTCAAATCTCTGATCGTCTCGGTTCGTGTTCAGTGACTAAGCGGCTCATTCGCTGAGCTGATAATACAGGGCGGCACGGTGGCGCAGCGGTAGAGTTGCTGCCTTACAGCACCAGAGGGACGGATTCAACCCTGACTACGGGTGCTGTCTGCATGGAGTTTGTATGTTCTCCCTGTGACTGTGTGGGTTTTGTCCGGGTGCTCTGGTTTCCTCCCACACTCCAAAGATGTAGAGGATAATTGGTTAATTCCAGATGTTGGGGGAGTCCAAAAACCAGGGGCCACAGTTTAAGAATAAGGGGTAAGTAAGCCATTTAGAACGGAGATGAGGAAACACTTTTTCACCCAGAGGGTTGTGAGCATCTGGAATTCTCTGCCTCCGAGGGTGGTGGAGGCAGGTTCTCTCGATGCTTTCAACATAGGAACGGGTGTGTGGGATGGAGCTGGTGTACGGGCGATCGCTGGTCGGCGTGGGCTCGGTGGGCCGTGCTGTATCTCTAAACCACACCGCTGCTGGTTCTTGCTTCGACAGGTGTGGTGTGGCCAGAAGTCTTGCCTGTTACACGATCTGCCGGGTCATGAGAACTTCCTTTGCCCGGAGGGGCAGGTGTGCCGGATCAGCCCCTGGATGAAGTGCTTCTCCCCTCCTTGCACCGATTGGGGAGTGTGTAACCCCACCGACACTCTGCCCGTCCACGCCAAATGCCAGCCGGACAGCGGGCAGCTGGACAACAACTGCGCCAAGATCACCCTCCTCTTCAACAAGGAGAAGGTGCCAAAGGTAAGGGTGGCAGGGCTGGGGTTGGCATAGTGGCACTGAGTTAGTCTGACTGTGCAGCCTCGAGTGCTGTGTTCATCCCTTCCTACGACCCTCATGTGTGGAGAGACCCCTCCAACGGTGTCTAGTAACGTTGCCCTCCCAACCCAGAGTCAAAGTCAATTTTATTCGGCACATGAACCCGAAGGTGCAGTGAAATGAATTTGCCAGCAGCGATACACTTAAATAATAAGATTTAACACAAACATCCACCACAACCTTCTTCACTGTGGTGAGAGGCAACAAAGTTGAGCCAGTCCTCCTCCTCTGTTCACAGAGCCAGTCTGAAGAAGGGTCTTGACAACAAACGTCACCCATTCCTTCTCTCCAGAGATGCTGCCTGTCACGCTGAGTTACTCCAGCATTTTATGTCTATCTTTGCTTTCCATCTCTGTTTGGCAGTCTCACTGCAAGCCTTGGGAGGTTGTGGGCAGCTTCCTTCACTGAAGGAACAGCATCTCATATTCTGCATGGGTAGCTCACAACCCAATTAAATCCTCCAATTTGATGTTACCCCCCAACACTTTCCCCTTTCTTCTTGCCCGTGTCCCACTTGGACTTGTACTGAATTCTCACCTCTCCCTCCACCTACATTCATTCCTCTGGCTTCACACAACTCTTCAATCCTTCTGTCTCACATCTTTAAAAAAAGATCTCTGGCCTTTGTTCCAACCATCTGCCGATCAAAAAAAACCGTACCTGCCTCCATTACCTGGCACGCTTTGTCCCGCCTGACCCCTCTCCCAGCTTCCCCCCTCCCTCCCCCCACAATCAGTCTGAAGAAGTGTGCCGTCCAGAAACGTCACCTATCCATGTTCTCCACAGATGCTGCCTGACCCGCTGAGTTACTCCAGCACTTCCAGCCACTAAACTGTCCTATTATCAACTAGAGAGCGGTCCTGACCTCCCATCTACCTCATAGACCCTTGGACTATATTTAATCAGACTTTACTGGACTCTATCTTGCATTAAACGTTATTCCCTTTACCTTACAACTGTACACTATAAAACAGCTGGATTGTAATGAAGTTTAGAGATTCTGCTGACTGGTAGCACACAACAAAAAAGCTGCGCCTCGGTGCTCGTGAGAATAAACTAAACTCGACTAAACCTTCTCTGGTTTCACAATTTGCATCTTTTCAATTCTTTTGTCATGCACTTGGCCTTTGTTCCAACCATCTGCCTATCAAAACAATTGGTACCTGGGTACTGGTGACAATAAACCAAAGTGGTTCTTTTTTGCATGTTAACTTTGCTGAGAAGTTGTTCCTCCAGTTTGTAGGTTACAGGAGCAGAATGAGGTCGTTCGGCCCATCAAGTCTACTCCGCCATTCAATCGTGGTTGATCTATCCCTCCCTCTCAGTCCCTCTCCCCGTAACCCCTGACACCTGCACTAATGGGTTACCTGTCCTCCTCCACAGGGCATCACGGTGGAATACATCTGCTCGGAGCTGAGGTACCTCCCGGTGCTGCGTGGCCTGTCCACCGAGCGGCCCTTGTTTGTGTTGTGCGACCTCACCAACACCAGCGACAATGCGGTGGAAGTGGCCGTGGTACGTAACGCGGCAGACCGGCCCTGTGTTTGATCACACACACACACGTGTATTTTTTTCGTTTAGATTGGAGGTACAGCGTGCAAACAGGCCCTTTGTCCCACCGAGTCCACATTGAACAGCAATCCCCGCACACTAACGCTATCCTACACACACATAAACGCACACTGGTCATGGAGAGAACGTGCAAACTCCTTACAGGCAGCACCTGTAGTCAGGATGGTACCCGGGTCAATGGCGCTGAGAGGCAGCAACTCTACCGCTGCGCCACCATGTGGCCCCGACGTGTTATACACTCCACTCCGTTGGTTTACATGTGGCTGCTGTCCGTGTGGGAATCCTGTCGGCTCAAGGAAATAGTTGAAGTTTCCCATCCAGACTCGGGAACGGGGGGGGGGGGGGGGGGGGGAGTTATTTTACACAGAGGGTGGTGGGTGCCAGGAACGCGCTGCCGGGAGTGGTGGTGGAGGCAGATACCATAGTGGTGTTTAGACAGGGACGTGGATCAACAAGGAATAGAGGGATATTGTTCACCTGCAGGCAGAAGAGATTAGTTTAACTTTAGCACAGACATTGTGGGTTCCTCTGGTTCTTCATTCCCCTACTCTGGGCAAAAGACTCTGTGCGTTCACCCTATCTAAGATCACCCCATATCCTCCTGCGCTCCAAGGAATAAAGTCCTAGCCTGCCCAACCTTTTGTTAGAACATTTGGACCATTTCTCTGGGACCGGCGGGAGCGAGGGAGGGAGGGAGGCAGGTGCTGTAGGATCATGAGGCATGTTGCTTGGCAGCCAATTGTGTGCTTATCAATTTTATTTTGCTCTCGTCTCTCCAACCCCAGTCGTTTGCTGAGCAAACAGGGGCCCAGGCCCAGGATGAGGCGCTGATTCGTGAGGCTGTGACTAAGATGGTGGACAGCATCACCAAGCGGAATAACAGCACCGTGATGCTGGCGGTCATCGAGGTGAAGATAGAGACGGCGTATGTTCCTCTCTCCCAGCCAGGTAACGCCAACTCACCCTAGCTTAGCTTTACGCTTTTTATCGTCACGCATACCGAGGTTTGCATGCTCTCCAAACAGATCAGATAATATTATACATGAATATAATCCGTTCAAACTTAAGTACAATTAGTTTAGTTCATTATTGTCCCATCTACCGAGGCACACAGTAAAGTTTTTTGTTGCATGCCCATCGAGTCAGCGGAAACACTATATATGATTACTACCAAGACGTCCACAGTGTACAGATGCAGGATAAATAGAATAATGTTTAGCACAAGGTAAAGCCAGTAAAGTCTGATTTAAGATGGTTAGAAGGTCTCCAATGGTGTAGATGGGAGATCAGGACCACTCTCTGGTTGATGAGAGGATGGTTCAGTTGCCTGATAACAGCTGGGAAGAAACTGTCCCTGAATCTGGAGGTGCGTGGTTTCACACTTCTCTACCTCTTGCCAGTTAGGAGAGATGGGGCAACGGGGAAGGTACAGAGTGTAGAATCTAGTTCTCAGCATGTGGCGCACCAACTCCAGAGACCAAGTCCAATGTCCGCAATTGGTGAATCGGACAGTACCCTAGCTTATGGAAGAAGCTGTTCCTGAATTCCTGAAGAGTTCCTGAAGAAGCTGTTCCTGAGTCTGGTGGTATGCGCTTTCATGTTCTGGTGACCCAGCTACAGGAAAGGTGCCATTAAGTTGTAAAAGGCGCAGAAGAGATTATCTGGGCTTGTGGACATGCGTGAGTTATCGGAAGCAGTTGGACAGGCTGAGGGGTGACTTCTTCTTTTGGGGTGTAGGAGACTGAGGCTGGCCTTATTGGGGTGCACAAGATCATGGGGGGCACAGATAAAGTGAATACTCCCAGTCTATTTACCTGGGTAGAGGATTCTAAAACTAGAGGGCACAGGCTTAAGGTGGGAGGGGAGAGATTTAAGGGGGACCTCAAGGGGAACTTTTTTCCCTCAGATGGTAGTCTTTATCTGAATGAGCCGTTAGAGGAAATTATACAAATACAATTGCCATTTGGATGGGTATATGGGCAGGTAGGGTTTAGAGGAAATCATGTATTGTCTTTCCGCTGACTGGATAGCCGCAAAAAAAGCTTTTCACTGTACCTCGGTAGACGTGATAATAAACTAAACTAAGTCTAACCAAACCAAACCTTTCTTATGCACGTAGCTGCTCTGAAGAAGGGTCTCGACCCGAATCATCACCCATTCCTTCTCTCTGGAGATGCTGCCTGTTATACAGTGTGGTAACAGGCCCTTCGGCCCGACTTGCCCACACCGGCCAACATGTCCCAGCCACACTAGTCCCACCAGCCCGCGTTTGGTCCACATCCCTCCAAACCTGTCCTATTCATGTACCTGTCTTAAGTGTTTCTTAAACATTGGGATAGTCCCAGCCTCAACTACCTCCTCTGGCAGCTTGTTCCATTCACCCACCACCCTCTGTGTGAAAACGTTACCCGTCAGATTGCTATTAAATCTTTTTAAACCCCTTCACCTTGAACCCCGTGTCCTCTGGTCCTCGATTCCCCTACTGTGGGCAAGAGACTGCGTGCGGTCTATACCCGACCTATTCCTCTCATGATTTCATGCGACTGAGTGACTATCTGGGCTGTTGTGTGTTGGCTGCTGTGCAGGGTACCTGGTGCCAGCGCTGAGCGTTTCATTCGGCATGGTCTGGCTGATCTGCATCATCATCTGCGTGTGGTGGACGAGGAAGAGGCGCAAAGAGCGGGAGAGAAGCCGCCCGCCCATGGAGGACACGGTCAACAATCAGTGGGAGCCCCTCAAGCCCATCAGGAACCCCATTGACCACAAGGACATTCAGTACGAATGCAAGAACCTGATGCCCCCCGACGGCCGGACTCTGGTGGCGGGCCAGGAGGGTGAGGAGGAGCCCGATGTGGACAAGTACCCCTCGCAGAGATGTACAATCACGTTCATGCCTGCTAAAGGCGACATTAAGTCCTCACAGTGTTCCCCAGCCAAGCAGCCACACCGGACAGGAAAGAGAGACAACCGCTGTGTGAAAAATGTCAATGCAGCAATCCATGAAGGAGGTAAGGACCTCTCTGTATGAGTGAAGAAAAGGGGAGGGCGCTTTCAAGCCTACAGATTTTTTTTTCTTAAAACAAAAAAAAAGAGAGAGAAGGAGAGAGAGAGAGAGAAAAAAAATAGAAAGGGAAAGGGGGGTAAATTGAGATAGATTTCTCATTGAGACTGAAAGCACCAGTCGTCATGCCCAGTGGCTCTTTCTTTTGGTGTGTGTATAGAACATTTATTTACCAGTGTCTCCTCAAATCTTGTATAAATTATTTGTGACTTGTCAGGTGTCAAGGTCTCTTTGCCAGTTGCTATCTTCGTAGTTAACCTCTCGTGGAAGTTCACTGAGGGGAGATGGGAGGGATGGGACTCGAGGCACCGCAAATGGGCGAGGAATTGAGCTAGACGTTTTCTATTACTGCAAGCGCCCTCTGGGAGCTTCGGAGCAGCCGACTGTTTACGTAAGGCACCTCGGCTTGTCGCACTGTAGTGCATTCTTCAGTATATTGTCACCTCCGGGCCAGGACTCCCATGGACCGACCGACCGACCGACCGACCGCCACCTCGTTCACTGACCTCCCGCCCGCCCGACCTCACTGGAGGCCTGCTCTCAGGATCTCCTCAGCCCCGTTGACAGGGGAAGGAGTTGTAGGATGGTGGCCCCCGTCTCTCACACGCACACACTCACTCAATCACTCACACACCCACACTTACACACACACATTCACACATTTACACTCACACATGTACTTGGCGGGCATGCTGCAGCGGCAGAACTCGCTGCCCCATTGATCCTGGCAAGATTCCGGTTTGCCATTGATTTGGGGAGAGAGTGGGAGGAGAGGAATTTTTGTTCAAAAAAGGACGAGTGAGAGAGAGAGAGGGGGCGGGGGGGGGGGGGAGTGAAGCGGACCTGTGATGCGATCAGAGGCGATGTTCTCCGCTCTAGACCCCTCATCAGCGGGCCCGGGCTTGGAGTAGTGGGAAGTTTGGCTTCCATGCCGTGCAGGGAGTGGAGACGTCAGCTGCAAGAGAGCAATGCGTCCCTGCAAATCAAAACCACAAAACCAAAGTGCCTTGTCGTAGCCAACCCTGCATTTACCGTGTGTGTGGGGTGACCCTAATGGTGGCTGGGTGTTGTACACAGTGCGATCCTGTCGAGGGCTATCAGTGAAATTCCTCGCAGTATCTTGGTGAGATGGTGCCGAGAGGTGATTCCAGTGTTGGACTGGCCCGCAGTGATGTGGAGTTAATTGTTGTAGCAACTGTCAAAGACTCTCCTGCTGATAGTTTTTTTACATATATAAATATATTAAAGGTGAACTATGTACCTTCCATTCTGACCTATCATTAACGATTGTATGATCAAACCTTTTGTACATATGTATATATTTAAGGAATCTGTGTATATTTGATTGAATAACTTAAGACAGATATTAATTCAAGTTTGTTTAGATGCCATTCCTTAATTTATGTTTGACAAAACAAGGGGAGTTTGTGGCATTTCTCTCTCACCTCATCCTACCCTGCCTGACCTTTCCATCTTTTACATTCGACTGAAGGTCAGTACGTCATTTTTAAAAAGAGAAACAAAACAGATTACTTTGACGCTTTGGTGACCACCTCGGCCACCAAGACCCAGCCTGGTTGAGGGCGGGCGTGGTTAGCTCGAGAGGCCACGCTGTCCTTGGGGGAACAGGGCACGTCAAAGGAGGTGGTGGAATAACGCGAGGCATCGGTGTCGACCCTTTTCAATCCGACCTTTTAGTCACGCAAACAGACGTCCAGGTCACTATTCCCTGCCCCGATCCCTCTTCAGTTTAGAACGCTGGACGGGTGTGCAAGTCAAAGTCAGTATCTTGTGTCATCACGGAGATATCGAAGCTTTCCAAATGCCCCCCCCCCCCCCCCCAACTGAAATATCTATTCCACTTTCCTGATTCCTTCCCCAAGGCCTCATTACCCTGCCTCTGCCCTCGTGTTCAAGTCCAACCCAGGTTGGAGAACAGTGAGGAAGAGGGCAATCCTGAGTGATTACCACTCGCCCCGCCCCGTCTCTCCGCCTCCCTTCTCGTTCTCCAACCCCCCCCCCCACCCAACCCTCACTTTCTGTTTCCTACCTCTGCTGATAAACGCTACCTTTGAGTACCAAAAACAAAACTATATTTCTGCTTTGAGCAGAGGGTAAAAAAAAAAAAATGAAGGGATCAATTTGTTTTTTTCTATATTTTATAAAAATGTATAATTTTTGCTTTATGTTCCAGTGCAAAAATTGTAAATAATTAAAAAAAAAAAAGACTTGGTTTCAAAAGAGTTTGAGAACAAATTCTGATGGAGAGTATTTACCTGTCAGGTAACTGGACGAGGTTCATAGATGGATCTATATACTGCAATCTTGTTTTGAGTGTGTGTTTTCTTTAACCTAAACTTTATTGCAAAACTCTTTGGGTTAAATCCAGACCTTTCTGAACCAGAGTAGACATGACCTGATGTGTGCTTCTTATTCATATATTCAATTGACAACCTGTTTCTAAATGCTCTAAATTCTGTCTGAATTACGGACGAGAGGTTTATTTTCTTTCCTTGCAAATCACGTATACAAATGCTGGCTGTACTGTGAGAGGTGGAGAGGTGATCTTTAAAGGTATGGGGTTGAAGAAAATATCTTTTTAAATATAAAACAAGCTGGCTAATTCTAAAAGAAAGTTTAAAAAAAAAAATATTGCAAGAACAATTTATGTATGGATTCTGAATAAAAGTTGTAATTTTTTTTGTATCGGGACATTGCATTGCTTTGCGTAAGTCCTCTGTTCATGTATTGCATTTTGTTTGATATCTTCTTAGAGATAACTTTCAAAAAAAAAGTAACTATTTATTAAAACGTTTTATATTAACGTCTTCCGGCGTGTCTTGTGGTTTTATTCTTGGGCATGGGAGCGGTTTAACGCGGGGTGGGGAAAAATGCAGAGTGCCGGAGGAACTCAGCGGGTCAGGCAGCGTCTGTGGAGTGAATGGACGGGTCATGTTTCGGGTCAGGACTCTTCTTCAAACTGATGGAGTGGAGGGGCAGGACAACGGCGAGCAAGTGATAGGTGATTACAGGTGAATGGGTGGGGTGGGGGGGGGGGGGGGGTCATGGTTGATTAGCCGATGAGTGGAGGAAGGCTGGAGGTGAAAAGGAGACAAAACGGCGTCAGATGTGTGGTCACGGAGTTGCTGCCTTGCAGCGCCGGAGACCCGGGTTCCACCCCGACTACGGCTGCTGTCTGTACGGAGTTTGTACGTTCTCCCCGTGACCTGCGTGGGTTTTCGCCGAGATTTTTGCTTTCCTCCCACGCTCCAGTTACAAGGTTAATTGGCTTGTAGGTATGTAGGTTAATTGGCTTGGTGTAATTGTAAATTGTCCCTAGTGTGTGTGTGTGGGATAGTGCTTGTGCACGGGGTGATCGCTGGGCGGCGCGGACCCGGTCGGCCGAAAGGCCTGTTTCTGCGCTGTATCTCCAAACTAAAGAACTAAAGTTGAGATGAGTTGTGAAATGTAAAGATAGGGCCATAGGGGATGTGTGTGGGGGAGGGGGGGGGGGGTGGGTGTGGGGGGTTACTAACGTTGGAGAATTCACTGTTCATATTGTTTGATTTAATGCTTGGCTGACAGTATCCGGGCTGGACAAGATTACTCAGTGGGCTGACCAGACCTGTTTGAGACGGGACTTTGATGCTTTCCCCTATTTCCTACTAGGGAGGAGGTGTTTAGTTTATTGTCACGTGTACTGAGGTACAGTGAAAAGCCTTTGTTGTGTGCTATCCAGTCGGTGGAAAGACATGATTACATGATTACAATCGATCCGTCCACAGTGTACAGATACATACAATGATAAAAAAGGAATAATGTTTAGTGCAAGATAAAGTCCAGGATTAAAGATAGTCCACGGGTCTTAAATGAGTTAGATAATAGCTCAGGACCATGCTCTAGTTGGTGGTAGGATGGTTCAGTTGCCTGATAACAGCTGGGGGAAAAAAACTGTCCTTGAATCTGGAGGTAGGCAAAAATGCTGGAGAAACTCAGCGGGTGAGGCAGCACCTATGGAGCGAAGGAATAGGTGACGTTTCAGGTCTCGACTCGATGCTGCCTCCATAGATGCTGCCTCACCCGCTGAGTTTCTCCAGCATTTTTGTCTACCTTCGATTTTTCCAGCATTTGCAGTTCTTTCTTAAGCATTTTGTCTACTCCACCTTGAATCTGGAGGTGTGCGTTTTTCACACTTCTGTACCTCTTGCCAGAAGGGAGAAGGGGGGGGGGGGGCGACCACAAGCAGCATAATCAAGGACGAGTCTCAACCCTCCCCCCCCCCCCCCCCCCCCTCCCCGATCACTCCCTCTTCTCCCTTCTCCCATCTGTGAAGAAGTAGAACAGTGTAAAATCGCACATCTCCAGATTCAGGGCCGGTTTCTTCCCAGCTGTTGATCAGGGCTGCCACTGACGCATTCATCCAGAGCTGAGATACTGGTCTTGCTCCGAGATTCTATCACGATCCTTTGGTTACGTTTTACTTTGTTCAGCAGCCTGATAACGGCGGCTCATGTAAACTATCTCCGCCTCACCTCGTCAATCTTTATATTATCTCACACTCTTTGTCTTTTCATCTCTGACCCTTGTCTATCAAAACCCCTCCTCACCTGTATCCACCTGTAACTCTCCTATTTCGGTTGGCTGACATGCAGAGAACAACTCCCCTTCCTCCCCTTTTCCCCCTCGCTTTCTTCCCTTCCCCTCCCCTTCCCAGCTCTCCCACAGCCCACTGTCTCCGCCTCTTCCCTTCTTCTTCCTGCCCCCCCCCCACCCCCACATCAGTCTGAAGAAGATCAGAGAATACTACACATAAATACAAGAGTCTGAAGAAGGGTCTCGACCCAAAACGTCACCTATTCCTTCACTCCATAGATGCTGCCTCACCCGCTGAGTTTCTCCAGCATTTTTGTCTCCCTTCGATTTTTCCAGCATCTGCAGTTCCTTCTTAAACAGCTCTTCTTCCCTCAGTTTTTTCACTCTCCCTTCCCTGTTCCCTTTCTGAATTTGTGCTAATTCCTCTCCCACCCATCCCCCTCCATCTATATTCCTTCCTTTGACTTCACAATTTGTACTTCTATCCTTATCAGGACACTTTAGTTTTTTTTGTATCAAAAATAATTTATTTGATTCCGAACAGAAGAGCCAAGAGACTTTTCTCCCTACCATAGTTACCCAACCAGACACAACTAAATTTAAGGTACCTCTTTTTTCCCCAAGAACCCTTTTTTGCTTAAGTCCAAGTCAAGAGTCTAGTGAGTTTTAATGTCATGTGTCCCAGATAGGACAATGAAATTCTTGCTTGCTGCAGCACAACAGAATATGTCAACATAATACAGAACAGGAGGTAAAAGTTCAGTGTGTCTATATACCATAGACCATATATATATACAATAAATAAACAGATAAAGTGCAATAGACTGTTATTGCTCAGAGTTTGTTTGATGTTGTGTTTAATAGCCTGATGGCTGTGAGGAAGCAGCTGTTCCTGAACCTGGATGTTCAAGATTTCAAGCTCCTGTACCTTCTTCCCGATGGCAACGGAGAGATGAGTGTGTGGCCAGGATGGTGTGGGTCCTTGATGATGCCGGCTGCCTTTTTGAGGCAGCGACTGCGATAGATCCCCTCGATGGTGGGGAGGTCAGAGCCGGTGATGGACTGGGCAGCGTTTACTATTTTTTGGAGTCTTTTCCACTCCAGGGCGCTCAAGTTGCCGAACCAAGCCACGATGCAACCGGTCAGCATGCTCTCTGCTGTGCACCTGTAGAAGTTAGAGAGAGTCCCCTTTGACATAGCGACTCTCCGTAATCTTATCAGGAAGTAGAGGCGCTGGTGTGCCTACCGAAAAAAAGCCAAAACCGTGCTGACACACCCACCATCATATTGCAAAATCACCAAATTATTCAGACACTAAATTCCAAACAACTGTTACAAATACAGAAAATAACTACTATTTACTAACTAAATAACTATGCCCCTCTCTCTAACATCACCCGGGCGGGCACAGACGTAACCCCGGTAAAGGGGCAAGCATGATTGTAGACTTTAGGAGAGCTTCCCCTCACCCCACTCATCTTCAACAACACCACAGTCACATCTGTGGAGTCTTGTAACTTCCTGGGAACCATCATCTCCAAGGACCTTAAGTGGGGGGCTACCATCGACTCCACAGTCAAAAAGGCCCAACAGAGGATGCACTTCCTGCGGCAGCTGAGGAAGCACAATCTGCCACAGGCAATGATGGTCCAATTCTACACGGCCATCGTAGAGTCCGTCCTCACCTTCTCCATCGTGGTCTGGTTTGGCTCAGCCACCAAGCACCACACCCGGAGGTTGCAGCGAATCGTCCGATCAGCAAAGAAGGTTATTGGCTGCAACCTTCCCTCCATTGATGAACTGTACACTGCAAGGGCCAGGAAGCGAGCGGGCAAGATCATCTCTGACCCCTCTCACCCTGGCCACAAACTCTTTGAATCACTTCCCTCTGGAAGGCGACTCCGGACTGTCAAAGCTGGCACAGCCAGACATAAAAACGTTTTTTTCCCACGAGCAGTAGCTCTACTCAATAACCAAAAATCTGTAGCCTCCTTTTGCTCTGGTATTTTATTTAATTCACATGTTTAATCGATAATGTTTTATTATTAATGCTTAAAGCGTCATTCCTAACTCACTGTATGCCAGGCACGTGCCGTGAGTAATTACTCAGGGTAGGCACTCAGTCGGCTTAAAAAAAATTAAACCGCGCATGCGCAGATTGTTCTCTCCGTAAAAATAAAAAATAAAAATAAAAACAGTAACAATTCAATTTGCCCAAGGCTTCCTAGTCTCCTTTATTCTGAATTACTGAATGGATGGGGGGGGGGGGGGGGGGGGGGGGGGGGGGGGGAAGGGTGATGGCAGGTGGAGAGATGGTGGGAAAAACGGGAGTACAGGGAAAACTTGAATCAGTTGTCATCTGATTGAATGACCAATTGGGGGGACAGTTCCTTTCACAGCATGTGGAGAGTCTGTGCCAGGGGTAAAGTTGTGGGGAGTGCAGGAGGGTTGAGAAGGAGGGGGTCGGGGATAATGCCAGTAGCTCACTCACTCACCGCTGCCGCAGCTCTCCGGGCGCGAAGCCACGCACTGTAGCCGGGGATAGAAGCAGCTCGGGGAGCCGCGAGTGGCCGCCGGGACCCGACAGCAGAACTTGCTGCCAATCCAGCGCCTTCTGCCGGCCCGTTCACCTTTGGCAGTGCTCTCCGTTGGAACACCTCCCACCTGCCGCTCGCCGACTTGGCTCATGTCAGCGGCTTCCTGCAAATCCTTAAATTCCCACAGCCGAGTAACCTCAATCATACTGTCGGAATTTAAGGACATGAGTGAGGCCAGCGAGTGGCAGGAGAGAGGTTTTCAGACGGAGAGTTGCCAGAGGTGAGCGGGGGACTGGCAGAAGGAGCGGCATTATCCCGATCCCCTCCTTCACAACATTCATGCCCTCCCCGCAACTTTACCCCAGGCCAGACTCCCCAAAAGGAGCTCTCCCCCCACCCCCACACCCCGGGAAATACGGTATTTAAAAACATAAGAAAAAAAGGTGCATACCACATTATTGTACACAAACTCCATTCTTCTCTCCCTGTTTCCTAAGATACACTTAAAATAATGACAATCCATAGTTGAAAACCCAGCCAAGAAACTTGCGCTGCGCATGCGCAGCACTGCAAAGGCAGAATTTCTGCTGCCTTCAGCCCCGCCTGACGGCTTGAAGCAGCGCTGACGGCACGTGGGCTGCACAGACCTTCGTGTGTTACAAGCGCTGCGGATGAAAGGCATGGAGAATTATGCCTACCTAAGCGATCGGTCTCTTACATAGGCATCATTCTCCCATGCCTTTACTATTTATATTTAGTAATTACTATGTTATAATTTTAGTCAGGGTAGGCAGTGCCCACCTTGCCTACCCTGACGGCACGTGCCTGCTGTATGTCGTGTTGTTTCTTGCGGGCGGAACACCAAGGCAAATTCCTTGTATGTGAATACTTGGCCAATAAACTTATTCATTCATTCATCTGGCTCGGGCAAAGCCCTCTTCCGCCTGGCGCCGTGACTCGGGGATGGCCAGCTTGGCCAGGCTCAGGAGCAACCCAACCAGGACATCTTCAGCCCTGCCCACTGCCTACATCCCATCACCAGTCCAGACCAGCAGAGCCAGGACAAGCCCTTTGTTATCGGGAGTTGTTGGATAGGCTGGGACTTTAGCGTGGGGGGGGCTGAGGGGTGTCCTTATTGAGGTCTACAAGATTGAGGAACACGGATAAAGTAAATGCTCTCAGTCTTTTTCCCAGGGTGGAGGATTCTAACACTACAGGGGATAAGCTTAAGGTAAGATGGGAGAGATTTAGCTATAGAAGCAGATTCAATTATGATGTTTCATAGACATTTAGAAAGATATATGTATCAGGTGGGTAGCCCAGTATGCCAATTTAGAATGGGCTGAAATTCTAATTAGTGGGCTGAAGGGCCTGTTTCTGTGCTGTACGCCTTTATGACTTGTACGATGGGCAGCATGGATAAGGTGGGCCGAAGGGCCTGTTTCCCTGGTCTCATGGAGGGGTAGAGAAGGGGGGGGGGAGGGGGGAGATAGTTTTTTTACATGGGTCCAAGTGTCTGCAATTATGGACAGGGTCAATGTTGCAGACTAAGATGGTTTAAATGCCATTCAGCCCTTCTGTTCCTGCTGTTCAACTTCCGCTCTCCACCGCCCCCCCCCCCCCCCCCCTCCAAAACACGCTACCTCGTGTCCGGAAACATGGATGGGGACGGAGAAGAGGCAAGTTCCCGAGGAAGCTGGAAAAGGATCTGCAAAAAAAGGGTTTCACTGGGCTCTGGGGAGACGAGGTGGAGAATGGAACCAACTCGGTTGCTCTTCCAAGGGACTAGCATGGATTGGATGGGTTAAAGGGCCTCCAATGTTGTAATTCTGTGAAATTCCGACTACTAGTCCTGTTTTCCCGAGTCGGGATCCTGTCTCATCGCCTCTCAACCCTGTCCCCTCCAGCGGAAACACTCCAGCTCTCCAGACTAATCCTGGAGAGGAGTCCTTTATCCATGGAACCGGCCCCAGGCAATCTCTCAGGCCGTCTTGAAACATATAAGTTTATTAAAGGTTTGGACACGCTAGAGGCAGGAAACATGTTCCCGATGTTGGGGGAGTCCAGAACCAGGGGCCACAGTTTAAGAATAAGGGGTAAGCCATTTAGAACGGAGACGAGGAAACACTTTTTCTCACAGAGGGTGGTGAGTCTGTGGAATTCTCTGCCTCAGAGGGCGGTGGAGGCCGGTTCTCTGGATGCTTTCAAGAGAGGGCTAGATTGGGCTCTTAAAGATAGCGGAGTCAGGGATATGGGGAGAAGGCAGGAACGGGGTACTGATTGGGGATGATCAGCCATGGTCACATTGAATGGTGTTGCTGGCTCGAAGGGCAGAATGGCCTCCTCCTGCACCTATTGTCTATTGTCTCAAACTCAAGTGCAGCACCCATTCTTGCTTCACCACAATCAAACAGAAGGCCCTTCAGCCCAACTCATCCATGCCGATCAAGTTGCCTACCTGAGATGGTCCCATCTGCCTGAGTTTGCCCCCTAGTCCCCTCAACCCCACTACGTACATCTGTCCAAATCTCACCTTCCCAAATGTTCTACATGTAAGCCACCAGAACCTATCCCAACAGGAATTGGACAGGAATCCAGGATCAATACTGCCGTTAATGGACACTTGAGAGGACTAGTGATGAAGTCCAAATGACCCAGACTTTATCTTGTGCTTCATCCGATGGATTTATACAACAGTACAGCACAACAGCAGGCCCTTCGGCCCAAAATGTCCGTGCCAGCCATGATGCCAACTTAAACTACTCTCCTCTGCCTGCACATAATCCATATCCCTCTGTGTATCCATGTGCCTATTTAAAAGCCTCTTAAACACCACCACCATCATGTCTGCATCCACCACCACCGCCGGCACCTGTACTGGTTCCAGGCCCCCTGTCTCCTCTCGCCCCTCTCCTCTTCTCTCTCCTCCTTAGCTCCCTTCCCTTCTCTCCTCTCCTCCTCATCTCCCCTCTCCCCACCGCCCCCCTCGCTCCTCCCCCCCCCATCTACTCCCCTCATCTCTTCACCCCTCCCCTCTCCTCCCATCTTCTCCTCTCCTCCTCTCCTCTCTCCTCCCCTCCTTCCTCTCTCCCCTCCCTTGCTGGCGCTGACGGTGGCTGCCACGGTGTACTGCTCCTTGCTGTGTTGTGTTTGTGTTTGTTCATTTGTGTCGTCTGTGAAAACCCGACAAAGATTATTATTAATGTTTTATGTGTCGCTCCTAACTGTCACTGTATGTAGTGTTGTCACTTGCGGGTGGAGCACCAAGGCAAATTCCTTGTATGTGAATACTTGGCCAATAAACATATTCATAAATCTCCTTTACACTTTTCCCTCTCGCCTTATAGCTGTGCTTTCTAGTCTTTGACATTTCCACCCTGGGGAAAAAGGTTCTGACTGTCTACCCTGTCTCTACCTCTCATAACTTTAGTTTAGTTCGGAGCCACATGGTGGAAACTGGCTATTCGGCCCTCCGATTCAGCCCCAGCCCCGTACACAAGTTCTATCCGTCACAAGAGGGACTATTTGCCGAAGCCAATGAACTTACAAACATCCAGGCCTTTGGAGAGTGGGAGGAAACCCACGCGGTCACAGGGAGAACGTACAAACTCCGTACAGACAGCACCCGTAGTCAGGATTAAACCCGGGTCTCTGGCGCTCTGAGGCAGCAACACTACCCGCTGTGCCACCTGTCAACTCACCCTCAGTCTCCAACACCACAAAGGAAACAATCCAAGTCTGTCCAACCTCTCCCTATCACACTAACACCCTCCAATCCATGTATCATTCTGGTAAATCCCTTTAGTTTATTGTCACGTGTACCGAGGTACGGCGAAAAGCTTTTGTTGCGTGCTATCCAGTCAGCGGAAAGACAATACATGATTACAATCGAGACGCCCACGCAAAACGTCACCTATTTAGACTCATAGATACAGTGTGGAAACAGGCCCTTCGGCCCAACTCGTCCCCACCGGCCAACAATGCTCCAGCTACACTAGCCCACCTGCCTGCGCTTGGTCCATATCCCTCCAAACCTGTCCTATCCATGTACCTGTACAACTGTGTCGTAAACTGTGAGATAGTCCCAGCCTCAACTACCTCCTCTGGCAGCTTGTTCCATACACCCACCACCCTTCGTGTGGAAAAGTCACCCCTCGGATTCCTATTAAATCTTTTCCCCTTCACCTTAAACCCATGTCCTCTGGTCCTCGATTCCCCTACTCTGGGCAAGAGACTCTGTGCATCTACCCGATCTATTCCTCTCATGATTTTGTACACCTCTATAAGATCATCCCTCATCCTCCTGCGCTCCATGGAATAGAGACCCAGCCTTCTCAACCTCTCCCTGTAGCTCACACCCTCTAGTCCGGGCAACATCCTCGTAAATCTTCTCTGAACCCTTTCAAGCTTGACGCTATCTTTCCTATAACATGGTGCCCAGAACTGAACACAATACTCTAAACGCGGTTTCACCAACGTCTTATCCAACTGCAACATGACCTCCCAACTTCTATAATTCTCTTTCTCCAGAGATGCTGCCCGACCGGCTGAGTTCCTCCTGCACTTTGCGCCTATCTTTGCTGTGTGCAGCATCTGCAGTTCCTGTCTACACATTACAGGTTAAGTTGCATTTGGATTCATTGGCTGAGTTGGTCACTGAGGGAATGAAAGACCAGAGCAGTGTGGAGTGCCGCTCAGACAGCAGTCATCACAATCTATTATTCAACTGGTTTATTGATCTCTGCCTTCTCCTCATGTCTGTGACGAGTCTCTCTCCTGCGTTATATCCATTCCCTGCTCCCACCCCAACCCTGGCACCGACAGCATTGGCCAGCCAGGGACATCAACCTTGCTCCACAACTACAAACGCCTGCATTTATATAGCAGCCGACAACCTCTCACCCAGCTGGTGCTCAGTCTGCCTTGGCCCACGCCATCTCCTGGTTGCCAAACACTTTCATCCCCATTCCCACACTGACCCTTCTGTCCTGGGCCTCCTCCATTGTCAGAGTGAGGCCCAGTGCAAAATGGAGGAACAACACCTCATATTTCACATGGGCAGCTCACACCCCAGTGGTATGAATATTGATTTATCTAACTCCGGGTAACCCTTGAATTAGTTTAGAAGTACAGCATGGAAACAGGCCCTTCGGCCCACCGGGTCCGCGCCGACCAGTGATCCCCGCACATTACCACTATCCTACGCCCACAGGGAACAATTTTTACATTTACCAAGCCAATTAACCTACAAACCTGCACGTCTTTGGAGTGTGGGAGGAAACCGAAGATCTTGGAGAAAACCCACACAGGTCACGGGGAGAGCGTACAAACTGCGTACATACGGCACCTGTAGTCGGGATCGAACCCGGGTCTCCGGTGCTGCAGTCGCTGTTAGGCAGCAACTCTACCGCTGAGGGGCTGATTAACCTACAAACCCGCACGTCTTTGGGATGTGGGAGGAAACCGGAGCACCCGGAGGAAACCCACGTGGTCACAGGGAGAACGTGCAAACTCCACACACGGACAGCGCCCGTGGTCGGGATCGATCTCGGGGCCGTGGCGGTGTGAGGCAGCAACAGCTCCACCATGCCAACCAATCTCTACAATTCCTTGTGGCCTCGAGCAGACACGTTCCCAAACCAGGTGGCGATGCATCCTGACAAAGTGTCACCACCCTCCTCCCTCACAGATGATTCACAGCCTCCCTCCCTCCCTTCCCCTCTCCCCCTCTCCCCCTCCCTCCCTCCCTCCCTCCCTCTCTCCTTCTCTCTCTCCCTCCTCTCCCTCCCTCCCTCTCTCCCTCTCCCCCTCTTCCTCCCTCTCTCACACTCTGTGCTGTTTCCTTCCTTCAGCTCTTCCTGAGTTCACGTCCCATTCAGTCCCATCAAAGGATCACAAAACCACTTAGTCACAGGTACAGCCCATGTTACAAATTCCTTGCTTGCTGCTTCTCCAGAGCCCACGCACCAAAGGGGGTGGATAATGACAAAGCGGACAAGTCTTGCCGTGCCCACCTGGGCCTCACCTTCATGTGACCTCCCAAATATCCTCCCACCTTTCACCACAAATCTTCTGCCTCAGTTCGGTTTTATAAGCAGCTAAATAAAAGGTGTTTAAGAAAGAACTGCAGATGCGGGAAAAATTGAAAGTATAGTAGACAAAAATGCTGCAAAAATGCTAAGGCAAAGAGCTGCGATAAGGTTGGCAGCTAGTCGGCTGCCGGTGACTAGTGGAGTTCCACAAGGGGCCGCTTCTCTTCACGTTGCATATTAATGATTTTGACAAGGGGATTGAAGGCTTTGTGGCCAAGTTTGCAGAAGATGCTAAGATAGGTGGAGGGGCGGGCAGTGCATAGGAAGCTGGGGCTCGGCAGAAGGACTAGGACAGGTTAGAAAAGTGGACAGAGAAGTGGCAGATGGAATTCACTACAGCAAAGTGCTGAGTCATGCATTTTGGTAACAAGAATATAGGCGTAGATTATTTTCTAAATGGAGAGAGGATCCAGGAATCGGAGGCGCAAAGGGACTTTGGAGTGAGTGCTGGTGCAGGATTCCGAAAAAGTTAATTTGCAAGTCGAATCGGTCGTAAGGAAGGCAAAGTCAATGCCAGCATTTATATCGACAGGGCTGGAATACAAAAACAGGGATGTAATGCTGAGCTCTATCAGGCGCTGGTCAGGCCACATTTGTAGTACTGTGAGCAAAACTGGGCCCCATATGTGAGGAGGGATGTGCTGGCTCTGGAGAGGGTCCAGACGAGGTTTACTGGAATGATCCCAGGAATGAGTGGGTTAACATATGATGAGCGTTTGACAGCACTGGGCCTGTACTCGCTGGAGTTTAGAAACTTTCTTAGAAAGATACAGAATAATGAAAGGCCCAGATAGAGTGGATGTGGAGAGGATGTTTCCGCTGGTGGGAGAGTCTAGGACCAGAGGTCACAGCCTCAGAATTAAAGGGCACTCTTTGAGAAAGGAGGTGAGGAGGAACTTCTTTTAGCCAGAGGGCGGTGAATCTGTGGAACTCGTTGCCACAGAGGCTGTGGAGGCCAAGTCAGTGGATATTTTTAAGGCAGAGATAGACAAATTCTTGATTAGAGCGGGTGTCAGGGGTTATGGGGAGAAGGCAGGAAAATGGGATTAGGAGGCAGAGATGAGCCATGATTGAATGGTGGAGTAGACTCGATGGGCCGAACGGCCTAATTCCACTCCTATAACTTGTGAACTCAGGCAGCTGTGACGAGTGAGGGAACGGCTCACTTCTGCCTCCTTGTGGGGGTGTCCAGAACCACAGGCAGAATGAAGGTTTACCCGATAACTCGGCAAAAGATTTGGACTTCACCACGGACAAAGGTGAGTCTTGGAAGGTCAGACAGTGGTGTCGTTCTCACAACCAGGATTCCACAATGGCCACAGCATCATGGTCCCCAGCACCAAACAGCCTCTAGGTTCATCAGCTCACAACACTCCTTGCAGTGAAATCACACACTCTTACTACATAGATTACATTATTCAAAATCAAATTTATATAGAGTTTTTTCAAATATATCTGCCATATGCAATAAATGTCGACACTCAGAAGCTAATCTAACGCACTCATTCACAAACGGTATAAAAATTACTAACTTTTGGACAGAAATCTTTAAGATAATTTCGAATGCTGTTAATATATGAATTTGGTTCCCGACTCAAAATTAATAATATTAGGAACAGATCAATTAATAACAATGAATCAAAGAATTTTTATCGATTACAGTTTAATAATTGGGAAAAAACTAATATTGAAATTTTGGGTGGGTCCTACATCCCCCACAATTAAAATGTGGATTACAGGAATGTCGGAGACACTTAATCTGGAAAGATTAAGACTTGTCCTTCTGGGCAAGTTGGATCAATTCAGAGGGACATGGTCTCCATTTATTGAATATTTAAAGGGTCAAAGTGGTTCGGTGCGAGAACCGGACTGAAGCCTGAACGAAGGAATAGACGAAGATTTACATATAATAACCCATGGATATATCTCCAATGATGTACAAACCGCTTAATACTTCATTCATCTTTTTGAATTTCTATTTTTACTTTATTTTTCCCTTTTATTTCCTACCTGTATTAAAAATAAAAAATGCGTAGAAGTACAAATTAGAAATAATTGTTAATATTAATAATATTAAGAATGCATGTGATATGTATATGCTTCCTTTGATATGTACATATAACCAAATAACAATTACAGCACGGAAACAGGCCATCTCGGCCCTTCAAGTCCGTGCCGAACAACTTTTTCCCCTTAGTCCCACCTGCCTGCACTCATACCATAACCCTCCATACCCTTCTCATCCATATGCCTATACTTCTAATTAAAATATTTAACAAAAAGAAATCACACACTCTCAGCCCAGCAGCATCAACATATTCCTTCATCACTGCCCACCCCTCCCTGCCTTGGCACTTACTGGTCCTCTTCTTCATCAGTGATAGCAGCAGCATTAGGCCATTCGGCCCATCAAGTCTACTCCGCCATTCAATCATGGCTGATCTATCTCTCCCTCCTAACCACACTCTCCTGCCTTCTCCCCGTAAACCCTGACGCCCTCCTGGCACAGATAAGGTACAGAAGCTTGACAGCGCGCACCACCAGACTCAGGAACAGCTTCTTCCCCTCTGTATCAGGCTTCTGAACGGCCCTTCCATAAGCTGGGGTACTGTCCGATTCACCTCTACCCCATTGTGGACATTGGACTTTGTCTGTGGAACTGATGCGCTACAATGCTGAGAACTATATTCGGCACTCTGTATCTTCCCCTATTGCTCTACCTGTTGGACTGGAGTTTGATGGTTGTAGTTATCTCTGGAAAACATGGATCGGTGACGTTTCACTGTACCTCAACATGTGACAATAATGAATTGTGGACACAGCCCAGACCATCACACACAAACCAACCTCCCTTCCACTGACTCCATCCCCACCTCACGCTGCCTCGGCAAGGCCGGCAGCATCATCAAGGACCAGTCGCACCCCGGTCACTTCCTCATCCCCCCTCTCCCATCGGGCAAGAGGTACGGAAGTGTGAAAACGCACGCACGCCTCTAGATTCAGGGACAGTTTCTTCCCAGCTGTTATCAGGCAACTGAATCATTCTATCACCAACCAGAGAGCGGTCCTGAACTGCTATCTACCTCATTGGAGACCCTCGGACTATCTTTAATCGGACTTCACTGGACTTTATCTCGCACTAAACGTTATTCCCTTTATCCTGTATCCTGTGGACGGCTCGATTGTAATCATGTACAGTCTTTCCACAGTCTGGATAGCGCGTAATAAAAAGTGTTTCACCGTATTTCGGAACACTAAACTAAACCGTAGCCTTTGGTGAACGTACGGGTCAGTTTACGCGGCAGTATTTTAACTCTCCAATCACAGGTTGACCTCGCGGTCCAGTGCCAAGCGAGGGTGGTGAATCTGTGGGATTCTGTGCCACAGAAGGCCATGGAGGACAATTCAGTGTATATAATGAAGGCAGAGATAGATATATTCTTGATCTAGCTCTCCCTCCCAACCCCATTCTCCCGCCTTCTCCCCATAACCCCTGACACCACTAATCAAGAATCTATCTATCTCTGCCTTAAAAATATCCACTGACTTGTGGCCTCCACAGACTTCTGTGGCAAAGAATTCCACAGATTCACCACCCTCTGACTGAAGAAATTCCTCCTCATCTCCTTCCTAAAAGAACCTTTCTTTAACTCTAAGGCTGTGACCTCTAGTCCTAGACTCTTCCACTAACCATATAACCATATAACAATTACAGCACGGAAACAGGCCTTCTCGGCCCTTCCGGTCCGTGCCGACCATTTATTTTCCCCTAGTCCCATCTACCTGCACTCAGACCATACCCCTCCATTCCCTTCCCGTCCATATACCTATCCATTTTACTTCTAAATGTTAAAATCGATCCTGCCTCCACCACTTCTGCTGGAAGCTCATTCCACACAGCCACCACTCTCTGAGTAAAGAAGTTCCCCCTCATGTTACCCCTAAACTTCTGTCCCTTAATTCTCATGTCATGCCCTCTTGTTTGAATCTTCCCTACCCTCAATGGGAAAAGCTTATCCATGTCAACACTGTCTATCCCTTTCATCATTTTAAAGACCTCAATCAAGTCCCCCCTTAACCTTCTGCGCTCCAAAGAATGGTGGAAACATCCTCTCCACATCCACTCTCTCCAAGCCTTTTCACTATTCTGTAAGTTTCAATGAGGTCCCACGTCATTCTAAACTCCTGCGAGTACAGGCCCAGTGCCGACAAACGCTCATCGTATGTTAACCTACTCATTCCTGCTGGATAAAACTGCTGGAGAAACTCAGCGGGTGAGGCAGCGTCTATGGAGCGAAGGAATTGGCGACGTTTCGGGTCGAGACCCTCATTTCTGGGATCATTTTTGTAAATGGTCCGAGACTCTCCCACTAGTGGAAACATCCTCTCCACATCCACTCTATCCAGGCCTTTCACTATCCTGTATGTTTCAATGAGGTCCCCCCCTCATTCTTCTAAACTCCAGCGAGTACAGGCCCAGTGCCGGCAAACGCTCATCATATGTTAACCCACTCATTCCCGGGATCGTTCTTGTAAACCTCCTCTGGACCCTCTCCAGAGCCGGCACATCCTTCCTCAGAGATGGTGACCAAAACTGCTCACAATATTTCAGATGTGGCCCGACCAGCGTCTTATAGAGCCTCAGCGTTACATCCCTGTTTTTGTATACAAGCCCTCGTGAAATAAATGCTGGCATTGGGTTTGCTTTCTTTACTACGGTGCGGGCCGTGCGCTGGGCTTGCTTTGATCGGCGGCGAGCTGGCAAGACTGCACACGGCCCAGGCATGGCGTGGGAGGTGAACGGTGACAGCACTCCCTTCCCACCAGATGCCAAGCATTCCTGGTTGATCTCACTGTCCGAGTCCCTGCTCCAACACGCTGTGGCTGCTGTGGGATTGCCCCACTGCCCATCCCGCTTCCCTGCCGCCTCTCCACCAGGCAACTGAACTGTCCTCTCCCTAGCAAGAGAGCGGTCCTCACCTTCCATCTACCCAGACCCGAGACCCTCAGACTAATCGCACTTTACATCACACCCTGTATCTGTACACTGCGGACGGCTTGATTGTAATCATGAAAAGTCTTTCCGCTGACCGGAGGTATAGTTGTGGATAAAAATGCTGGAGTAACTCAGCGGGTCAGGCAGCATCTGTGGAGACCATGGATAGGTGACGTTTCACAGAGTGCTGGAGTAACTCAGCGGGTCAGGCAGCATCTGTGGAGAACATGGATAGGTGACGTTTCACAGAGTGCTGGAGTAACTCAGCGGGTCAGGCAGCATCTGTGGAGAACATGGATAGGTGACGTTTCACAGAGTGCTGGAGTAACTCAGCGGGTCAGGCAGCATCTGTGGAGAACATGGATAGGTGACGTTTCACACAGTGCTGGAGTAACTCAGCGGGTCAGGCAGCATCTGTGGAGAACATGGATAGGTGACGTTTCACAGAGTGCTGGAGTAACTCAGCGGGTCAGGCAGCATCTGTGGAGGACATGGATAGGTGACGTTTCACAGAGTGCTGGAGTAACTCAGTAGGTCAGGCAGCATCTGTGGAGAACATGGATAGGTGACGTTTCAGTTCGGGACACTTCATTCATCCTTGTTCTCCATAGATGCTGCATGTCCCGCTGAGTTACTCCAGCACTTTGTGTCTATCTTCGGTATAAACCAGCATCTGCAGTTCCTTCCTACACTAAGGCCGATTTGAAGAGAGCGGTGGCGTGTGGTGTGGTCGTGTTCATAAGTGATAGGAGCAGAATTAGACCATTCGGCCCCTCGTCTACTCCATCATTCAATCACGGCTGATCTATCTCTCCCTCCTAACCCTATTCTCCTGCCTTCACCCCTGACACCCGTACTGATCAAGAATCTGTCAATTTCTGCCTTAGAAAATATCCACTGACTTGGCCTCCACAGCCGTCTGTGGCAAAGAATCCCACAGATTCACCACCCTCTGACTGAAGATATTTCTTCTCAGACACAAAATGCTGGAGTAACTCAGTGGGTGAGGCAGCATCTCTGGAGAGAAGGAATGGGTAACGTTTCGTGTTGAGACCCTTCTGCTGAACAGTCTCTGAAACGTCACCCATTCCTTCTCTCCAGAGATGCTGCCTCACCCGCTGAGTTACTCCGGCTTTTTGTGTCTGAGAAGAAATATCTTCAGTCAGAGGGTGGTGAATCTGTGGGATTCTGAGTTACTCCGGCTTTTTGTGTCTATCTTTGGTTTAAACCAGCATCTGCAGTTCCTTCCTACATATTTCTTCTCATCTCCTTTGTAAAGGTTCGTCCATTTATTCCGAGGCTGTGCCCTCTGTTCCTAGACTCTCCCACTGGTGGAAACATCCTCTCCACCCCCACTCTACCCAGGGCTTCCACTGTCCGGTCTTGGGTCTGGGCATGGGTCGGGTGGAGAGCGGCTCAAGGCAGGGTCGCTGTTTACTCCGATAGCCAGGAGATGGCGGCGTTGCACGGTGCTTTGACTATTGCGGAGAGCTGCAGTGGTGCATCACTGCCCCCTGGTGGCAGCCAGATTGAGTTCAAAGTGTTAAAGGAGGAACTGCAGATGCTGGAGAATCGAGGGTTACACATAAAGCTGGAGAAACTCAGCGGGTGCAGCAGCATCTAAGGGGCGAAGGAGATAGGCGACGTTTCGGGTCGAGACCCTTCTTCAGACTGGTCAGGGATCAGGGAAACGAGAGATATAGACGGTGATGTGGAGAGATAACGAACAATGAATGAAAGATATGCAAAAAAGTATTGATGATAAAGGAAGCAGGCCATTGTAAGCTGTTTGTGGTGTGAAAATGAGAAGCTAGTGCGACTTGGGTGGGGGAGAGATAGAGAGAGAGAAGGAATGCCAGGGCCCGAGGGCTGAGGGAGAGGTGGGGAGGGGGAGGAGGCAGCCAGGGTTAACAGAGTTGAGAACATTCAATGTTTGAGCCTGGAGGATGAGTTCAAAGATAGACGCACAATGCTGGAGAAACTCAGCGGGTCAGGCAGCATCTCTGGAAACATGGATAGGTGACGTTTCGGGTCGGGAGTGTGAAGAAATCAGTCGAGGTCATTCGGGTCAGCCCTGAAGAAGGGTCTCGACCCGAATCGTCACCCACCCATTTTCTCCAGAGATACTGCCTTGAGTTATAGAGAGAGGTTGGATAAGCTGAGTGTAGGAGGATGAGGGGTGACCTTATTGAGGTGTATTAGATCGTGAGGGGCACGGACAAAACAAATGCTCGCATGGTAGAGGATTCTAAATCCAGAGGGCGCAGGCTTGAAGTGACGGGGAGAGGTTGAAGCGGGGCCCTCGAGGACAGCGTGTTCACTGAGGGGGCTGTCAGTATCGGAAAAGAGCCGTCGGAGGAAACTATAGAAGCGGAAACGATGATGACTTTTAAAATACATTTGCATCGGTTCATGCACCGGAAGAGATGAAAGTGCAAATGGGCCTCGACCAGAAGATGCCAACTGAGCCAGCGTGGACAAGGTGGGCCGAAGGGAAAGGCCTGGATAGAGTGGATGTGGAGAGGATGTTTCCACTAGTGGGAGAGTCTAGGACCAGAGGGTACATCCTCAGAATTAAAGGACGTCCCTTTGGGAAGGAGATGAGGAGGAACTTCTTTAGTCGGAGGGTGGCGAATCTGTGGAATTCTTTGCCACTGTGGAGGCCAAGTCAGTGAATATATTTGAGGCAGAGATAGATAGATTGTTGATTAGTGCGGGTGTCAGGGGTTATGGGGAGAAGGCAGGAGAACGGGGTTAGGAGGGAGAGATAGATCAGCCGTGATTGAATGGCGGAGTGGACTTGATGGGCCGAATGGCCTAATTCTGCTCCTTTCACTTTTGAGCATGCATTTATGAAGGGCATTTGCCTGAGCCGTTCAGCTCTGAGTCTATATATGTTTCAGGATCTGTGTGACTTTACATTATTGTCCCTGGTTTCACCTTCACACCACACACTCCCGCCCCCACTCTCTGTATCGCTGGCAGCCCAGGGATTCCACTCCGATGATGCAGAGTCTCTTCCTTCACCGAGGGCTTCGTGGAAAAGCCCCCACTTCCCCTCTCAGGACTGAGTCACCGAAACCGTTTATCACCGCGGAGACTGCCGCGGCAACAGAAAGCCCCTCGTCTCCTCCCCACCCCCGCTCTCTCCATCACTCTCTGTATCGCTCTATCCATCACCCCCCTCCTCCCTGTATCTGTTCATCTCTCTCTATCAATCTCTCGAGCTCTCTGTATCTATCTCGCCCTCTGTGTGTGTGTGTGTGTGTGTGTGTGTGTGTGTGTGTGTGTGTGTGTGTGTGTGTGTGCATGTGTGTGTGTGTGCATGTGCGCGTGTGTGTGTGTGTGTGTGTGTGTGTGTGTGCATGTGTGTTTGCGTGTGCGTGTCCACATGCGTGTGTGCACACACACACTCACTCACATACTCACACACACACACTCACACACTCACACTCACATACACACATACATACACACGCTCACACACACACACACACATACACACTCTCACACACACTCACAAACACACACACACACACACGCTCACACACACACACACACACTCACTCACATACTCACACACACACACTCACACACACACACACACACTCACTCACATACACACATACATACACGCTCACACACACACACACATACACACTCTCACACACACTCACAAACACACACACACATACACGCTCACACACACACTCACACACACACACACACACACGCTCACACACACGCTCAAACACACGCTCACCCACACGCTCACAAACACGCTCACACACTCACACACACACACACACTCACACATACACACACACTCACAAACACTCACGCACACACTTGCCAGTCCCGTACAGTCCGACAGTACTTAAGCATCGTGGAAGTCCAAGTCACTGTTTTACATGTGTGCTGATCATTCTTTCCAGTGTCTCCACTGTGTTGATGGGGATTTCATACATAGTTAAAGGCCACATGATTCTTGGTAGTTTGCCAAATTGGAAGCAGCACAGCTTGCGTTCTCCTGGTAGCAAGGTCTTGTTGATGCGAGCTATGTGCGTGATGGTATCCCTTTTTCAGTTGTTCAAACTGCTTGAGCTTTGCATCATACCATTGGCCCAAACTCTTCCAGCCCCACCTCCAGGTCTGAAGAATGTGTCCAGCTGCTCGTTTTTCAAGAGTTTTGCCACTTACCTGATTCAATGTCGTGTCCGTTCCAAGGTTCGTTACCGGGTGGTCCGTCGATGAGGCATCTTGCGTCCCCGCTCTCGCAGACTCTGCGGGGATTCTTCTCTTTGAACTTTTTGTAGCCAAGTGAGGGTGGCTCTTGTGCCCTAACAAGGTGACGGAGCCAGCTGTTTTGGGTAGCCAGCCCATAACAGCCCCGTTGGGGTCTATTTCCTCCTGCCAGCTGTCTCTCCAAGCTGTCACACGGTCTTCCCCTTGTCATCAGCTGCACTTTCACCGCAGTCACTGGTTTTTCCTCCAGAAGGGCAGTAGAGCCAATAGGACTTGATGTTTCAATCCCTGCAATCAGTCGGCACTCTTGCTATTTGCAGTGGGATTGGAGTGTTGAAATGTCGGGTCGGTACGTCATTGGGGTCATCAGGTGGGCACCCTCCTTCTTTGACCTTTCATTGATAAGCCCACAACATCTCCAGAGGGCTCAACGGTGATACCTGGCGTCCCAGTTACACCCCCATCAATTCCATACCTCAAACGCTTCACCGGCAGTTGTGAAACAGTTGGAACAGGAATTCCGTCAATATGAAATCTTTGGTACTTGACTTGGCCGTTGACAATGGAGGTGCTTCTGCACTTAACCATATAACCATATAACAATTACAGCACGGGAACAGGCCATCTCGGCCCTTCAAGTCCGTGCCGAACAACTTTTTTCCCTTAGTCCCACCTGCCTGCACTCATACCATAACCCTCCATACCCTTCTCATCCATATGCCTATCCAATTTATTTTTAAATTATACCAACGAACCTGCCGCCACCACTTCCACTGGAAGCTCATTCCACACCGCTACCACTCTCTGAGTAAAGAAGTTCCCCCTCAAGTTACCCCTAAACCTCTGTCCCTTAATTCTAAAGTCATGTCCTCTTGTTTGAATCTTCCCTATTCTCAAAGGGAAAAGCTTGTCCACATCAACTCTGTCTATCCCTCTCATCATTTTAAAGACCTCTATCAAGTCCCCCCTTAACCTTCTGCCCTCCAGAGAATAAAGACCTAACTTATTCAACCTATCTCTGTAACTTAGCTGTTGAAACTTGCTGGGTTTAATCTTCATCCTTGCCCAGGTGATGTTTTGATAACGTTTTTCCAGAAGTCTCTTGGTGCAGGGGCTAATTATTGTTAGTGTTGTTATATAGAAACATAGAAACATAGAAATTAGGTGCAGCAGTAGGCCATTCGGCCCTTCGAGCCTGCACCGCCATTCAATATGATCACGGCTGATCATCCAACTCAGTATCCCGTACCTGCCTTCTCTCCATACCTTCTGATCCCCTTTGCCACAAGGGCCACATCTAACTCCCTCTTAAATATAGCCAATGAACTGGCCTCAACTACCCTCTGTGGCAGAGAGTTCCAGAGACCCACCACTCTCTGTGTGAGAAAAGTCCTTCTCATCTCGGTCCTAAAGGATTTCCCCCTTATCCTTAAGCTGTGACCCCTTGTCCTGGACCTCCCTAACATCGGGAACAATCTTCCTGCATCTAGCCTGTCCAACCCCTTAAGAATTTTGTAAGTTTCTATAAGATCCCCTCTCAATCTCCTAAATTCTAGAGAGTATAAACCGAGTCTATGCAGTCTTTGTTCATAAGACAGTCCTGACATCCCAGGAATCAGTCTGGTGAACCTTCTCTGCACTCCCTCTATGGCAATAATGTCCTTCCTCAGATTTGGAGACCAGAACTGTACGCAATACTCCAGGTGTGGCCTCACCAAGACCCTATACAACTGAAGTAGAACCTCCCTGCTCCTATACTCAAATCCTTTTGCTATATCGTCCATATAGGCTCGTAGCGGTAGCCGTTTTTCTCCCACAACTCGCTGTGGTAAAGTCTGATGCTGTGAGACCAAATTGCAGATCCTGGAAGTCGTTTTTTAAATCAGATTTGTCATTATTGCTGGCACCTGAAAGAATTCAAAAGCAGTCCACAGTAGCGAATGAGGAACTGATCTGTAGGCGTTGGCCAGATCGAGGAACAAGACATGCAGATTCTTTCCTTCTTTCTAAGCAGTCTGGATTTGATGCCTTGTGATGCTGGTATGTTCAAGGCATCCCGAGAAGCCTGCTATGCCAGCCTTTTGGATTGACGTATCAATGAAATGGTTTTGTTTCAGAAACTTTGTAAGTCTTTTCGTCACCACACTGAAAAAGATCTTGCCCTCTGCGTTAAGAAGGTTTATTTGCCGAAACTGTTCGATGGTGGAAGAATTTTTTCTTTTGGGATCAGGACTCCCCCCGTTCTTCGCCCGGCTTTGGGAATGACTTCGTTTCCCCACGCAACCCGCATGTTCCTCCAGAGGAATTTCCGAATATCTGGGGCATTCTTGTAGACACAATACGGAACACCATTAAGGCCTGGTGCAGAGGCCACTCTTGCCTTCCTCACTACTTATTTTACCCCACTCAGCTTGGGAGGGCTGATGTCCAATTGATGTTGTGGGGGTGAGATTGGTGGGATGTCAGCGGGGGCAAAAATCGGTTCATCGTTTAACTCATCAGTGCGGATGGTTCTGATGTGTCCTTCAACCCCCTTCTTTGACGCTTTCAGGATCCGCCTTTCTCTTTTGGGGAAAATGCCTTTCACAAACTTAAAAGGGATCTTTGTAGAAGTCTGTTCTTGCTTTTTCCTTCTTTTTGCGTCGTGTCCTTAAATTCTCCGCTCTGCGCAGCTTCGAGAGCCTCTGTGTTAGGTCGTTTTGAAGGAGGTTGAAGCCCTCCATTTCTTCTGCTGTTGCTTTTTTCCACACCTTCCTCAGGCCTCTTCTTTCTTTAACAAGTCGTTGGATTTCCTGGAGACGATGGGGACTTTGGGGGGAGGAGGCCTATTTTTCCAGCCGAGTTGTTCCTTCTCACCAAATTTCTCCTTTCCATCGCTGTAGACTAGATCTTGCCCAACTTCTTCTCTGCTGATCCCTTGATTCCACTTAAGATGGAATCAAGGGATCCATTATTATTGCCATAGAGGGAGTGCAGCGAAGGTTCACCAGACTGATTCCTGGGATGTCAGGACTGTCTTATGAACAAAGACTGCATAGACTTGGTTTATACTCTCTAGAATTTAGGAGATTGGGAGGGGATCTTATAGAAACTTACAAAATTCTTAAGGGGTTGGACAGGCTAGATGTAGGAAGATTGTTCCCGATGTTGGGGAGGTCCAGGACAAGGGGTCACAGCTTAAGGATAAGGGGGAAATCCTTTATGACCGAGATGAGAAGGACTTTTTTCACACAGAGAGTGGTGGGTCTCTGGAACTCTCTGCCACAGAGGGTAATTGAGGCCAGTTCATTGGCTATATTTAAGAGGGAGTTAGTTGTGGCCCTTGTGGCTAAGGGGATCAGAGGGTATGGAGAGAAGGCAGGTGCGGGATACTGAGTTGGATGATCAGCCATGATCATATTGAATGGCGGTGCAGGCTCGAAGGGCCGAATGGCCTACTCCTGCACCTAATTTCTATGTTTCTATGTTTCTATGTAAGATTAAGCTCACATCAGCATCGATGATTTCCCACTCCTTGCTGTTAGACTTTGGCCATTTCACCAACGGCTTACGTCCTTGCATGTTCTCCACTTTACCATGGGCCTGGTTGTGTCTTGGATAGTTGCCTGAAACTTATAATAGAATACGGTTTTATTCGTCACATTGCACATAAAGTGCAAGTGAAATGAATTTGCCAGCAGCGGTACAATGACAAAGAACACACAAAAACACAATTAAAATGTAACACAAACATCATTCATCACTGTGGTGGAAGGAAGGCAGAAAAACTGGCCAGTCCTCCTCCAAGTTCCCCCGTGGTCGGGACCTCAACCCTCCGCAGTTGCCGCCGCAGACAAGGTGAGTAGACAAGGTAAAGTCCAGGAAAGTCCTGAACCGGTGCCTCCCCACCGGAGACCGCGGCTTCAGGCTGGAGTAGGCCGCGGGCCGGCGGTCTGGAGCTCCTCTCCAGGGACCCCCGCTCCTGATGGTAAGTAAGTCCCCGCCGCGCCCACGGTAAAGGTAGGCCGCGGGCCGGCGGTCGGAGCTCTTCTTCCCCTGGGTCCCCCACGAGGGATCCCAGGCTGTGGACGCCGCTCCAGCTGGAGGGCTTGCCCGCTCCACGCCGAGAGTCCGTGCTGCGCCCGCCGCTGAAGCCCCGGGAGCGTCTCCGGGAAAGGCCGCGCTGAACCTCGCTTAGGCCACGGGGGAGGCGTCCTGGAAAAAATCGCCTCTCCGTGGAGGAGGCGACCAAAGTGGTTTCCCCCTTACCCCCCCCCACACAAGACATACAGAGAAACATTAAAAACACACGTTAAAACATGCTAAAAAACAAAAAAATTGAAAAAAGCAAACATGCTGCAGACAGGGCTGCCGGCTTGCAGCGCCCCCACCAACTCGGATGATGTATGAAACTTAGAAACATAGAAACATAGACAAATAGGTGCAGGAGTAGGCCATTCGGCCCTTCAAGCCTGCACCACCATTCAATGTGATCATGGCTGATCATCCAACTCAGTATCCCGTCTTCTCTCCATACCCTCTGATCCCTTTAGCCACAAGTGCCACATCTAACGCCCTCTTAAATATAGCCAATGAACTGGCCTCAACTACCCTCTGTGGAAGAGAATTCCAGAGACTCTGTGTAAAGAATGTTTTCCTCATCTCGGTCCTAAAGGAATTCCCCCTTATCCTTAGAAACTTCTGCCACATCCCGTAGGGTGTTGGTGCTCTGCGGACTGTGGATTTCTTCCTGCCACTGAGTTTCATTTGACCGATTTGACCTTCCTCTTGACAGAATCTGGTCAATGCGGGGCCCTGGGTTGGGGATTTTCAAGCTTTTATTCCGTCCCTGATGAATTTTGAGACCATGAGTTGATGTTACTTTAGTCCAGCCACACCTCCAGGTCTGAAGAATGTGTCCAGCTGCTCGTTTTTCAAGAGTTTTGCCACTTACCTGATTCAATGTCGTGTCCGTTCCAAGGTTTGTTACCGGGTGGTCCGTCGATGAGGCATCTTGCGCCCCCCGCTCTCGCAGACTCTGGGGGCATTCTTCCCTTTGAACTTTTTGTAGCCAAGTGAGGGTGGCTCTTGTGCCCTAACAAGGTGACGGAGCCAGCTGTTTTGGGTAGCCAGCCCATAACAGCCTTGTTGGGGTCTATTTCCTCCTGCCAGCTGTCTCTCCAAGCTCTCACACGGTTTTCCCCTTGTCATCAGCTGCACTTTCACAGCAGTCACTGTTTTTTCCTCCAGAAGGTCAGTAGAGCCAATAGGACTTGATGTTTCAATCCCTGCAATAAGTCGGCACTCTTGCTATTTGCAGTGGGATTGGAGTGGTGAAAGGTCGGGTCGGTACGTCATCGGGGTCATCAGGTGGGCACCCTCCTTCTTTGACCTTTCATTGATAAGCCCACAACATTCAGATTCAGATTCAGATTCAGAAAACTTTAATGTCTGTCGTAACAGATAATCTTCTTTGACGTGGCTCAACATACAACAAGACAATATACAACATCCATCATACAACACAGCCTTCTGCGGGCACACTCAGTGTGTATAGGTCTTAAAAACAAGTATAAAGATTAGAGACTGCAAAAATAGACAAGATAAAAGTTGAAAGTTGTGGATACGTGTAAAGTGACAGTGCGTCAGGGTTAATTTGTCCATTGATCATGTATTATTTAAACTATTTATGGCAATGGATATGAATGAGTTTTTGTGGATGTTTTTCTTGGATAGGGGGACTTTATATCGGCAGCCTGATGGCAGAAGTTGGAAGGATCTCTGGGTCTCTGGGTATGGAGGGGATCTTGAATTGATTTGATTTGATTTGATTTGATTTTATTATTTGTCATTCGAACCTCAGAGAGGCTCGAACGAAACTCCGTTTCTACATGCCATACATAAATCATAAAAAAAAATACACAGACAATTCAATTCACACAAACATCCATCACAGTGAATCTCATCCTCACTGTGATGGAAGGCAAAGTCTTCTCTCTCCCCCGCACCATCTCACTCCCGAGGTCGAAGCTGCAGGCGGGCGGTGTTAAATCCCACGGCCTTTGAGGTAGCGCCGGGCGATGTACGGCCCCGCTCTAGGCCCAAAGGTCACAGTTGGAGCCCCCGGCGGGCGCTGGAATGTCCCGCGGCCTTGAAAGCCGCGCCGGGCGATGTACGGCCCCGCTCCAGGTCGCTCCAACCCCGCGACACGGGCTGGAGATGTTGTGTTGCGGGAGCTCCGGAGAGCGGTCTCCCACCCGGACCCGCGAGCTCCCGATAGTCCACCGGTCTGCAGCTGCAGCTGAAGCTCCAGAGTCGGGCCGCAGCGGCGAGCCACCACCGCTCCCCACGCTCCGAGGCCAGCCAGCCCCATGACGGTGACCGTGAATGGAGCACCCAGGTCGTCCCGGTCGGAGGCCGCTCCACGGTGCTAGGCCCCAACGACAACGGAGACCCGACAGGGAAAAAGTCGGGTCTCCCGTGCAGGGAAGAGATTTAAAAGTTTCCCCCTCTTCCCCCCCCCCCCCACCCCCCACATCCCACATATACACAGTTACAAACAATACAAAAAAAACACGAACAACTACATTTAACTAGACAAAAAATTAAAAAAAGACAGACAGGCTGTAGGGGCCGCTGCAACGTGAGTCGCGCCCGCCCACTATCACGATCTTATAGAAACTTACAAGATTCTTAAGGGGTTGGACAGGCTAGATGCAGGAAGATTGTTCCCGATGTTGGGGAGGTCCAGGACAAGGGGTCACAGCTTAAGGATAAGGGGGAAATCCTTTAGGACCGAGATGAGAGGAATTTTTTCACACAGAGAGTGGTGGGTCTCTGGAACTCTCTGCCACAGAGGGTAGTTGAGGCCAGTTCATTGGCTATATTTAAGAGGGAGTTAGATGTGGCCCTTGTGGCTAAGGGGATCAGAGGGTATGGAGAGAATGCAGGTACGGGATACTGAGTTGGATGATCAGCCATGATCATATTGAATGGCGGTGCAAGCTCGAAGGGCCGAATGGCCTACCCCTGCACCTAATTTCTATGTTTCTATGTTTCTATCTCAACGGTGATACCTGGCGTCTTAACGGGTTGGACAGGCTAGATGCAGGAAGATTGTTCCCAATGTTGGGGAGGTCCAGGACAAGGGTTCACAGTTTAAGGATAAGGGGGAATTCCTTTAGGATCAAGATGAGAAAAACATTTTTCACACAGAGAGTGGTGAGTCTGTGGAATTCTCTGCCACAGAAGATAGTTGAGGCCAGTTCATTGGGTATATTTAAGAGGGAGTTAGATGTGGCTAAAGGGATCAGGGGGTATGGAGCGAAGGCAGGTACAGGATACTGAGTTGGATGATCAGCCATGATCATATTGAATGGATCGAAGGATCGAAGGATCGAATGGCCTACTCCTGCACCTATTTTCTATGTTTCTATATCCCAGTTACACCCCCCTCAATTCCATACCCTCCTGTATTCGTCTTGCAGCCCAATTGTTGTCTCTCCTTTTGATCCAAATCCAATTGCTGTTTTGTTCTGCACAATTTGATAATGATTTGATTGCTTGTTGGAAGGAACGACCCCTCACCCCCATTTTCTTTAATAGCCTGGTCATAGATGTAGCAACAAATCCCCTGCATCCCACTTCAACAGGGAAAATCTTGGCCTTCCAGCCATTCTGGGAAGCTTCAGTTGCCAGTTCAGAGTACTTGTTTTTTTCCCTCTGGTAAGCCTCTTCAACACCATCTTCCCATGGAACTGTCAATTCGATCGCGGATGTTTCGATCGCCTCGACTGCGGGAGAAAATGAGGAAGGAAGGTGTACGTTATTTGCCTTCCATCACGGTGAGGAGTGTGAGGTCACCGAAAACCACGATTGAATGCGCTGCCTGCGCTGGTGGGGACTCGGAGGGAGCGCCGTGAGTGCGGTGGTCTCGGTGTTTGCGCGGACATCGCGCCATGTGGACATCTCGGAGTCTAGTGCGAGTGCGGACGGCTTCCTGACTGTTCGGGCGGACAGGGACTGCAGAGAGAGCGACAGCGGTCGGCACAACTCTAGTCAAATCACGGTGAAGGAGCGTGTGCGCGCGTGTGTGTGTGTGTGTGTGTGTGTGTGTGGCCCGGACATTGAAATGAAGGCTGTGGGTCTCCGCTGTTGCTGTGTGTCTTGGGGATTCTCACACGCCGCTGTTTGATCTTTACGTAGTTATGTATCTTGTTGCTTTCTCTTGTATGACGGTACGGTAAATCAAAGGTCACTGTACCTTGGTACTCGTGACAATAAACAGCCATTATAAATCTATGTTCACAAAGGAAACGGAAGGGAAACTTCGGAAACTTATAGAAAACAACAGGTGCGGAATAAATGAGGAACTGAATGTAACGAGCGTGAGTATTAAAACAAAATAGTAAGATTAAACGAGAACTTACCAGTTCGAAGTTTGATCCTTATTTTATGTGGGGTTACGTTGAGGGATTACGTGAAGAAGCCCCGCCAGGCGCATGCGCGTCATACTTCAAAGCAGCGGCGTGAAAACACAGAAAACACATATAGCCGAAGTAACATAGTAAGACTTTAAAAAGACTAGAACTACCAGATGATCTCTTAGATAATGAGGATGGGAGCGGAGGGCACGAAATCCCTCAACGTAACTCCTCATAAAATAAGGATCAAACTTCGAACTGGTAAGTTCTCGTTTAATCTTACTATTTTACTTCGGAGTCACGTGAGTGACTACGTGAAGATTTCAAAGCTCTGTGTTTTCATGCCATAGATGCACACCAAACCACAAACTGCTTCGGTTGACACAGTAGTGAATAAATAATATATTGAACATTGCTTCAAGTTATTCAATAACTATTTTAAATAATAATAACAAAATCAGTAATAACCCCTCCGTCCGGGGGAAATTACAAACAATGATATAAAAACAAAGCAAATGAATTAAATGGAATCCAAAACAGCATGCCCAAACCGTGGCACTGTCTGTACAGGTTTATCATAGAATTGTGAGAATGTTGATTCTCTAGACCATCCTGCGGCCGCGAGGATGTGGTCTAGCGGCACGTCCTGAACCTTCGCCACGGATGTTGAAGCAGCCATGGTGGAGTGAGATTTAAATACATGAGTGTCGACTCCAGCATAATTGAGAACCTGTTTCAACCATCTAGAAATAGTTTGTACTGACAATCTTTTATATGGCTTTTTGTGACTAATGAGCAGTCCTGTCTCAGAACCTCTGAGACTCCTTGTTAACTCAAGATATTGGCTTTTAACTACACATAATATTTGGTCAACAGGATATGCTTTAAACGTCACCTTGGTTCCAGCCACACCTGGCCTGCTTTGTTTGATTAAATCATAGACATAAAATGTAATGTCATCTACAGACAAATGCATACAATCTATCGTAACAATTGTAATGTTTGTACACGTTGTGCTGAAACCAGCGCCATTAGCATAACCACTTTAAGAGTTAATCTCTGCATAGACAATGACGTAATTGGAGCCCATTGCCGAAGCAGTGTGAGAACTATACTGATATCCCAGATTTCTGTATATCTAGGTTTAGGAGGGTTTTTGTTAAAAATTCCTCTCATAAATCGGGATACTAACGGATGAGACCCGATAGGTTGTTGTTCTGAAGAGTGCCCTGAACAAAATAGAGAGAGTGTCAACAAAATAGAGAGAGTACAGAGGAGATTTACTAGAATGTTGCCTGGGTTCCAGCCACTAGGTTACAGAGAAAGGTTGAATAAGTTAGGTCTTTATTCTTTGGAGCGCAGAAGGTTAAGGGGGGACTTGATTGAGGTCTTTAAAATGATGAAAGGGATAGACAGAGTTGACGTGGATAAGCTTTTCCCATTGAGGGTAGGGAAGATTCAAACAAGAGGGCATGACATGAGAATTAAGGGACAGAAGTTTAGGGGTAACATGAGGGGGAACTTCTTTACTCAGAGAGTGGTGGCTGTGTGGAATGATCTTCCAGCAGAAGTGGTGGTGGCAGGATCGATTTTAACATTTAAAAGTAAAGTGGATAGGTATATGGACGGGAAGGGAATGGAGGGGTATGGTCTGAGTGCAGGTAGATGGGACTAGGGGAAAATAAATGGTCGGCACGGACTGGAAGGGCCGAGAAGGCCTGTTTCATTGCTGTAATTGTTATATGGTTATAAATAGGAGGACAAAGCAACCTGAGCACTGTTAATGGCACTATAACTCAAGTGCTCATCAAAATGCAACTTAGCAAGGAACTCCAACACATCACTTATGCTTGCAGTATGATAAGATATATTTGATTGTACACAGAAGATCTCCCATTTCTTTATGTGAACCACATATTGTTTTTAGTACTATTCCTCCAGGCTGCAGTGATAACCTCCATGGTCCTGTTCGACAATCCAAGGCCTTGGAATGGTCTGTTCGGAACCTGCAGACCAACAAATTGATACGATCATGTAACGGGTGACTTTCTCCTGTAACCAGATGCACAAATAAATTACTGCAGCTGGGAATCATCAGGAATGGCTGAACCATCATTCTGAGTACTAATGGCTTGTGTTGGCCAATCTGGGACCACCATAACCCCTGTGGCAGAGTCACGCTCCATTTTGGTGAGACATTTCGTGATCAGACAAAATGGAGGAAATGCATAAAAGAATGAGTGCCCCCAATGTAACGAGAATGCATCCACAGCTACTGCTCCTGGATCTGGATTAGGCAACTGGTGATTCAATCTGGATGCAAATAGATCAATATTTGGCAACCCAAATCGAATGACAATTGTTTGAAACATTTTAGAATTCAACATCCATTCTATATTGTCATTAAACTTTCATGACCTATGGTCTGCCACCACATTGTCTATGCCTGGTAGATAGATGGCTGAAACCCAGATGTTCCTTGAAATAAACCAATGCCACATGAGGTTAGCCAAGTTAGCACATGATACTGATCTTGCTCCTCCAGTATGATTAATATATGCCACTGCTGTGGTGTTATCAATCTGGAGTTGAACATGTAATTATTCATTGTGGAGCAATAGGCCTTTAACCCATAAAAAGACCCCAATAATTCTAAATAATTAATCCCTTGTGTGTGGAGAATCAAACCTTCTTGGTCATTCCATCTACCCCCACAGCTAGACTCGGTGTCCGTAGCCCCCCATCCGAGAGCGCTTACATCAGTCTGTAAGATCACTGAAGGTTCCTGCACCAAAATGTTATTGGTAGCTTGACTGACATTAACAATCCACCACTGCAATTCTGCTAGAGCTGTGGTTGGTAACTGCATAACCCGATCAAAATGACCTGCATGCTCTTTTAGTGCTTGTTCTCTTGCTCTTTGCAAATGTTGATAATGCAAAGGTCCGAACTGTACTGCAGGGAAAACTGCTACCAATTTCCCAATGACCTTAGCGACTTCTCGGATGGAGGGATAAAGTTTTTTGTGTGAGACAAGTACAGACCTCAGGAATATCCACAACCTTGGCTGTTGGTAATGTTACTGTCATATCAACTGAATCAATAAGAAATCCCAAATACTCAATATTTTGGGTTGACTGTAACTTGGACTTAGTTGGATGCACCAAAAACCCTAATGTTTCAAACACATTTTTGGTTACTGCAACTGTTACTGCAACCGACTCCTCAGCTGACTCTTTAGTGTTGCTGATAATTAAGATATCATCTAAATAAGCCATGACAATGTGATTATGGTCCCTCAATAGCCCCAGCACAGGTTTTAACAATTTAGTAAATAGCCTAGGTGCTGAGCTTAATCCATTAGGCAATGCTTTGTATTGCCACAACTGTCCCATCCAATTAAATTTCAAGTACCTGCGATAATGAGCATGAATTGGCACTGAATAATATGCTTCTTGCAAATAAATAGTTGCCATATAACAACCCTGTGATACCAGCTGTTTCGCAGTAACGAAGGTGTCCATTTTAAAATGCCTATAGAGAACTGAAGAATTTAAGTGAGTGAGGTCCAGAATTACTCTACAACCCCCATCTTTTTTATGTCTGGGGAATATATTAGACACAAATTATTGGGGATGATTAATGGTTCTCTCAATCACTCCTTTTTGGCATAAATTCTTAATCTCATCGTTAACCTGTTTAGTTTCTGGAGCAGAAAACACCAACATTTTATTTGGCTTGTGCTGCTGAGGTGGATCTATCCCTGAGATAAACTCAATGGTAGAACCTGACACAGTATTTAGTATAAACGTATCACATGTTATACAGCACCATTCATTATAAAACAATTGTAATCTACCTCCAATAGGAGGTTGTCCACCAGAAACCTTATCGTTAACAAAAATTCCCTGTAGCCGCTCTGTCTTGGTGGGTAACCTCGTTCCCCACTGGCCTCCCCCTGCTCGGTTCAGCACCTGGATCTGACCTTCGGTACATTAACCCATGCTTTCGAGTAGGTGGCCGTGATATGCTTGGCTTCATCAAGCCAATTGTTTTGGCCTCATCATCAATTTCACGTATTTGCTTGACAAGGTCCATTCCAAACAGGAAATCAGGCGTTTGTACATTAGTCGCCTTACATAGAGCAGCAAATTTTTGATTGAGAGTTGGCCTGATGGTGATTATTCTGATGCAGTATACCTCAAAATTTGCATTGCATAAGAGGGCCAACATATCTTTTTGAGTTTGAGTAATCATGGTCCCTTTGACCCTAGTGCCAAATGCAGTAATTGCTGCAGCCACCAGTTGGAGGACGTGTTGATACCGAACCTCCTGTCCCCTCATAGAAGGACTCATGGGTGCCCAGATAGCTGGGTTCACCGTGGGCACTTTCAGTGATGCACAGTAAACAGGTGTCTTTATAGTTGTTGGTAGTCTCTTGCATCATAGATTGCTGGAGCTGGTGAGACACTAAATAATTGATATTGTTGGCAAGATACAACTCCATTGCCTCACCAGTCCCCTCCGGAATAGCAAAACTCATTGCAATATCCGGGACACCCGGAGCGTGGCTCTTGTGCTCTGGTGTATGCACATGAGCAGGGACACCAGAATCAGGGTCAGCTTCATCCTGCCCTGCTTCTCCCAAGTCATACTGTAGGGAGGCATCCTCCAGTCCTAAACAAGGCGCTGGAAGGAAATCCCCTTGCTGATACTCCACATATTCCTCTTGATATGGGCCTTGTTGAACAGCTGTCTGGGGAGTCACTGGGGCCTTTGACCCTTGATTTATCAGAGTTTAGAGCAACTTCTCCATATTTTGCATCCTCCCCAACATTCTTTTATTATCTGGAGGGGAGTCTCCTTCCTCTTCAGACTCGTCTGTCAAAACGGGTCTGATAGACTTTATTTTTGCCTTCCTATGGCTATCGGTGGCCTCAGGCTCCTGAGTCCCTGGAGCTGGTGTAGAAAGTTCACTCTCTAGAATAACGGCTGTCGGTAAAACGGCACCCGGTATCGGAACCGGCGTTGCCGCGCTTATCTGCCAACCCGATCTAATTTGTGAATCCGCATCACTGGACCCACGCTTACTATGAACCTGACCGTGACCACCGACTCCTACTGACTTCTCGAGCCAGCTTTACGGAGTTAAATACTCCCAGGCAAAGTTTTCAAAACCACTTACCTGCGAAGTTTCTACTTACCGCTGGTGGAGCTGTGCTCTCCAGCCCGTTCAGTGCGACATGCGCGGACGTAATGACGTGCATGCGCCTGGCGGGGCCTCTTCACGTAGTCACTCGCGTGACTCCGAAGTAAAATGATGAATGGCCACGTCACGGCCTCAATACCCACAAGGTCTCTGTGGAAATAATTGAATTGGATTGGTGGCCGATTAGGAAAAGGGGAGATGCAGCGCGACCTGGGTGTCATGGTACACCAGTCATTGAAAGTAGGCATGCAGGTGCAGCAGGCAGTGAAGAAAGCAAATGGTATGTTAGCTTTCATAGCAAAAGGATTTGAGTATAGGAGCAGGGAGGTTCTACTTCAGTTGTATAGGGTCTTGGTGAGACCACACCTGGAGTATTGCATACAGTTCTGGTCTCCAAATCTGAGGAAGGACATTATTGCCATAGAGGGAGTGCAGAGAAGGTTCACCAGACCGATTCCTGGGATGTCAGGACTGTCTTATGAACAAAGACTGCATAAACTCGGTTTATACTCTCTAGAATTTAGGAGATTGAGAGGGGATCTTATAGAAACTTACAAAATTCTTAAGGGGTTGGACAGGCTAGATGCAGGAAGATTGTTCCCGATGTTGGGGAGGTCCAGGACAAGGGGTCACAGCTTAAGGATAAGGGGGAAATCCTTTAGGACCGAGATGAGAAGGACCTTTTTCACACAGAGAGTGGTGGGTCTCTGGAACTCTCTGCCACAGAGGGTAGTTGAGGCCAGTTCATTGGCTATATTTAAGAGGGCGTTAGATGTGGCCCTTGTGGCAAAGGGGATCAGGGGGTATGGAGAGAAGGCAGGTACGGGATACTGAGTTGGATGATCAGCCATGATCATATTGAATGGCGGTGCAGGCTCGAAGGGCCGAATGGCCTACTCCTGCACCTAATTTCTATGTTTCTATGTTTCTATGAAGAAGTAAATGTTATTATATATTAATAAATATATATTATTTCTGTGGCCTGTGAAATGGCCCCCACAGAATAATTGTAAGGTCATGATGTGAGGACGGAAGGAGAGAGTAAGGTGGGAGCTATGATTGAGGTAGCTATGATTGACGTTGATATTGTGCCTTAGGCAACGTAACATCACGCAACACAGTCATGCAGCGTGTCCTCACAGCGCCAGGGACTCGGCTTCAATCCCGACTACAGCTGCGGTCTGTACGGAGTTTGTACATTCTCACCGTGCCCCGCGTAGGCTTTCTCCGGTGGCTGAGGGAGTGCAGCGTAGGTTTACAAGGTTAATTCCCGGGATGGCGGGAATGTCACATGCTGAGAGAATGGAGCGGCTGGGCTTGTATACTCTGGAATTTAGAAGGATGAGAGGGGATCTTATTGAAACATTTAAGATTATTAAGGGTTAGGACACGCTAGAGGCAGGAAACATGTTCCGATGTTGGGGGAGTCCAGAACCAGGGGCCACACAGTTTAAGAATAAGGGGTAAGCCATTTGGAACGGAGACGAGGAAACACTTTTTCTCACAGAGAGCGGTGAGTCTGTGGAATTCTCTGCCTCAGAGGGCGGTGGAGGCCGGTCCTCTAGATACTTTCAAGAGAGAGCTAGATAGGGCTCTTAAAGATAGCGGAGTCAGGGGATATGGGGAGAAGGCAGGAACGGGGTACTGATTGGGGATGATCAGCCATGATCACATTGAATGGCGGTGCTGGCTCGAAGGGCCAGGTGCTGGTTCTTGTACCTGTTGTCTATTGGCAATGGGGTGGAGGTGAATCGGACAGTACCCCAGCTTATGGAAGGGCCATTCAGAAGCCTGATAACAGAGGGGAAGAAGCTGCTCCTGAGTCTGGTGGTGCGCGCTTTCAAGCTTCTGTACCATACCATTCCCTCACTCTTCACAGCTGCCTGAGTTCACAAGTTATAGGGGTAGAAATAGGCCATTCGGCCCATCGAGTCTACTCCACCATTCAATCATGGCTCATCTCTGCCTCCTAATCCCATTCCCCTGCCTTCTCCCCATAAAATATCCACTGACTTGGCCTCCACAGCCTCTGTGGCAATGAGTTCCACAGATTCACCACCCTCTGGCTAAAGATGTTCCTCCTCACCTCCTTTCTAAAAGAGCGCCCTCTAATTCTGAGGCTGTGACCTCTGGTCCTAGACTCTCCCACCAGCGGAAACATCCTCTCCACATCCACTCTATCTGGGCCTTTCATTATTCTGTATCTTTCTAAGAAAGTTTCTAAACTCCAGCGAGTCCAGGCCCAGTGCTGTCAAACGCTCATCATATGCTAACCCGCTCATTCCTGGGATCTTTCCTGTAAACCTCCTCTGGACCCTCTCCAGAGCCAGCACATCCCTCCTCACATATGGGGCCCAGTTTTGCTCACAGTACTACAAATGTGGCCTGACCAGCGCCTGATAGAGCTCAGCATTACATCCCTGTTTTTGTATTCCAGCCCTGTCGATATAAATGCTGGCATTGACTTTGCCTTCCTTACGACCAATTTCGACCTGCAAATTAACTTGTTGGGAGTTCTGCACCAGCACTCACTCCAAAGTCCCTTTGTGCCTCCGATTTCTGGATCCTCTCTCCATTTAGAAAATAATCTACGCCTTTATTATTGTTACCAAAATGCACGACTCAGCACTTTGCTGCAGTGAATTCCATCTGCCACTTCTCTACCCATGTTTCTAACCTGTCCAAGTCCTTCTGCTGAGCCCCAGCTTCCTGTACACTGCCCGCCCCTCCACCGATCTTAGCATCTTCCGCAAACTTGGCCGCAAAGCCTTCAATCCCCTTGTCAAAATCATTAATATGCAACGTGAAGAGAAGCGGACCCTTGTGGAACTCCACTAGTCACCGGCAGCCAACCTGAACAAGCCAACCTTATTGCAGCTCTTTGCCTTCTGCCACCTAGCCAACCCGCTATTGATAAAGTGAGGTCCACGACATATTCCAGGCATGTTGCCCACAACATGTGACTTAGAACATAGAGCAGGGGTGAGGAACCTTTTCATGTTGGAATGCTGCATTAAGTTAGCTGTAATCTAACAAGGCCGCTTCCAAGAAACCTTCAACTAGATATACTTCAAAATGTACATTATTTTGTAAAAATCTAACTACTATGTACTAACTTCAAGAAAATGAAAAAAAAAAGTTAATTCTAAAGTTAACTAACCTTTTAATGACTTTGTGTGTGACTGCTTTTTGTCGGAGATTTACACGTACATTCTAGAGTGGCATCAGAACTAAGTCATGAGCATAACTGGTGTTAAAATAGCCCTCATGACTTACTAATGTTTTAATTGTGGCCGTCAGTCGGGGAGGATTATTTCGTTGAATCTTCTTTTATTCTTTGGTATTTTAAATACATTCATTTTAAGATAAAAATTAAAATAATAAAAGACGGACAAAAACATATTAATAAAAATAAAAGGATTTGTTCGACAACATTTGGATTCATTCGAAAGGCCGCACTTAATGGCCTAGAAGGCTGCAGGTTCCCCACGCCGACATAGACCATGGAACACGCAACATACAACGGAACACATGGCATAGAACACGGAAGACGCAACATACAACGGAACACATGGCATAGAACACGGAAGACGCAACATACAACGGAACACATGGCATAGAACACGGAAGACGCAACACACAACGGAACACACGGCATAGAACACGGAAGACGCAAAATACAACGGAACACACGGCATAGAACACGGAAGACGCAAAATACAACGGAACACACGGCACAGAACACGGAACACGCAACATACAACGGAACACACGGCATAGAACACGGAAGACGCAACATACAACGGAACACACGGCACAGAACACGGAACACGCAACATGCAACGGAACACACGGCATAGAACACGGAACACGCAACATACAACGGAACACACAGCATAGAACACGGAACACGCAACATAGAACATGGGACACACGACACACAACAGTACAGCACAGGAACAGGCCCTTCAGCCCACAATGTCTGTGCCGAACATGATGCCAAGAACAACTCTTACCCACCTGCCCACACTCCACATGCCTCCATTTCCTGCTTGTCCAAACTATAGTATCAGCCTCCACCACCGCCCCTGGCATCCACCACCCTCTCTGTAAAAACAATACGCATCGCACATCCCCTTGAACCGTGGTCCCTCCCATCTTAAACCATGTCCTCTGGTCCTCGATTCCCCCCGACCCTGGATAAAATACTCTGTGCATTCATCGTATTTTCCCCTCATCCTCCTGTGCTTCAGGGAATAAGGTCCAAGCCTGCCCAACCTCTCCCTGTAGCTCAGGCCCTCGAGTGCCGGTAACATCCTGGTGAATCTACCTTGTGTTATTCCAGGCCTCATGACATCCTTGCTGTAGCAGGGTGACCAATACTGCACACATCACTCCGAGTCTGGCTTCACCAACGTCTTGTCCAACTGCAGCAGAACATCCCAACGTCTGCACTTTGTACCCAGACCGATGAAGGCAAATGTTGATGGGCGGCACGGTGGCGCAGCGGTAGAGTCGCTGCTTCACAGCACCGGAGACCCGGGTTCCATCCTGACTACGGGCGCTGCCTGTACGGAGTTTGTACATTCTCGCTCTGTGACCGCGTGGGTTTTCTCCGGGTGCTCCGGTTTCCTCCCACACATCAACGAGGTGCAGGTTTGGAGGTTAATTGGCTTTGGTTAAAAAAAAATTGTACATTGTCGCAAGTGTATGTGGGATAGTGCTCGTGTACGGGGCGATCGCTGGTCACTGCGGACTCAGTGAGTGTATCCCTAAAGTGTAAGATAGACACAAAACGCTGGAGTAACTCAGCGGGGCAGGCAGGCAGCATCTCCGGAGAGAAGGAATGGGTGACGCTCTGGGTCGAGAACCTTCTTGAGTCTGAAGAAGGGTCTCGACCCGAAACGTCACCTATTCCTTCTCTCCGGAGACGCTGCCTGCCCCGCTGAGTTACTCCAGCATTTTGTGCCTATTTTCGTTGTAAACCAACATCTGCAGTTCCTTCCTGAGCATCTTTAAAGTGTGAAATGTAATTGGATCGGAAGGACCTTTGACATCCCTTTACCCTTCCCCCCCCCCCCTCCCCCCTCCCACCTTGATAATGGCACCACCTTTTATATAGCTGCTTATAAAACAGTACTGACTATGGTCGCCAACTTTTTCACTCCCAAATAAGGGACAAAAGGTCAATATAAGGGACAAATTCCCGACGGCAATTCATTGACCGACTCGGCCGTGGCTGGGTGAATGGTGAGTTGGCCCGGGTGCTGGACTGCACACAAAGCCCAGTCGGCGGGCCAGCTGAGGAGTTTTGGCCCGGGGGCCGCGCGCAAAGTCCGGCGCCCCGTCCAACTCATGAACCGATGATCGTGACCCGTGAGAAGGAGGGGTGGTGGTGGTGGTGTCGGTGGTAAGCGAAGGTCCGAAGGTCGGACAGATGGCCGGGCTGCCGACTGACCGACGGGGCCACGGGCGAGGCGCTGCTGCTGCTGCTGCTGCTGCTGCACTCCATGGGCTGCACTACGGCGGGACGGGTAAGGCGGGGCCGGATGCGGCGCTCCGACCCGACAGTCCCCTCGAGGTGGGAGGATATTTACAGTTTCTACAGCTATATTAATAGCAAAAGGATAACGAGCGATAAAATTGGACCATTAGAACCAGAATGGACAGCTATCTGCAGAGCCAAAAGAGATGGGGGAGATATTGAACAATTTCTTTTCTTCGGTATTCACCAAGGAGAAGGATATTGAACTCTGTGAGGTAAGGGAAAAAAGTAGAGTAGCTATGGAAGCTATGAGATTCAAAGAGGAGGAAGTACTCACACTTTTGAAAAATATAAAAGTGGATAAGTCTCCAGGTCCTAACAGCATATTTCATAGGACATTGAGGGAAGTTAGTGTAGAAATAGCAGGGGCTAAGACAGAAATATTTCAAATGTCATTAGAAACGGGAATAGTGCCGGAGGATTGGCATACTGCGCATGTTCCATTGTTTAAAAAGGGTTCAAAGAATAAACCTAGCAATTATAGACCCGTTAGTTTGACGTCAGTGGTGGGCAAATTAATGGAAAGGATACTTAGAGATAATATATATAAGCATCTGGGTAAACAAGATCAGGAACAGTCAACATGGATTTGTTCCTGGAAGGTCATGTTTGACAAACCTTCTTGAATTTTTTGAAGAGGTTACTAGGGAAATTGATGAGGGTAAAGCAGTGGATGTTGTCTATATGGATTTCAGTAAGGCCTTTGACAAGGTTCCCCATGGAAGGTTGGTTAAGAAGGTTCAATCTTTGGGTGTTAATGGTGGAGTAGGTAGATGGATTCAACAGTGGCTGAATGGGAGATGCCAGAGAGTAATGGTGGATGGCTGTTTGTCAGGGTGGAAGCCAGTGACCAGTGGGGTGCCTCAGGGATCTGTGTTGGGTCCACTGTTGTTTGTCATGTACATCAATGATCTAGATGATGGGGTGGAAAATTGGATAAGTAAGTATGCAGATGATACTAAGATAGGTGGTGCTGTGGATAATGAAGTAGATTTTCAAAGTCTACAGAGAGATTTGGGCCATTTGGAAAAGTGGGCTGAAAGATGGCAGATGGAGTTTAATGCTGATAAGTGTGAGGTGCTACATCTTGGCAGGACAAATCAAAATAGGACGTATATGGTAAATAGTAGGGAATTGAGGAATGCTGTGGAACAGAGGGATCTAGGAATAACTGTGCATAGTTCCCTGAAGGTGGAGTCGCATGTAGATAGGGTGGTAAAGAAAGCTTTTGGTGAGCTGGCCTTCATAAATCAGAGCTTTTAATATAGGAGTAGGGAAGTAATGTTAAAATTGTACAAGGCATTGGTAAGACCAATTCTGGAGTATGGTGTACAACTTTGGTCGCCTAATTATAGGAAGGATGTCAACAAAATAGAGAGAGTACAGAGGAGATTTACTAGAATGTTGCCTGGGTTCCAGCAACTAAGTTACAGAGAAAGGTTGAACAAGTTAGGTCTTTATTCTTTGGAGCGCAGGAGGTTAAGGGGGGACTTGATTGAAGTCTTTAAAATGATGAAAGGGATAGACATAGAAACATAGAAACATAGAAAATAGGTGCAGGAGTAGGCCATTCGGCCCTTCGAGCCTGCTCTGCCATTCAATGTGATCATGGCTGATCATCCAACTCAGTATCCCGTACCTGCCTTCTCTCCATACCCCCTGATCCCTTTAGCCACAAGTGCCACATCTAACGCCCTCTTAAATATAGCCAATGAACTGGCCTCAACTACCTTCTGTGGCAGAGAATTCCAGAGACTCACCACTCTCTGTGTAAAGAATGTTTTCCTCATTTGGTCCTAAAGGAATTCCCCCTTATCCTTAGACTGTGACCCCTTGTTCTGGACTCCCCCAACATCGGGAACAATCTTCCAGCATCTAGCTTGTCCAACCCCTTAAGAATTTTGTAAGTTTCTATAAGATCCCCCCTCAATCTTCTAAATTCCAGCTAGTACAAGCCGAGTCTATCCAATCTTTCCTCATATGAAAGTCCTGACATCCCAGGAATCAGTCTGGTGAATCTTCTCTGTACCCCCTCTATGGCAAGGATGTCTTTCCTCAGATTTGGAGACCAAAACTGTACGCAATACTCCAGGTGTGGCCTCACCAAAACCCTGTACAACTGCAGTAGAACCTCCCTGCTCCTATACTCAAATCCTTTGGCTATGAATGCTAACATACCATTTGCTTTCTTCACTGCCTGCTGCACCTGCATGCCTACTTTCAGGTCTGAGGAAGGGTCTCGACCCGAAACGTCGCCTAGGTCTGAAGAAGGGTCTCGACCCGAAACGTCGCCTATCTCCTTCGCTCCTTAGATGCTGCTGCACCCGCTGAGTTTCTCCAGCTTTTTGTGTAACCCTGCCTACTTTCAATGACTGGTGTATCATGACACCCAGGTCTCGTTGCATCTCCCCTTTTCCTAATCTGCCACCATTCAGATAATAGTCTACCCTCATGTTTTTGTCACCAAAGTGGATAACTTCACATTTATCCACATTATACTGCATCTGCCATGCATCTGCCCATTCACTCAGCCTATCCAAATCACCCTGCAGCCTCCAAGCGTCCTCCTCACACCTAACTATACCCCCCAGCTTGGTATCATCTGCAAATTTGGAGATGTTGCATTGAATTCCCTCGTCCAAATCATTAATATATATTGTAAATAGCTGGGGTCCCAGCACTGAGCCTTGCGGCACCCCACTAGTCACTGCCTGCCATTCTGAAAAGGACCCGTTTACTCCTACCCTTTGCCTCCTGTCTGCTAGCCAGTTCTCTATCCGATAGACAGAGTTGACGTGGATAAGCTTTTCCCATTGAGGGTAGGGAAGATTCAAACAAGAGGGCATGACATGAGAATTAAGGGACAGAAGTTTAGGGGTAACATGAGGGGGAACTTCTTTACTCAGAGAGTGGTGGCTGTGTGGAATGACCTTCCTGCAGAAGTGGTGGAGGCAGGATCGATTTTAACATTTAAAAGTAAAGTGGATAGGTATATGGACGGGAAGGGAATGGAGGGGTATGGTCTGAGTGCAGGTAGATGGGACTAGGGGAAAATAAATGGTCGGCACGGACTGGAAGGGCCGAGAAGGCCTGTTTCCGTGCTGTAATTGTTATATGGTTATATGGTTATATGGTTATATGGTTATATGATATTTGGGAGGTCACATGAAGGTGAGGCCCAGGTGGGCACGGCAAGGCCTGTCCGCTTCGTCATTATCCACCCCCTTTGGTGCGTGGGCTCTGGAGAAGCAGCAAGCAAGGAATTTGTAACATGGGCTGTACCTGTGACTAAGTGGTTTTGTGATCCTTTCATGGGACTGAATGGGACGTGAACTCAGGAGGAGCTGAAGGAAGGGAACAGCACAGAGTGTGAGAGAGAGAGGGAGAGAGGGAGGGAGGGAGGGAGAGAGGGAGAGAGGGAGAGGGAGGGAGAGAGGGAGGGAGAGAGAAGGGGAGAGGGGGAGAGGGGGAGGGAGGGAGAGAAGGAGAGGGAGGGAGGGAGGGAGGGAGAGAGGGAGGGAGAGAGAGGGGGAGGGAGGGAGAGAGGGAGGGAGAGAGAGGGAGAGAGAGGGGGACGGAGGGAGAGAGAGGGGGAGGGAGGGAGAGAGGGGAGGGAGGGAGAGGGGAGGGAGAGAGAAGGAGGGAGAGGGGGAGAGGGAGGGAGGGAGGGAGAGAGAGGAGGGGGAGAGGGGGAGAGGGGGAGGGAGGGAGAGAAGGAGAGAGGGAGGGAGGGAGGCTGTGAATCATCTGTGAGGGAGGAGGGTGGTGACACTTTGTCGGGATGCATCGCCACCTGGTTTGGGAACGTGTCTGCTCGAGGCCACAGGGAATTGTAGAGATTGGTTGGCACGGTGGAGCTGTTGCTGCCTCACAGCGCCACGGCCCCGAGATCGATCCCGACCACGGGCGCTGTCTGTGTGTGGAGTTTGCACGTTCTCCCTGTGACCACGTGGGTTTCCTCCGGGTGCTCCGGTTTCCTCCCACATCCCAAAGACGTGCGGGTTTGTAGGTTAATCGGCCCCTCAGCGGTAGAGTTGCTGCCTAACAGCGACTGCAGCACCGGAGACCCGGGTTCGATCCCGACTACAGGTGCCGTCTGTACGGAGTTCGCACGCTCTCCCCGTGACCTGCGTGGGTTTTCTCCGAGATCTTCGGTTTCCTCTCACACTCCAAAGACGTGCAGGTTTGTAGGTTAATTGGCTTGGTAAATGTAAAAATTGTTCCCAGTGGGCGTAGGATAGTGGTAATGTGCGGGGATCGCTGGTCGGCACGGACCCGGTGGGCCGAAGGGCCTGTTTCCATGCTGTACTTCTAAACTAATTCAAGGGTTACCCGGAGTTAGATAAATCAATATTCATACAGCTGGGGTGTGAGCTGCCCATGTGAAATATGAGGTGTTGTTCCTCCATTTTGCACTGGGCCTCACTCTGACAATGGAGGAGGCCCAGGACAGAAGGGTCAGTGTGGGAATGGGGATGAAAGTGTTTGGCAACCAGGAGATGGCGTGGGCCAAGGCAGACTGAGCACCAGCTGGGTGAGAGGTTGTCGGCTGCTATATAAATGCAGGCGTTTGTAGTTGTGGAGCAAGGTTGATGTCCCTGGCTGGCCAATGCTGTCGGTGCCAGGGTTGGGGTGGGAGCAGGGAATGGATTTAACGCAGGAGAGAGACTCGTCACAGACATGAGGAGAAGGCAGAGATCAATAAACCAGTTGAATAATAGATTGTGATGACTGCTGTCCGAGCAGCACTCCACACTGCTCTGGTCTTTGATTCCCTCAGTGACCAACTCATCCAATGAATCCAAATGCAACTTAACCTGTAATGTGTAGATGGGAACTGCAGATGCTGCACGCACCAAAGACAGGCGCAAAGTGCAGGAGGAACTCAGCCGGTCGGGCAGCATCTCTGGAGAAAGAGAATTATAGAAGTTGGGAGGTCATGTTGCAGTTGTATAAGACGTTGGTGAGACCGCGTTTAGAATATTGTGTTCAGTTCTGGGCACCATGTTATAGGAAAGATATTGTCAAGCTTGAAAGGGTTCAGAGGAGATTTACAAGGATGTTGCCGGGACTAGAGGGTGTGAGCTACAGGGAGAGGTTGAGAAGGCTGGGTCTCTATTCCATGGAGCGCAGGAGGATGAGGGGAGATCTTATAGAGGTGTACAAAATCGTGAGAGGAATAGATCGGGTACATGCACAGAGTCTCTTGCCCAGAGTAGGGGAACTGAGGACCAGAGGACATAGGTTCAAGGTGAAGGGGAAAATATTTAATCGGAATCTGAGGGGTAACTTTTTCACACAGAGGGTGGTGGGTGTATGGAACAAGCTGCCAGAGGAGGTAGTTGAGGCTGGGACTGTCATTTTAGAAACAGTTAGACAGGAGCATGGATAGGACAGGTTTGGAGGGATATGGACCAAACGCAGGCAAGTGGGACTAGTGTAGCTGGGACATGTTGGCCTGTGTGGGCAAGTTGGTCCATAGACCCTTTGTGTAAAAAAAAGTTGCCCCTTCGGTTCCTACCCTTAGAGTCCCGGCCTGCCCACCCTCTCCCGGTAGCAGAGACCCTCCACTCCTGTAGGTACTGGGTATAGAGAGCCACCATGCTGTTGGATTTTATCCACGAGTAGTTGCTCTACTCAACAGCCAAAAATCTGTAGCCTCCCTTTGATCTGGTATTTTGTTGGTTCACATGCTTGATCAATGATGTTTTATCATTAATGTTTTATTATTATTAATGTTTAGTGTTTTCTGTGTCATTCGTAACTGTCACTGTATGTCATGTTGTTACTTGTGGGCGGAGCACCAAGGCAAATTCCTTGTATGTGAATACTTGGCCAATAAACTAACTTACTTAAGGGCCTGTCCTACAAGCATGCGACTCCATGCGATGAGCGCGATCAAACTAGAAGCGGGGGCCGCGCGGAGGTCGGGTGATCCCCTGTACAGGGCCTGCATGCGGCAAGCGCGACCAAACCGGCAGCAGGGGCCGCGCAGAGGTCGGGTGAGTGGCGCAAAGTGAGGCGAACTTGGAGCGAAGTCTTAAGGTAAAATCGCCAGGACAGAGAGGGGCACACAGAGAGGGGCACACACACAGAGGGCCACAGAGCCACACACATAGAGGGTCACGGAGGCACCTACAGAGAGGGTCACGGAGGCACGACGTCGAGACGGTGTGTCATGCGTCGAGGCCACTGCGAGCCGACAAGCCGTTGACGCGCGGAATTTTTGAACACGGTCAGTTTTTCGGAGCCCCGCGCGATGTCGGGACGAACTCCGCACAATTCCGCACGGCTCCGGCGATCGAAGTGGGACCAGCCCCGCGATGCCGGACGGCTCAAGCGACCACGTTAGGTCGCGCTCATCGCATGAAGTTGCATGCTGGTGGGACAGGCCCTTTACTTGCTAGTCTCAATGTCAGTGTTGTGTTTATGGCACAGGTGCCAGTTGAGCACCCTCGGCTCTCGTGACTGTCGAGGGTGTGCAGCGCTGGTGAACCTTCTTAGTTTCGCCCCAAGCTGGTTCAGATTTCCAAGAAGCGGCTAACCACCGAGTGTTTGTTGATCTATTTCAGTTGGTTGTGGTTTAAACTTTCACCCATGTTGTCTTGCCTTTGGGGTATGAGGTTCGAACGCACATCCAGGGCAGAGGTGAAGTGCCAGGTCCGGATATGATAGAACTTCAAAGGTGGAACAGTCCAGCACAGGAACAGGCCCTTCGGCCCTCAATGTCCGTGCCGACACATGTCACCAAGTCAAACCCATCTCCTCTGCCTGCACATCCCTCCAATCCCTGCATATCTATGTGCCTGACTAGAAACATAGAAAAATAGGTGCAGGAGTAGGCCATTCGGCCCTTCGAGCCTGCACCGCCATTCAATGTGATCATGGCTGATCATCCAACTCAGTATCCCGTACCTGCCTTCTCTCCATACCCCCTGATCCCTTTAGCCACAAGAGCCACATCTAACGCCCTCTTAAATATAGCCAATGAACTGGCCTCAACTACCTTCTGTGGCAGAGAATTCCAGAGACTCACCACTCTCTGTGTGAAAAATGTTTTCCTCATCTCGTTCCTAAAGGAATTCCCCCTTATCCTTAGACTGTGACCCCTTGTTCTGGACTCCCCCAACATCGGGAACAATCTTCCAGCATCTAGCCTGTCGAACCCCTTAAGAATTTTGTAAGTTTCTATAAGATCCCCCCTCAATCTTCTAAATTCCAGCGAGTACAAGACTAGAAGGCTCTTCAATGCACTAAATAAATATAAGTAATAACTCAATTTTAACTCAATAAGAAGTCAATGTTATTCGTCACATACACCCGAAGGTGCAGTGAAATGAATCTACCAGCAGCGATACTTAAAAAGAACACACGATACACAATAGAATTTAACACCAACATCCACCACAACATTCTTCACTGTGGGGGAAGGCAACAAAGATCAGCCAGTCCTCCTCCTTGTCCACCCGTGGTCAGGGCCGTGAATCCTCCGTAGTCGCCGCTACAGACGGCCCGATGTACGAGCCCTCTCGTTGTGATGATCCAAACTCCGACGTTGGGACGGTCGAACACACTCCGCAGCTTGGATCGCCCGAATCGGCCACTTTCCTACCGGAGACCGCGGCTTCAGGATGTTATAGGCCGCAGACAGGCCGGTGGTCTGAGCTCTTCTCCAGCGATCCCCGACAAGGGACCCCAGACTCCGGATGGTAATAATAATAAGTTTAAGTTTGTTGGCCAAGTATTCACATACAAGGAATTTGCCTTGGTGCTCCGCCCGCAAGTGACAACATGACATACAGTGACCATTGGGAATAGCACATAAAGCATGAAACATTATCCCCTTTATCCTTATCTGTGTACTGTGGACGGATTGATTGTGTGAGATATAGTTTGTGCTCACAATCACTACTCAGAGACTAAATCGTGGAAACAAGAAATGCTTTATTTGCGAGTCTGCAGAATCGGGTGCCTCTCCAAGTTGAGACACACCGAGCAAAGGAAAAACGTCTATTTTTTATACAATTCATTATACAGTCTTTATTGATCAGACGCCTCCCCTTCTGACCCCTTCCAATCAGGGTACCGAGGTTCCCAATCTTCCAATCCTCCCCTCCGTGCGTCATCAACCATTCACTCTTCTCCCACATCATACATCGCATGTACATTTAAATAAAGTTAATATTCATTTATTTCATTAAGCATGCTCAGTCGCTGTTGCCCTAACGTACTTAATTGCCTTTGACCTAAAGACTAGCTTCTGTGTTGTCAGCTACATTCCTTACCTCATCTTGTTATTCTACATTGTTATCAACAGCTCTGAAGGACAGTAACAGTTTGTTCGAATCACAAGATCGGTGGCTACAACCACTCGGCCCCTCACAATGATGGTGGTTTAATCATCTTATCCCTCACAATTGTAATCATGTGTTGTCTCTCCACAGACTGCCTAGCACTCTATGTTTTACTGTACCTCGGTATGCATGGCAGTAGACTAAACTAAACTAACCTACAGAGAAGCACGTCAGTGTAAGCTTCCAGTAGGTCCGGACCTCACACGCTCCCACTGAGCCAACTACAAGCCATCGTTTCCTGGTTTCATTCAAGTTGAAGGCAAACATGGAGCCAGTCATCTCCTGCGGGATCACTGGTTGGTCCAGACTCTCCTGCCTGCTGTCCTTCAAGACCTCTGTGACAGAGGGCAGGAAGTTCCGGGAGGCAATAGACAGTAGGCCATTCAGCCCTTCGAGCCAGCACCACCATTCAATGTGATCATGGCTGATCATCCCCAATCAGTACCCCGTTCCTGCCTTCTCCCCGTATCCCCTGACTCTGCTATCTTTAAGAGCCCTATCTAGCTCTCTCTTGAAAGCATCCAGAGAACCGGCCTCCTCCGCCCTCTGAGGCAGAGAATTCCACAGACTCACAACTCTCTGTGAGAAAAAGTGTTTCCTCATCTCTGTTCTAAATAGCTTACCCCTTATTCTTGAACTGTGTGGCCCCTGGTTCTGGACTCCCCCAACGTTGGGAACATGTTTCCTGCCTCTAGCGTGTCCAAACCCTTAATAATCTTAGGGTTACACAAAAAGCTGGAGAAACTCAGCGGGTGCAGCAGCATCTAAGGAACGAAGGAGATAGTCGACGTTTCGGGTCGAGACCCTTCTTTAGACCTTAATAATCTTATATGTTTCAATGAGATATCCTCTCATCCTTCTAAACTCCAGAGTGTACAAGCCCAGCTGCTCCTTTCTCTCAGAATATGACAGTCCCGCCATCCCGGGCATTAACCTTGTAAACCTACGCTGCACTCCCTCAATAGCAAGAAACGTCACCTATTCCTTCGCTCCATAGATGCTGCCTCACCCGCTGAGTTACTCCAGCATTTTTGTCTACGTACATTGTTTATTGTTCCCTTGTACTGCCATATGAGGTGCGAAATACGAGGTGCTGCTCCTCCAATTTGTGGTGGGACTCATGGAGGAGGCCCAGGACAGAAAGGTCGGATTTGGATTCGGAATGGGAGGGGGAGTTGAAGTGCTGAGCCACCGGGAGATCAGGTTGGTGATTGCGGACCGAGCGGAGGTGTTGGGCAAAACGATCGCCAAACCTGCGCTTAGTCTCACCGATGTAGATCTGCTGGTGACCAAGCACTTCAACTCTAACCTCCCTTCTTGGTTCTTGGTTACTTGGTCCTCCAAACTATTCCAACTGGAATTTAAACTGGGGGTGGTGAAGGGAGGGGTTTAGCCAGAGAGGGTTATTGGGAAGAAAGTGCCACTTTAAATGTAGTTGCATCTGGCTGGGCAACCGTGGCTTGGTGGAGATTATTCCATGCTTTAATAGTGCGTGGAAAGAACGAATTTCTGTACACATCTGTCTTTGAGGCTGGGACCACAAATTGGATCGAATGCCCTCGTCTGCTCCTAATTGGTTTGGGGTTGGTGTAGGTCTTGTGATCTATGTCTAGCTGACCATTTAACATTTTGTAACAACAGGTCAAACGGTGAGCTTCACGTCTGTCTTGGGAGAGGGTTCCACCCCGCCTAGAGAAATCAGAAGTTTGGTGACACTTCCATTCCGAATCCGACTTTTCTGTCCTGGGCCTCCTCCACGGTCCGAGTGAGTCCCACCGCAAATTGGAGGAGCAGCACCTCATATAACACTCGGGCAGTTTACACCCCAGGGGTATGAACACTGACTTCTCCAATTTCAGGTAGTCCCTGCTTTCTCCCTCCTTCCCCTCCCCTTCCCAGCTCTCTTCCTTTCTTCTTGCCGCCCATCCCCCACCCCCACAACAGTCTGAAGAAGGGTCTCGACCCGAAACGTCACCTATTCCTTCGCTCCATCGATGCTGCCACACCCGCTGAGTTTCTCCAGCAGATGGTTGGAATGGATCCCTTGCAGGCTTGGAAACGCTGTAATGGAACTAATACCTATGTGAAGCCTGTCTCCTACAATGAGTTTGGAGTTGATGCAAGTGGACCATATGAAGAGAGGAAAAGGTGGACGTTAATAGTGAAGGTGATGCAGTCCTTGCAAATCTGACCCAGTGCTACTGCCAGGACAATGGGCCTTTATAGCCAAGTTAAGCCCAATATTATTTTTCAAAATTGGGACTTGCAGGATACAGGATGGTGCCTAAAACATGGTGACTCTGATCATAGATACAACGTGGGAACAGGCCCTTTGGCCCAACTTGCCCACACCCGCCAACATGTCCCAGCTACACTAGTCCCACCTGCCCGCATTTGGCACTTATCCCTCCAAACCATGTATTTTTCTAAATGTTTCTTAAATGAAGGGATATCCCAGCCACAACTACCTCCTCTGGCAGCTTGTTCCATCCACCGACCACCCTTTGTGTGGAAAAAGTTACCCCTTAGAATCCTATAACATTTTTTCCTTCACCATGAACCTACGATGTCACCATCACCATCGGCGGTCTCTCCAAACCAGTATGACTGCCCTCTCATGGAGGACACCTGTGCGTGACTTTTGTTTAACGTGGGGAGACTGGTGCACAGACAGCCACCCCACGGTCCTTGACAGATCTGGGTCAGGATCCAGTGGCATGGAGTCCAAGACGACCGGAGACCCTTTTCTGCCGCAGCCTTCATCCGCCTTCCCAGCCGTTGTGACGCTCCACTAAGGTCAGCCATCGTCCTCCGCCTGTTCCACCGTTGAGGTCTTGGTTGGATTGCTCTTTGTCAGGGACCTCCCCCTCGACCTTACCACCATGGGTGGCCCTACCAGGAGCATCGCTCCAGACGGCATCGCTCTCAGGATCTCAGGTCCACACAAGCTTCTCCACCATGACAAGGTGACAAACCATGGAGAAGTGCTCCTAAGGTGTACAGGTGCACTGACTCAGTGATCCAGTATCTTCCATTCTTATACTCAGCATAATTGTGCCTAATGTATACAAGGATTGTTAAGGGCCTGTCCCACCAGCATGCAACTCCATGCGATGAGCGCGACCTAACGTGGTCGCTTGAGCTGTCCGGCGTCGCGGGGCCGGTCCCACTTCGATCGCCGGAGCCGTGCAGAATTGTGCGGAGTTCGTCCCGACATCGCGCGCGGCTCCGAAATACTGACTATGTTCAAAAATTCCGCGCGGCAACGGCTTGTCGGCTCGCAGTCGCCTCGACGCATTACAGACCGCCTCGACGTCGTGCCTCCGTGACCCTCTCTGTAGGTGGCTCTGTGACCCTCTGTGTGTGTGGCACCGTGGCCCTCTGTGTGTGTGTGCCTCTGTGCCCCTCTCTGTGTGCCCCTCTCTGTCCTGGCGAACTTACCTTTCAGACTTTGCTCCAAGTTCGCCTCACTTTGTGCCGCGTTGCGCCACTCACCCGACCCCCGCACGGCCCTTACTGCTGGTTTGGTCGTGCTTGCTTGCCGCATGCAGGCGCATGCTGGTGGGAACGGCCCTGTACAGGGGATCACCCAACCTCCGCGCGGCCCCTGCTTCTAGTTTGATCGCGCTCATCGCATGGAGTCGGATGCTGGTAGGACAGGCCCTTTACTGAACTGCAGGCAAAAAGATGGATTTCACTGTACTTGTGTGGGCGTGAATGTCCTGTTGACCCTGCATAAAAATATCCTCGCTTCCTCACAGTTGTTGGTGGGAGGATGTGGGCGGGAGCTCACGGTCCTCTGAGTAACAATGCCAGGCACTTCCTCCGGTCTCAGAACACGCACAGTTCTTTGCCCAGTGGGGCCACAGTGGGAGAGTGGCGCGCACGGGTTAACCTCAAGTAGGTCAGAACCGACGCTGTCTCTGACATATTCTGTCGCGGTCCCTCGCCTTTTACTGTTGTTGCCGCCAAATGTCTGCTCCTCTTCTCACCTCCAGCCTCACCCAACCCCGGAAAAGCAGCTGGCGTAACCAACCACTTGTCCCACCCTGGTCATTCCTTCTTCTCCCCGCTCCCGTCCGGCAGAAGGTACAGAAGCTTGAAAGCGCGCACCACCAGACTCAGGAACAGCTTCTTCCCCTCTGTTATCAGGCTTCTGAACGGCCCTTCCATAAGCTGGGGTACTGTCCGATTCACCTCTACCCCATTGTGGACATTGGACTTTGTCTGTGGAACTGATGCGCTACAATGCTGAGAACTAGATTCTGCACTCTGTATCTTCCCCTTTGCTCTACCTGTTGTATGAGATGGCTTGTTTAAGAAAGAACTGCAGGCGCTGGAACAATCGAAGGTAGTCAAAAATGCTGGAGAAACTCAGCGGGTGAGGCAGCATCTATGGAGCGAAGGAATGGGTGACGTTTCGGGTCGAGACCCTTCTTCAGACTCTTGTATTTATGTGTAGTATTCTCTGATCTGATTATATAGCAGGCAAAACAAAGATTTTCACTTCACCTCCATACACGTGACAATTATAAATATAACCCCATCTGCAAATCCTATCCTCCCGCCTCTCGTATCGTCTGACACAAAGTGTCTCGACCCAAACCGTCGCCTGTCTAGTTCTCTCCACAGATGCTGCCTGACCCGCTGAGTTCCTCCAGCACTTAGTGTTTTGCACAATATTCATAAGTTTATGTCATAGGAGAAGACGTAGGCCATTCGGCCCATCGAGCCTACTCCGCCATTCAATCATAGCTGTTCTATCATTCCCGCTCAACCCCCCATTCTCCTCATAACCCCAGACATCCGTGCTAATCATGTTGGGGGAGTCCAGAACAAGGGGTCACAGTCTAAGGATAAGGGGGAATTCCTTTAGGACCGAGATGAAGAAAACATTCTTTACACAGAGAGTGGTGAGTCTGTGGAATTCTCTGCCACAGAAGGGCAGTTGAGGCCAGTTCATTGGCTATATTTAAGAGGGCGTTAGATGTGGCCCTTGTGGCTAAAGGGATCAGGGGGTATGGAGAGAAGGCAGGTACGGGATACTGAGTTGGACGATCAGCCATGATCACATTGAATGGCGGTGCAGGCTCGAAGGGCCGAATGGCCTACTCCTGCACCTATGTTTCTATGTTTCTATGAATCTAGCATTGCAGCATCTGCAGTCTCCTCTGTGTCCTGTGTCGCCCCTTACCCACTTCACTCTGGCCCTGTGCCCCTTTGAGTTGCTCCCAGTCAACGTCCAATGTAGCTGGTATTAGCTAGCCGGCAGTGGGACCTAATACCTCCTGCCTCTGCTTGGATTAGAGGCTATTGACGACAGGCTATTAACAAGTTGTCCCACAACTTTAGGCTGTGCATGCCATAGGCAAGAAGACAGGCTTGTACCAGGTCTCCACTCATACTCCAGAGTTCCAGAGCAAATAATCCCAGTCTGTCCAAAAGGACGTAGGTGCTGGACTAACTCAGCAGGTAAGGCAGCGCCTCTGTAGAACATGGACCGGTCTCCTCCTGAAACGCCACCTATCCATGTTCTCCAGAGATGCTGCCTGATTCACTGAGTTACTCCAGCACCCAGAGAGTAAGCCATTTAGAACAGGGATGAGGAAAACCTTTTTCACCCAGAGAGTGGTGAGTCTGTGGAATTCTCTGCCTCAGAGGGCGGTGGAGGCCGGTTCTCTGGATGCTTTCAAGAGAGAGCTAGATAGGGCTCTTAAGGATAGCGGAGTCAGGGGATATGGGGAGAAGGCAGGAACGGGGTACTGATTGGGGATGATCAGCCATGGTCACATTGAATGGCGGTGCTGGCTCGAAGGGCCGAATGGCCTACTCCTGCATCTATTGTCTATTGTCTACTGGTGTTTAAGAGGCTTTTGGATGTGCAGGGAATGGAGGGATATGGATCGCGTGCAGGCAGGTAAGAGTTGGTCTTGGCATCGTGGTCAGCACAGACATGGCGGGCCGAAGGGCCTGTTCTTGTGCCGTACTATGTTCTAATATCTGAGCCTCCCTCTGTACGTCTGTCTAGGCTGGGGGAACCACCGCTCGATGGGCAGGTGAGTATCATAGGTGGCTCTATCAGAGGTGAGTCTGGGAGCTGTTTGCCAGGGGCAGCAGGGGGAACTGAAAGGACACGTTCGGCTGCCGAATGCGTCTCGTTTGAAGAAGTACGTCTTCTAAACTGGAACCCGGCGTCAACATTAAATGAAATGAAATGATTCGCTCGCCCACAGTGGGAAAGAACCGGAGATAAATCACGCTGTGGTTAGGGGTGTTAAACAGATCGCTGCGAGTCGCCGAGGATTTGTCCACACAGTAGGCCAGCAATAGGAAGAACCGTACCGTATCATTTGTTTTCTCAATACACGTTGTGTAGCGGCGCCTGCTGACACACACAGGTATCGAACCCGGCGTTCGGAAGCCGCGGTCACGCGATTGTTGTTTTCATGCGGTTTCGCTTTCGCGCCAGAGTTGGGTGCAGACCACCGTTGTGACCGCTGTGGTCAGATGTGTTTGTGAGGACCTGTAAACCAAAGAGTTATTTCTGAAATAAATAAGTTCACCAAACCTTGGTTGCCCTTCTTGCATCCGCCAAATCGGTGACCCCGACCCGTCTGGCCGTCGTTAGACAAAGAAGATCATGCAGGAGGACTGCGTTCCCGCAGAATGGGCCGGCACGAGGCAGGGCTCACCGGGCTTCAAATTACCTTTGTTTTGGCCGGACCAACCTCACGCGGGTTCGCCCACGGCCGTTAACGGGAGCGACATTCGCAGTTACGGTACACGGACCCTGGACTTAAATTTTGACTCCCGCCCGTATAGGTGGAAGTTAACCGTTGCTGACGTCGCCCAACCGATCCTGGGGGCTGATTTCTTGCGCACGTTCTCCGTGCTAGTCGATGTGCGTGGCGGGCGAATGGTTCCAGTGTCGGACCCGTGCCCTGCCAAGCCGCGCAACCCGTTCACGCCCCTAGAGCAACTTGACGAGGTAGCTGAGATCCAGGGTTGTTCACGCCCTGCTTTGAAGGGGCCACTGGTTCACGCCCGCGCGTGCCGCCTCCCGCCCGATAAACTGCGCATCGCACAAGGCGGGTTCCAGCTTATGGAGGACATGGGGATTATCCGGCGGTCGCGCTTTACCTAGCGATCCGCCATTTCCGTTAATTCCCGGACGGGACACGCGTTTACCGCATTCATGGACCACCAGCCACTCACGTTCGCTTTGAATAAGGTGTCCCATCCCTGGTCCGCTAGGCAACAGCGGCACCTCGCCTACAGATCCGAGTTCACGTCTGACGTTTGGCATTTAAGCCTAGGGGTGGATTACGCGGAGCTGGCCGCTGCCCCGTGGGCTGATGCCGGCATGGGGGTTTACCGCAATGCTGAGTCGGGCCTTAAATTGGCTCAGGTGCCGTGCGGTGCCGCCGGCGTGCGGGTCCCTTGCGATGTCTCCACGGGCGAAGCCCGCCCCATTGTCCCGATTGCCTGGAGGCGTGGGATTTTCGACACCATCCACAGCCTAGCGCACCCGTCCATTCGCGCCACCTCTGCCCTGGTCACGGCCAAGTTTGTCTGGCACGGGTTACGGAAGCAGGTCGCAGCGTGAGCCCACACTTGTATCCCCTGTCAGACCTCCAAGGTGCAGAGGCACGTGAGCCCGCCCAGTGCAGGATTTCGCTGTTCCGGACGGCAGGTTCCTGCACATCCATGTTGACCCGGTGGGTCCCATGACGTGTTCGCGCTGGGCCACTCACTTACTCACTATCGTGGACAGGTTAACCAGGTGGGCGGAGGCAATACCGTTAGCTTGTCCCCCGAGGCTTGTGCGCGGGCTGTTGTCTCCAATTGGATCGCCCGTTTCGCGGTCCCTTCAGAAATCACTACCGATCGTGGGGCCCAGTTCACGCCCTCCCTGTGGGGCGGTGCGGTACGGAGCAGCCGTACGCCTCGAAGCTGCACCAGACCACCGCGTATCACCCAGAGTCCAACGCTTTGGTTGTGCGTTTCCACGGGCACCTCAAGTCGGCGTTGAAGGCCCGGCTCACCGGCCCGGATTGGGTCGACCAGTTGCCTTGGGTCCTCCTAGGCATCGGAACAACGCCTAAGGAGGACCTCAACGCCTGCTCGGCCGAGCTGGTTTACGGTTCGGTTTTGCGGGTAGCTGGGGATTTTCTTCCCGCCTCCCGTGATCAGGAGGTCTCGGTTTCGGCTGCATTAGCTGACGCTCGCGAGCGGGCACGCGCTTTGGTCTCAGTTCCCACTTCCCGACACGGAGTGTCTGCGGTGCATATGCCTACCATGTTACGGGATTGTGCTTATGTTTTCCTTCGTAGGGATGCTCGCCGCTCGCCGCTCACCGTTACAGCGGGTGTACGACGGTCCGTACAGGGGGCTGAGGACTGGGACCTCGACGTTTACGTTGGACGTGGGTGGCAAGGAGAAGTTCGTCTCCGTGAGCCACCTTAAGCCAGCTCACGTAGACGAGGATAGCCCGGTGGTTGTGGCCACTCCGTGGCGTAGAGGACGTCCACCGCCCGTTTTACCGCCCTCTGCACCTGTTACCCCCGGTTACGTTTCACCGGTCCCCTTTGTTACGCCCGTCCCTCGTTCGCGTTTGTCACGCCCCTCCGGTTCTGTTTTGCCGGCCCCTAGTGTTACGCTCTCCCCGCGACCTCAGACTACGCGTTTCGGTCGAACCGTCCGTTTACCCGTGCGTTTCCGTACCGCGGATTCTGTGGGGGGGGGGGTGGGGGGGCCATGTAGCGGTGCCTGCTGGCGCACGCAGGTATCAAACCCGGCGTTCGGAAGCCGCGGTCACGTGACTCGGGAGGAGCTGCTGTTTTCGCGCGGTTTCAGTTTCGCGCCAGAGTTGGGTGTTGACCACCGCTGTGGTCAGACGTGTTTGTGAGGACCTGTAAACCAAAGAGTTATTTCTGAAATAAATAAGTTCTCCAAAACTTGGTTGACCTTCTTGCATCCGCCAAAGTTGCTTAATAGACAATGGACAATAGGTGCAGGAGGAGGCCATTCGGCCCCTCGAGCCAACACCGCCATTCAATGTGATCACGGCTCATCATCCCCAATCAGTACCCCGTTCCTGCCTTCTCCCCCATATCCCCTGACTCCGCTATCTTTAAGAGCCCTGTCTAGCTCTCTCTTGAAAGCATCCAGAGAACCGGCCTCCACCTCTGATCACTTTGTGTGCGTGTGGGAGGGGAGGGGGGGGGGGGGGGGGGTGGCTGCGACTGGCTGCCGTCACCATGTGGTTTAATGCTGACATATGCTTCCTGAGTGCAACTCCAGAGGCACTTCTGCAAGCGAGCGTTGGTCACGCTGGGGGACTTACCGCTGCCTGACGTTCCAACAGGTAAACGCATCGGTTTTCCGACGGGGCTTTGTGGAATGCCATCGGGATTCGGAGCAGGTGGTCGGGAAGGGCAGAGCGGGGAGGGGGGGAATGTGGGCTGTCATCATGCCACGTGGAGAGGGTGGCGGGAGCGGGAGAGAATGAGCGAGACAGAGAGAGAAGGAAAGAGAGAGGGGGCGACATGGAGAAAGGGAGAACGAGACAGAGAAGGAGAGAGAGAGAGAGAGAGAGAGAGAGCGAGAGGGGAGTTACATGGAGAAAGGGAGAATGAGACAGAGAGAGAAGGAGAGAGAGAGAGAGAGAGCGAGAGGGGAGTTACATGGAGAAAGGGAGAATGAGACAGAGAGAGAAGGAGAGAGAGAAAGAGAAAGAGAGAAAGAGAGAGATGGGATAGATGGAGAAAGGGAGAACGAGACAGGAGAGAAGGAGAGAGAGAGAGAGAGAGCGAGAGGGGAGTTACATGGAGAAAGGGAGAATGAGACAGAGAGAGAAGGAGAGAGAGAGAGAGAAAGAGAAAGAGAGAAAGAGAGAGAAGGGATAGATGGAGAAAGGGAGAACGAGACAGGAGAGAAGGAGTGAGAGGGTGACGTAGAGAGGGTGATGGAGGGGAGAGGGAGAACCAGCTGCCAGTGGAGGTAGTTGAGGCTGGGACTATCCCAATGTTTAAGGAAGTTCGACAAGTACATGGAATTTCATGAGTCAGATAGGGCTCTTAAAGATAGCGGAGTCAGGGGATATGGGGAGAAGGCAGGAACGGGGTACTGATTGGGGATGATCAGCCATGATCACATTGAATGGCGGTGCTGGCTCGAAGGGCCAAATGGCCCACTCCTGCACCTATTGTCTATTGGACAGGACAGGTTTGGAGGGATATGAACCAAGCGCAGGCAGGTGGGACTAGTGCAGCTGGGACATTGTTGGCCGGTGTGGGGACGAGTTGGGCCGAAGGGCCTGTTTCCACACTGTATCACTCTGTGACTGTGTGTGTGAGAGAGAGAGAGAGAGAGAGAGAGAGAGAGAGAGAGAGGGGGGGGGGGGAAAGAGAGGGAGGGAGAGGCAGATGGTAACGTTGGCATATGGGAGAGGGAGAATGAGATAGAGAAGGAGAGAGAGGGAGAGAGGGGGGGGGGAAGAGAGGGAGGGAGAGGCAGATGGTAACGTTGGCATATGGGAGAGGGAGAATGAGATAGAGAAGGAGAGAGAGGGAGAGAAATGATTGATAGAGCAGGAACAGCGCGAGAAAATGAGTGGAGTTAAAATAATTTGAGGGAGAGGCCGAGTAGAGGTTTCGGTTCATGTTTTTCGTGTTTGAGGCGGAACAGAGAAAAGCTTTGATTGCCAGTCTATTTGACGAGCGATGGTGCTCGGAGCGAGACTCGCCACCACGCACACATTGCCCTTTTTCGGGTATGTCCGTGGCACGCCCATGATTTGTCTAGTTTGGTCTGACAAGCGCCAGGGATCAAAGGCTTTGTCAAATCCCCTGTCAAGCCTTTGGTCTTGCGTAGGAATGAGACGGCAGCTCCCGTACCACAGCGAGGGCCCAGGAACTCCCTCCGTGAAGCTCGTCCCTCAAGCTGGTGGACCCACCACTCTGACTATCGACGAGCCACCTACACCATGTCTTGCCTTAGATGTTTGAGGTTGAGTTTACTGTCACGTTACCGAGGTACAGTGAAAAGCTTTTGTTGCGGGCTAACTCGTCAGCGGGAAGACCACACGTGATTACAATCCAGCCGTCCACAGTGTACAGATACATGATGAAGGGAATAACGTGAATAACGTTCCGTGCAGGATAAAGCCAGTAAAGTCCGATCAAAGATAGTCCGAGGGTCTCCAATGAGGTAGATAGTAGCTCAGGACTGTTCTCTAGTTGTTGGTAGGATAGAAACATAGAAAATAGTTGCATGAGTAGGCCATTCGGCCCTTCATGTGTGTGTGTGTGCGTGTGCATGTGTGTGCATGTGTGTGAGTGAGTGTGTATGTGTGTGCACGTGTGTGTATGTGCGCATGTGAGTGTGTGTGCACGTGTGTGTTTGTGTGAGAGTGTGTGTATATGTGTATGCATGTGCGCGTGAGTATGTGTGCGTGTGTGTGTGCGTGTGAGCTTGTCAGTGTGTGTATGTGTGCGTGTGAGTGTGTGTGCGTGTTGCATGTGTGTGTGCGTGTGAGTGAGTGTGTATGTGTGTGCATGTGTGTATGCATGTGCGCATGTGAGTGTGTGTGCACTTGTGTGTGTTATGTGTGAGAGTGTGTATGTGTATGTGTGTGCGCGTGAGTATGTGTGCACTTGTCTGTGTGTGTGTGTGCGCGTGTGAGCGTGTGTGCGTGCATGTGTGAGTGTGTGTGTGCGTGTGAGCGTGTGAGCGTGTGAGCGCGTGTGTGTGAGCGTGTGTGTGTGTGCGTGTGAGCGTGTGTGCGTGTGTGCGTGTGAGCTTGTCAATGTGTGTGCGTGTGAGCGTGTGAGTGTGTGCGTGTGTGCGTGTGCGAGCATGTGAGCATGTCTGAGTGTGTTTATGTATGTACACCCACACACTGCTTCTTTTCCTCCCGTTTATTATATTGTTCACGGTGTATGATGGTTACATTGTGCTGCCGCCATCAAGGATGTCAGTGTTCTATCTGGGACACATGACAATGAAACATTCTTCACTCTTGGCCCTCTCGCATATTTCCGTTGAGTGCAGTTTATTGTCACGTGTACAGAGGTACAGTGAAAAGCTTCTGTTGCATGCTAACCAGTCAGCGGAAAGCCAATACATGATTACAAGCGAGCCGTCCACAGTGTACAGATATATTCAAGATTCAAGACGCAAGTGAGTTTATTGTCGTGTGTCCCTGATGGGACAATGACATTCTTGCTTTGCATCAGCACAACAGAACATAGTAGGCATTGACTACAAAAACGGATCAGTGTGTCCACAAACCATTATATAAATATATACACACATGAATTAATAAAATAGATAAAGGGCAAATAAACAGATAATGGTCTATTAATGTTCAGAGTTTTGTTTGAGTTGAGTTTAATAGCCTGAAGGCTGTGGGGAAGTAGCTATTCCTGAACCTGGTCATTGCAGACTTCAGGCTCCTGTACCTTCTACCTGAAGGTAGCGGGGAGATGAGTGTGTGGCCAGGGTGGTGTGGGTCCTTGATGATGCTGCCAGCCTTTTTGAGGCAGCCACTGCAATGGATCCCCTCGATGGCTGGGAGGACATGATACGGTGCGAGGTAGGAGCTGGTGGCAAGCGTGAAGCCCCAGATACAACCCACCTACGTGACCTCCACCAGCTACAGGCACACAACGCCAAACTCAAACATCCCGGCATGATGGTCACACCACCTCACGGACATCTCCATCGTGGGTGAGTGGACATATCCACCCCCGACAAGGAGTGGCCAACCCTCGCCAGACAAAGTATCGAACTATAGTACCATATACTATTCTTAAACCAATGCAAAGCACTTTGGCCAACGAGAGTTGTTTTTTAAATGTGCTATAGAAATATAAGTGACTAACTAATCATATAATACTACACATAAACCAAATCAAACCCAAACTCCAGTACAACATTCGTGATTAGCACGGGTGCCTGGGGTTATGGGGAGAAGGCAGGAGAATGGGGGGTTGAGAGGTGCAGATCACTAACAGTCTGACCTGGTCGAATAACATCTCATCAACAGTTAAGAGAGCGCAGCAGCGGTTGCACGTTCTGCGCCGGATGAGAAGAGCTCACCTCCCCCATCCCGTCCTCACCACTTTCTACAGGGGCACCATCGAGAGTATTCTGACCAGCTGTATCCCTGTCTGGTTTGGGGACTGTAGAGCCTCTGACTGGAAGTCCGTGCAGAGAGTGGTGAGGACAGCAGAAAAAATCATCGGGACCTCTCTCCCCTCAATCGGGGATATTGCGACCAAACGTTGCGTGTCTAAGGCCAGCAGCATTATAAAAGACCCCACACATCTCCATCACGGACTGTTCACTCTGCTGCCCTCGGGCAAAAGATATCGCAGCATAAGGAGCAGAACATCAAGGTTCTGCAACAGCTTCTTCCCACGAGCCATCAGACTCCTGAATGCCATGTAATGGGCTGCCACCATTGTCTATTTATCCATTTATCCATGTTTATCCTTCTGTTAATTATCGCGTTGCACAGGGAGCCAAATGCAACGTAATTTCGTTTGGAACTGCATATATCGATGTATTTCTAAATGACAATAAAGTTTGTTTGACTTGACTTGACTTAAGAGGGAATGACAGAACAGCCATGGTTGAATAGCGGGGTAGGCTCGATGGGCCGAATGGCCTACTTCGTCTCCTATGACTTGTAAACTTATGAATGTCGTGCAAAACACTAAGTGCTGGAGGAACTCAGCCGGTCAGGCAGCATCTGTGGAGAGAACTAGACAGGCAACGGTTTGGGTCGAGACACTTTGTGTCAGACGATTCGAGAGGCGGGAGGATAGGATTTGCAGATAGGGTTTATATTTATAATTGTCACGTGTATGGAGGGGCAGAGAAAATCTTTGTTTTGCCTGCTATCTAATCAGATCAGAGAATACTACACATAAATACAAGAGTCTGAAGAAGGGTCTCGACCCGAAACGTCACCCATTCCTTCGCTCCACAGATGCTGCCTCACCCGCTGAGTTTCTCCAGCATTTCTGTCTACCGTCGATTGTTCCAGCATCTGCAGTTCTTTCTTAAACAAGCCATCTCGTACAACCGGTAGAGCAAAGAGGAAGATACAGAGTGCAGAATCTAGTTCTCAGCATTGTAGCGCATCAGTTCCACAGACAAAGTCCAATGTCCACAACGGGGTAGAGGTGAATCGGACAGTACCCCAGCTTATGGAAGGGCCGTTCAGAAGCCTGATAACAGAGGGGAAGAAGCTGTTCCTGACTCTGGTGGTGCGCGCTTTCAAGCTTCTGTACCTTCTGCCGGACGGGAGCGGGGAGAAGAAGGAATGACCTTGATGATAGGTGCAGGAGGAGGCTATTTGGCCAGCACCGCCATTCATTGTGATCATGACTGATCGTCCCCAATCAATAACCCGTGCCTGCTTATCCCCATATCCCTTGATTCCACTGGCCTAAAGCTCTATCCAACTCTCTCTTAAATCCTCTAACTCTCTCTTAAATCCCGAGGCAGCGTGAAGTGTAGATGGAGTCGATGGTGGGGAGTGTGGTCTGTGTGACGGACTGAGCTACATCCACTCTGCAATTTCTTGTGGTCTTGGGTAAAGCTGTTCCCCGAGATAGAAGGAGAGAGAGGGACAGCGAGAGTCAGAAAGAGAGTCAAAGAGACAAAGACAATGAGACAGAGGGAGAGCGAGATAGACAGAGAGAGAGAGAGCGAGAGAGAGAGAAAGAGACAGTCAGAGAGAGGCAGTCAGAGAGAGAGAAAGACGGACAGGAGACGGAGGGAGACAGAGAGAGAGAGAGAGAGAGTGAATGAGAGTGAAAGAGAAAGAGACAGAGAAGGAATGAGAGAGAGAGAAAGAGAAAGAGACGGAGAGTGAATGAGATGTGTCCCTGGAGAGGGAACAGGCGGTGTCCACGGGGACTCTGGAGGCCTTCCGTCAACGCTGGTCACCGCGTGGGGTTGAGAGTATTGTAAACAATGAAGGGACTGTTGTACCACAATGATTTTTTTTGATATAGTGTTAATTTGATTATGTTTTGATGTTTCATATGATTGTGTCGAATAAAGTGTTTGGAAGGGAAAAAAAAAAGAGTGAGTGAGAGAGAGGGAGAGAGAGAAAGTGAAAATGTGAGTGTCCGGATCGCAGGTTTAGATTTCAGTTTATCGCCCGCATCTTGTGAGTGGGAGTTGGGAGTGAAAGGCAGTGAGAATCACCCTGACCCTTTCCCGTTTAAGTTTGGTGACAGTGTGGTGTTGGGGTAATGCCTGGGGCTTTTTCCCCGTGTAATACTGGGAAGTTATAAATGCCAAATGTAACGGTGCTGTTAGTGAAAGGTTGCTCACAATGTCATTCTGAAACCGACACGTCTTAATGATGCCGTTTCCAGCACCGATCAGAACTGCCTGGTTAGAAAAAATCATTGGGTTCCTAACGATGTGATTACGAGAACACTGAACTTAATAATGTAATTACAGTTAAATATTGGATGCTAACAATGTAATTACAGTAAAATCTGTTTCCAGACAATGATAAAACTGAGACCGATCCATGCTGATATAATGCTGATTGGTAAAGGCACTCTGGAGTTTAGAAGGATGAGAGGAGATCTCATTGAAACATATAAGATTGTTAAGGGATTGGACACGCTAGAGGCAGGAAACATGTTCCCGATGTGTTAGAAACATAGAAACATAGAAAAATAGGTGCAGGAGTAGGACATTCGGCCCTTCGAGCCTGCACCGCCATTCAATGTGATCATGGCTGATCATCCAACTCAGTATCCTGTACCTGCCTTCTCTCCATACCCCCTGATCCCTTTGGCCACAAGTGCCACATCTAACGCCCTCTTAAATATAGCCAAGGAACTGGCCTCAACTACCTTCTGTGGCAGAGAATTCCAGAGACTCACCACTCTCTGTGTAAAGAATGTTTTCCTCATCTCGGTCCTAAAGGAATTCCCCCTTATCCTTAGACTGTGACCCCTTGTTCTGGACTCCCCCAACATCGGGAACAATCTTCCAGCATCTAGCTTGTCCAACCCTTAAGAAGGAACTGCAGATGCTGGATAATCGAGGGTACACAAAAGGCTGGAGAAACTCAGCGGGTGCAGCAGCATCTAAGGAGCGAAGGAGATAGGCGACGTTTTGGGTCGAGACCCTTCTTCAGACCAACATGTTCCCGATGTTGGGGGGAGTGCAGAAACTGGGGCCACAGTTTAAGAATAAGGGGTAAGCCATTTAGAACGGAGACGAGGAAACACTTTTTCACACAGAGAGTGGTGAGTCTGTGGAATTCTCTGCCTCAGAGGGCGGTGGAGGCTGGTTCTCTGGATACTTTCAAGAGAGAGCTAGATAGGGCTCTTAAAGATAGCAGATCCTAAAGGGCTTATAGGGCTCCTAAAGAGTCAGGGGATATGGGGAGAAGGCAGGAACGGGGTACTGATTGTGGATGATCAGCCGTGATCACAGTGAATGGCGGTGCTGGCTCGAAGGGCCGAATTAGGCACTCCTGCACCTATTGTCTATTGTCAATAGACAATAGGTGCAGGAGTAGGCCATTCAGCCCTTCGAGCCAGCACCGCCATTCACTGTGATCATGCCTATTATCTACAGTTATAATACAGGGCAGCACTTACATAGTAAATAGCAAGATTATGAACAGCGACACACCCCACACACTAGGGGTAAAGGCCAGAGGGACAATTAACCTACAAACTCCCACGTGCTTTGATGTGATCACCAGGAGAGCATGCAAACTCCACACAGACAGCACCCAAGATCAGAATTGAACCAGGGTGCCTAGCACTGTGTGGCAGCAGCCCAAGACCACAAGAAATTTCAGAGAGCTGTGAATGTAGCCCAGAATGTCACACAGACCAGACTCCCCACCATCGACTCCATCCACACTTCACGCTGCCTCGGGGAAAGCAGCCGACACAATCAAAGACTTGTCCCACCCCCGGTCATTCCTCCTTCTCCCCGCTCCCGTCCGGCAGAAGGTACAGAAGCTTGAAAGCGCGCACCACCAGACTCAGGAACAGCTTCTTCCCCTCTGTTATCCGGCTTCTGAACGGTCCTTCCATAAGCTGGGGTACTGTCCGATTCGCCTCTACCCCATTGCGGACATTGGACTTTGTCTGTGGAACTGATGCGCTACAATGCTGAGAACTAGATTCTGCACTCTGTATCTTCCCCTTTGCTCCACCTGTTGTGCTTGAGTTCGGCTTCATTGAATTTATTGATAGTATCATAGCAAAATTCTGAACAGTGACACTCCCCACACACTAGGGGTAAAGGCCACAGTGACAATTAACCTACAAACTCCCACGTGCTTTGATGTGATCACCAGGAGAGCATGCAAACTCCACACAGACAGCACTCAAGATCAGAATTGAACCAGGGTGTCTAGCGCTATGTGGCAGCAGCCCAAGATTCACCAAGATTGGTACCAAGATTGTACCAAGATTGTAGTATCTAGTACCAAGATCTAGTACCAAGATTGACTGGCAATCAATTCCAAGATTGACTGGCAATCAATTCCAAGATTGACTGGCAATCAATTCTAAAAGGGTTGACGGTGGATACGCAATGGAAGACATTTAAAGACTGCATGGATGAACTACAAAAATTGTTCATCCCAGTTTGGCAAAAGAATAGATCAGGGAAGGTAATGCATCCGTGGATAACAAGGGAAATCAGGGATAGTATCAAAGCAAAGGATGATGCGTACAAAGTAGCCAGAAAAAGCAGCATACCAGAGGACTGGGAGAAATTCAGAGACCAGCAGAAGAGGACAAAGGGCTTGATTAGGAAAGGAAAAATAGATTATGAAAGAAAACTGGCAGGGAACATAAAAACTGACTGCAAAAGTTTTTATAGATATGTGAAGAGAAAGAGATTAGTTAAAACAAATGTAGGTCCCTTGCAGTCAGAAACAGGTGAGTTGATCATGGGGAACAAGGATATGGCAGACCAATTGAATAACTACTTTGGTTCCGTCTTCACTAAGGAAGACATAAATAACCTGCCGGAAATAGCAGGGGAACGCGGGTCAAAGGAGGAATTGAGTGAAATCCAGGTTAGTTGGGAAGTGGTGTTGGGTAAATTGAATGGATTAAAGGCCGATAAATCCCCAGGGCCAGATAGGCTGCATCCCAGAGTACTTAAGGAAGTAGCTCCGGAAATAGTGGATGCATTAGTGATAATCTTTCAAAACTCTTTAGATTCTGGAGCAGTTCCTGGGGATTGGCGGGTAGCAAACATAACCCCTCTTTTTAAGAAGGGGGGAGAGAGAGAAAACGGGGAATTACAGAACAGTTAGTCTAACATCGGTAGTGGGGAAACTGCTAGAGTCAGTTATTAAAGATGGGATAGCAGCACATTTGGAAAGTGGTGAAATCATTGGACAAAGTCAGCATGGATTTACGAAAGGTAAATCATGTCTGACGAATCTTGTGGAATTTTTCGAGGATGTAACTAGTAGCGTGGATAGGGGAGAACCAGTGGATGTGCTGTATCTGGACTTCCAGAAGGCTTTCGACAAGGTCCCACATAAGCGATTAGTATATAAACTTAAAGCATACGGCATTGGGGGTTCAGTATTGATGTGGATAGAGAACTGGCTGGCAAACAGGAAGCAAAGAGTAGGAGTAAACGGGTCGTTTTCACAATGGCAGGCAGTGACTAGTGGGGTACCACAAGGCTCAGTGCTGGGACCCCAGCTATTTACAATATACATTAATGATCTGGATGAGGGAATTGAAGGCAATATCTCCAAGTTTGCGGATGACACTAAGCTGGGGGGCAGTGTTAGCTGTGAGGAGGATGCTAGGAGACTGCAAGGTGACTTGGATAGGCTGGATGAGTGGGCAAATGTTTGGCAGATGCAGTATAATGTGGATAAATGTGAGGTTATCCACTTTGGTGGCAAAAATAGGAAAACAGACTATTATCTAAATGGAGGCCGATTAGGAAAAGGGGAGATGCAGCGCGACCTGGGTGTCATGGTACACCAGTCATTGAAAGTAGGCATGCAGGTGCAGCAGGCAGTGAAGAAAGCCAATGGTATGTTAGCTTTCATAGCAAAAGGATTTGAGTATAGGAGCAGGAAGGTTCTACTTCAGTTGTATAGGGTCTTGGTGAGACCACACCTGGAGTATTGCGTACAGTTCTGGTCTCCAAATCTGAGGAAGGACATTATTGCCATAGAGGGAGTGCAGAGAAGGTTCATCAGACTGATTCCTGGGATGTCAGGACTGTCTTATGAACAAAGACTGCATAGACTCGGTTTATACTCCCTAGAATTTAGGAGATTGAGAGGGGATCTTATAGAAACTTACAAAATTCTTAAGGGGTTGGACAGGCTAGATGCAGGAAGATTGTTCCCGATGTTGGGGAGATCCAGGACAAGGGGTCACAGCTTAAGGATAAGGGGGAAATCCTTTAGGACCGAGATGACTTTTTTCACACAGAGAGTGGTGGGTCTCTGGAACTCTCTGCCACAGAGGGTAGTTGAAGCCAGTTCATTGGCTATATTTAAGAGGGAGTTAGATGTGGCCCTTGTGGCTAAGGGGATCAGAGGGTATGGAGAGAAGGCAGGTACGGGATACTGAGTTGGATGATCAGCCATGATCATATTGAATGGCGGTGCAGGCTCGAAGGGCCGAATGGCCTACTCCTGCACCTAATTTCTATGTTTCTATGTTTCTATCATCTGATGTGTTTGTAGAGAATGCAGACAAAGGATTTCACCCTACCTCGGTACACTTGGCAATAATAGACCAAAAATCTAGAAAGCCCAAAATCTATAATTTTAGTTTGAGGTGCTACACTAATAGCTTTTGCCTCCACGGATGCTGCCTGACCACTGAGTTCCACCAACTATCTATCTTTGATCAAGCCAATATTTCCTGTCACAGCTCAGGTTTACCGTTGCTGTCTGTTGAAACATGAGAGTCTTCATTCTCTTTTTTTAACCATTTGTGGTCAGAAATCTCGGGCCTGTCAGTTAACGGTATTTTAAATGTTCTTATAATATCTTGTTGTTTTAGTCTTGTGTTATAATATCAAGTGGTGAGAGGTGGTGCTGGGGATCCGGTGAGTGGTGGTGCTGGGGATCCAGTGAGTGTTGGTGCTGGGGATCTGGTGAGAGGTGGTGCTGGGGATCCAGTGAGTGGTGGTGCTGGGGATCTGGTGAGTGGTGGTGCTGGGGATCCAGTGAGTGGTGGTGCTGGGGATCCGGTGAGTGGTGGTGCTGGGGATCTGGTGAGTGGCGGTGCTGGGGATCTGGTGAGTGGTGGTGCTGGGGATCCGGTGAGTGGTGGTGCTGGGGATCTGGTGAGTGGTGGTGCTGGGGATCTGGTGAGTGGTGGTGCTGGGGATGTGGTGAGTGGTGGTGCTGGGGATCCAGTGAGTGGTGGTGCTGGGGATCTGGTGAGTGGTGGTGCTGGGGATCTGGTGTGTCGTAATATTGGGGATCTAGTGAGTGGTGGTGTTGAGGATGTGGTGAGTAGTGGTGCTGGGAATTTGGTGAGTGGGGGTACTGGGGATTTAGTGAGTGGTGGTGCTGGGAATCTGGTGAGTGGTGGTGCTGGGAATCTGGTGAGTGGTGGTGCTGGGATTTGGTGAGTGGTGGTGTTTAGGGATCTGGTGAGTGGGGGTGCTGGGGATCTGGTGAGAGGTGGTGCTGGGGATCCAGTGAGTGGTGGTGCTGGGGATCTGGTGAGTGGTGGTGCTGGGGATCCAGTGAGTGGTGGTGCTGGGGATCCGGTGAGTGGTGGTGCTGGGGATCTGGTGAGTGGTGGTGCTGGGGATCTGGTGAGTGGTGGTGCTGGGGATCCGGTGAGTGGTGGTGCTGGGGATCTGGTGAGTGGTGGTGCTGGGGATCTGGTGAGTGGTGGTGCTGGGGATGTGGTGAGTGGTGGTGCTGGGGATCCAGTGAGTGGTGGTGCTGGGGATCTGGTGAGTGGTGGTGCTGGGGATCTGGTGTGTCGTAATATTGGGGATCTAGTGAGTGGTGGTGTTGAGGATGTGGTGAGTAGTGGTGCTGGGAATTTGGTGAGTGGGGGTACTGGGGATTTAGTGAGTGGTGGTGCTGGGAATCTGGTGAGTGGTGGTGCTGGGAATCTGGTGAGTGGTGGTGCTGGGATATGGTGAGTGGTGGTGTTTAGGGATCTGGTGAGTGGGGGTGCTGGGGATTTGGTGAGTGGTGGTGTTTGGGGATTTGGTGAGTGGGGGTGCTGGGGATCTGGTGAGTGGTGGTGTTTGGGGATCTGGTGAGTGGTGGTGTTTGGGGATCTGGTGAGTGGTGGTGCTGTGAATCTGGTGAGTGGGGGTGGTGGGGATTTGGTGAGTGGTGGTGTTTGGGGATCTGGTGAGTGGGGGTGTTTGGAGATCTGGTGAGTGGGGGTGTTTGGGGATCTGGTGAGTGGTGGTGCTGTGGATTTGGTGAGTGGTGGTGTTGTGAGGACCAGTCGGGGACACCGAGGAAAACCAGTCCTCCATTTCCACTCACCTCTCACCAACTAGAGAGCAGTCCTGACCTACAATCTACCTGTTTAAGAAGGAACTACAGATGCTGGAAAAATCGAAGGTAGACAAAAATGCTGAAGAAACTCAGCGGGTGAGGCAGCGTCTATGGAGCGTCAAAGGATTTCACCCTACCTCGGTTCACTTGGCAATAATAGACCAAAAATCTAGAAAGCCCAAAGTCTATAATTCTAGTTTGAGGTGCTACACTAATAGCTTTTGCCTCCACGGATGCTGCCTAACTACTGAGTTCCACCAACCATCTATCTTTGATCAAGCCAATATTTCCTGTCACAGCTCAGGTTTACCGTTGCTGTCTGTTGAAACATGAGAGTCTTCATTCTCTTTTTTTAACCATTTGTGGTCAGAAATCTCGGGCCCGTCAGTTAACGGTCACCTCGCCTACTTCACTCTCCACAGATGCTGCCCGACCTTCAGACTTTAAAGAGACCGCCTGGAAACCTGCCCGCACAACCCTCTATGCCTATCCTATCCATGTAGTGGTCCAAATGTATTTTAAATGTTCTTATAATATCTTGTTGTTTTAGTCTTGTGTTATAATATCAAGTGGTGAGAGGTGGTGCTGGGGATCCAGTGAGTGGTGTTGCTGGGGATCTGGTGAGTGGTGGTGCTGGGGATCCGGTGAGTGGTGGTGCTGGGGATTTGGTGAGTGGTGGTGCTGGGGATCTGATGAGTGCTGGTGCTGGGGATCTGGTGAGTGGTGGTGCTGGGGATCTGGTGAGTGGTGGTGCTGGGGATCTGATGAGTGGTGGTGCTGGGGATCCGGTGAGTGGGGGTGTTTGGGGATCAGGTGAGTGGTGGTGCTGGGGATTTGGTGAGTGGTGGTGTTTGGGGATCTGGTGAGTGTGGGTGTTTGGGGATTTGGTGAGTGGTGGTGCTGGTGATTTGTTGAGTGGTGGTGCTGGGGATTTGGTGAGTGGTGGTGCTGGGGATTTGGTGAGTGGTGGTGTTTGGGGATTTGGTGAGTGGTGGTGCTGGGGATTTGGTGAGTGGTGGTGCTGGGGATTTGGTGAGTGGTGGTGTTTGGGGATCTGGTGAGTGCAGGTGTTTGGGAATCTGGTGAGTGGGGGTGTTTGGGGATCTGGTGAGTGGTGGTGCTGGGGATTTGGTGAGTGGTGGTGTTGTGAGGACCAGTCGGGGACACCGAGGAAAACCTGTCCTCCCTTTGCACTCACCTCTCACCAACTAGAGAGTAGTCCTGACCTACAATCTACCTGTTTAAGAAGGAACTGCAGGTGCTGGAAAAATCGAAGGTAGACAAAAATGCTGGAGAAACTCAGCGGGTGAGGCAGCGTCTATGGAGCGAAGGAAATAAGCGACGTTTCGGGTTGAAACCGTTCTTTAATCTACCTAATTGGAGATCCTCGGTCTATCTTTAATCAGATTTAATTGGACTTTATCTTGCACTAAGTGTTTTTCCCTTTATCCTGTATCTGTATTCTGTGGACAGCTTGATTATAATCACATATCGTCTTTCTGCTAACTGGATAGAACGTAGCAAAAAATATTTTCACTTTAGCTTAAACTAAACTAAACTAAACTAAACCTATACCATTGCCACACTGACCTTTGAGTCTTGGGCATCCTCCATTGGCAGAGTGAGGCCACACGCAAATCGGAGAAACAGCACCTCATATTTTGCTTGGGCAGCTTACACCCCAGTGGTATGAATATTGATTTCTCTAATTTCAAGTAACCCCTGGATTCTCACTCCTCCCCTCCCCACTCCCACTGTAGCTGTCCTGCCACTTACACTGTTCGCCAGCACCCCAGCCAACAATGGAGCATTGTGGGCTCCACATCTCCTTGGTCATCTGTTGCCGGCTCTCGATTTTGGTTCTGGATTTTTCCTACCTCCAGTTCCCTCGCTTCTACTTTTGGTCTGAAAAATGTTCCCGACCCGAAACATCATCCCTTCCTTTTACTCCCGAGATGCTGCCTGACCCGCTGAGTTACTCCAGCACTCGAGTCTATCGCTGTGTCGCCCGTGTTGGCTTCATTTGACGTATATTTACAATGCAAAGATCTCGGGGAATTGTCATTATGTTGGAAGTTGGGAAAGACATGAGTTTTCATCAGTCAGGGTTTTAAGTACAGAAACAAGGAACTGCAGATGCTGGTTAATACACAAAAGGATGCAAAGTGCTGGAGTAACTCAGTGGTTCAGGCAGCATCTCTGGAGAACATGGAAAGGTGACTTTTCAGGTCAAGACCCTGAAAGAATGGCCCTGACCCAAAACATCACCTATCCATGTTCTCCACAGCTGCTGCCTGACCCGCTGAGTTACTCCAGCACTCTGTGAAACGTCACCTATCCATGTTCTCCACAGATGCTGCCTGACCCGCTGAGTTACTCCAGCACTCTGTGAAACGTCACCTATCCATGTTCTCCACAGATGCTGCCTGACCCGCTGAGTTACTCCAGCACTCTGTGAAACGTCACCTATCCATGTTCTCCACAGATGCTGCCTGACCCGCTGAGTTACTCCAGCACTCTGTGAAACGTCACCTATCCATGTTCTCCACAGATGCTGCCTGACCCGCTGAGTTGCTCCAGCACTCTGTGAAACGTCACCTATCCATGTTCTCCACAGATGCTGCCTGACCCGCTGAGTTGCTCCAGCACTCTGTGAAACGTCACCTATCCATGGTCTCCACAGATGCTGCCTGACCCGCTGAGTTACTCCAGAAGTTTGTGTCTATCTAATTTAATTTAGTTTAGAGATGCAGTGTGGAAAAAATCCCTTCGGCCCACCGAGTCCGCGCCGACCAGCGATCCCCGCACACTAACACTATCCTACGCACACCAGGGAAAATTTACAATTATCCCAAGCCAATTAACGTGCAAACCTGGAGTGTGGGAAGAAACCGGAGCACCTGGAGAAAACCCACCCAGGCCATGGGGAGAACGTACAAACTCCGTACTGACAGCACCCGTAGTCAGGATGGAACCCGGGTCTCTGGCGCTGTGAGGCAGCAACTCTACCGCTGCGCCAGTGTGCAGTTTATCTTGTTAAAGAAAGAACTGCAGATGCTGGAGAATCGAGGGTTACACAAAAAGCTGGAGAAACTCAGCGGGTGCAGCAGCATCTAAGGAGCGAAGGAGATAGGCGACGTTTCGGGTCGAGACCCTTCTTCAGACTGGTCAGGGAGCAGGGAAACGAGAGACCAAGCGGAGGCTGGGCGATCGTTTCGCCGAACACCTCCGCTCGGTCTGCAATAACCAACCCCACCTCCCGGTGGCTCAGCACTTCAACTCCCCCTCCCACTCCATATCCGACCTCTCGGTCCTGGGCCTCCTCCACGGCCGGAGTGAGCAACACCGCAAGTTGGAGGAACAGCACCTCATATTCCGCTTGGGGAGTCTGCATCCTCTGGGCTTAAACATTGAATTTTCTCAATTCTGTTAACCCAGACTGCCTCCTCCCCACCTCTCCCTCAGCCCTCGGGCCCTGACATTCCTTCTCCATCTCTGCCACCCCCGTCGCACTAGCTTCTCATTTTTAAACCACAAACATCTTACAATGGCCTGCTTCCTTTATCACCAATACTTTTTTGCATATCTTTCACTCATTGTTCTTTATGTCTCCACATCACTGTCTATATCTCTCGTTTCCCTGATCCCTGACCAGTCTGAAGAAGGGTCTCGACCCGAAACGTCGCCTATCTCCTTCGCTCCTTAGATGCTGCTGCACCCGCTGAGTTTCTCCAGCTTTTTGTGTAACCCTGCAGTTTATCTTCTGTAGTTCCTTGGTACTCTTTCTTAACCAAAGCCCCAACCTGTAAACGGCTCGATTGTAATCATGTATAGTCTTTCCGGTGACTGGATAGGGCGCAACAAAAGCTTTTTTTTAACTTTTAGCTATAGTTGGAAGAAAATAAAGTAGAAATGAGCAAAGATAGAACCCCTAGACTACCAAAGTGGTGTAGCCAAAGAGTGAGTAAATTAAAGCAAGAAGAGAGGAATAGAAAAAATAAGAAAAATAAAAGGACAAAGAGAGAAAGAAAGAAAAACGTGGTGATATACAGTGGCTTGCAAAAGTATTCATACCCCTTGAACCTTTCCACATTTTGTCACGTTACAACCACAAACGTAAATGTATTTTATTGGGATTTTATGTGATAAACCAACACAAAGTGGAGCATAATTGTGAAGTGGAAGGAAAATGATACATGGTTTTCAAATTTTTTTACAAATAAAAAACTAAAAACTGCAAAAGTATTCAGCCCCCTTTACTCTGATACCCCTAAATACAATCCAGTGCAACCAATTGCCTTCAGAAGTCACCTAATTGGTAAATAGAGTCCACTTGTGTGTAGTCTAATCTCAGTATAAATACAGCTGTTCTGTGAAGGCCTCAGAGGTTTGTTGGAGAACATTAGTGAACAAACAGCATCATCAAGCCCAAGGAACACATCAGACAGGTCAGGGATAAAGTTGTGGAGAAGTTTAAAGCAGGGTTAGATTATAAAAATATCCCAAGCTTTGAACATCTCACGGAGCACTGTTCAATCCATCATCCGAAAATGGAAAGAGTAAGGCACAACTGCAAACCTACCAAGACATGGCCGTCCACCTAAACTGACAGGCCGGGCAAGGAGAGCATTGATCAGAGAAGCAGCCAAGAGGCCCATGGTAACTCTGGAGGAGCTGCAGAGATCCACAGCTCAGGTGGGAGAATCTGTCCACAGGACAACTATTAGTCGTGCACTCCACAAATCGGGCCTTGATGGAAGAGTGGCAAGAAGAAAGCCATTGTTGAAACAAAGCCATAAGAAGTCCCGTTTGCAGTTTGCCACAAGCCATGTGGGGGACACAGCAAACATGTGGAGGAAGGTGCTCTGGTCTGATGAGACCAAAATTGAAGTTTCTGGCCTAAATGCAAAACGCTACGTATGGCGGAAAACTAACACTGCACATCACCCTGAACACACCATCCCCACTGTGAAACATGGTGGTGGCAGCATCATGCTGTGGGGATGCTTTTCTTCAGCAGGGACAGGGAAGCTGGTCAGAGTTGATGGGAAGATGGATGGAGCCAAATACAGGGCAATCTTGGAAGAAAACCTGTTAGAGTCTGCAAAAGACTTGAGGCTGGGGCGGAGGTTCACCTTCCAGCAGGACAACGACCCGAAACATAAAGCCAGAGCTACAGTGGAATGGTTTAGATCAAAGCATATTCATGTGTTAGAATGGCCCAGTCAAAGTCCAGACCTAAATCCAATTGAGAATCTCTGGCAAGACTTGAAAATTGCTGTTCACAGATGCTCTCCATCCAATCTGACTGAGCTCGAGCTATTTTGCAAAGAAGAATGGGCAAAAATTTCAGTCTCTAGATGTGCAAAGCTGGTAGAGACATACCCCAAAAGACTTGCAGCTGTAATTGCAGCGAAAGGTGGTTCTACAAAATATTGACTCAGGGGGGAAGAATACTTTTGCACGCCACACTTTTCAGTTTTTTATTTGTAATTAAATTTGGAAACCATGTATCATTTTCCTTCCACTTCACAATTATGCGCCACTTTGTGTTGGTCTAGCACATAAAATCCCAATAAAATACATTTACGTTTGTGGTTGTAACGTGACAAAATGTGGAAAAGTTCAAGGGGTATGAAAAGTTTTGCAAGCCACTGTATACCTGCCTCACATCCCTCCCCGCCCACCTCACCCAACCCGTAATTAGATTTAAATCCAAAGTTGTGTTGCACCATACTATCCTTGTAATAAATCAACGAATGGTGTCCATGTCTTTGAAAAATGATCTGCTTTTTCTTTTGACGGTACCGTGGTACACGTGACCATAAACTAAACCAAAGTGATCTTGTTACAGCCGGGACTGTGTTGCTGCCACGGGACTCGTGCGATGAATAACTCCAACATCAGTAAAATGGCGTCTTGCAACATGACCTTCAACCAGGGCTCTGTGCCCCTGGCCACCGTCTACAGCCTGGTGCTGATCTTCGGGCTGCCCACCAACCTGCTGACCCTCACCCTCAGCGCCCTGAAGATCCGCAGGAAGAACGTGCTGTCGGTCTACCTCTTCACCCTCTCGCTCTCCGACCTGATCTACCTGGCCACCATCCCCTGGTGGGTCGACTACATCAGGAACTTCAACCGCTGGAGCCACGGCCCGCTGGCCTGCCAAGTCACCGGCTACATCTTCTTCAGCAACCTGTACATCAGCATCCTCCTGCTGTGCTGCATCTCTGTCGACCGCTGCCTGGTCGTCCTCTACCCCATCGAGGCGCAGTGGCGGCGACGCCGGCGCGTGGCCGTGGCGGTCTGCCTCACTGTCTGGGCGGCGGTGATGTTGGTCCACAGCCCCGTCTTCATACTGCCCGAGGTGCGGAACACGAAGGATAACAACGATTCTTGCTTCGAGACCGTCCCCATGCCCAGCATGGTGGTCAAGTTCAACTACGCCCGCTTCTGCATCGGATTCTGCCTCCCTCTCGCCATCTTGGTGACCACCAACTTCCTGATCTTCCGGCGCATCCAGTCCAGGCCCTTCCTGAACACCGCCCAGAAGAGGAAAGTCAAGCACCTGGCCCTGGCAGTCATCCTCATCTTCCTGGTCTGCTTTGCCCCCTACCACGTCATCCTGCTTTCCAGGGCTCTGGTGTCCTCCCTGAGCGAGGACAGTTGCTGGTTCGAGGAGCAGATCTACGGCACGTCCACGGCCTTTCTCTGCCTCTGCACCGTCAACAGCGCGGTCAACCCCTTCCTGTACATGTTCTCCTCTGAGAGCGCGAGGCAGGAGTTGATACGGGACCTCCGGCTCCTCTTCTTCCTGCCCCAGCCTCGGGAGAGCGGGACGGAGACCTACTTCCTCAACAGCGGCCCAGGCCCCAAGATGTCCTCAAGCCAGAGGAAGGAGGTGACCAGTGACAAGAAATGACACAGCCGGGACCTCTGACTTACCGGACATGGGCAGTCCCCACCTGCACTCGTAGCCAATGGCTCCATGCACTTGGAAGAACAGGCTCGCGTGAAGATGTTCCACGAGTCGTAAATCTTAAATCTCCGCGCCTGCTCGGATGTTTGAATGCTCGCAGAAGGTCAGGAGGAGATCTGATCTGCTCCAGGAACTGGGCTGGCAAAGGAAGAGCCACACACCTGGGTCATGGACATTCATCACCAACTATGACTGGACCATTTCAGGCCACAGTGTCTGGATCGTCCCTCAGGAAATATGATTGGACGATCACTCATGTGATCGAGTGATATCCCGTGGAATGTAATTGAACAATGTCTCAAGGACTGTTATTGGACAATTTCCCAGGCACCGTGATTGGACAATATCTCATGGACTGTGATTGGACAATTTCTCATGGACAGTGATTGGACAAATGTCTCATGGAATGTGATTGGACAATTTCTCAGGCACTGTGATTGGACAATATCTCATGGACTGTGATTGGACAATTTCTCAGGCACTGTGATTGGACAAATGTCTCATGGACTGTGATTGGACAATTTCTCACGGACAGTGATTGGACAATTTTTTTTATGGACTGTGATTGGACAATTTCTCAGGCACTGTGATTGGACAAATGTCTCATGGACTGTGATTGGACAATTTCTCATGGACAGTATTAGGACGATGGCTCGGGGCCGTTGATTGGATTATGGCTCAGAGTACGTGTTTGGAATGTCTGGAGGACCAATAAATGTCCAGATCCAAGCAGAGAGTGCAAAGTGTTGTCTCTGTTATCCCACTTTCACATCTGCTCCCTACACACTGGGACCAATTTACATTGGGATGTCCAGGATGTCCAATTAACCTACAAACCCGCACGTCTGTTAGGATATGGCTGGAAACCGGAGCGCCCAAGTGACCACAGGGAGAACGTGCAAACTCCACACACACACACACACACAGACAGACAGTGCCCGAGGTCGGAATTGAACCCGGGACTCTGGCGCTGGGGGGCAGCAGCTCTACCCACTGCACCACTGTGCTGCCCTATGTTTGTTATTAACCTGGATAGTGTGGATATGGAGAGGATGTTTCTACTAGTGGGAGCGTCCAGGACCAGTGGCCCCAGCGTCAGAATGAAAAGATGTGCCTTTAGAATGGGGATGAGGAGGAATTTCTTTAGCCAGAGGGTGGTGCATCTGTGGAGTTCATTGCCACAGACGGCGGTGGAGGCCAACTCAGTGGATTTTTCTTTAGGCAGGGATTGACAGATTCTTGATTAGTACGGGTATCAGAGGTAATGGGGAGAAGGCAGGAGAATGTAACTAGTTTCGAGGATGTAACTAGTAGAGTCGATAAGGGAGAACCAGTGGATGTGTTATATCTAGACTTTCAGAAGGCTTTCGACAAGGTCCCACATAAGAGAAAAACATACAAACTTAAAGCACACGGTATTGGGGGTTCAGTATTGATGTGGATAGAGAACTGGCTAGCAGACAGGAAGCAAAGGGTAGGAGTAAACGGGTCCTTTTCAGAATGGCAGGCAGTGACTAGTGGGGTACCATAAGGCTCAGCGCTGGGACCCCAGCTATTTACAATATATATTAATGATTTGGATGAGGGAATTCAATGCAACATCTCCAAATTTGCAGATGACACCAAGCTGGGGCGTATAGTTAGGTGTGAGGAGGATGCTTGGAGGCTGCAGGGTGATTTGGATAGGCTGAGTGAATGGGCAGATGCATGGCAGATGCACTATAATGTGGATAAATGTGAGGTTATCCACTTTGGTGGCAAAAACATGAGGGTGGACTATTATCTGAATGGTGGCAGATTAGGAAAAGGGGAGATGCAACGAGACCTGGGTGTCATGGTACACCAGTCATTGAAAGTAGGCATGCAGGTGCAGCAGGCAGTGAAGAAAGCAAATGGTATGTTAGCATTCACAGCGAAAGGATTTGAGTATAGGAGCAGGGAGGTTCTACTGCAGTTGTACAGGGTTTTGGTGAGGCCACACCTGGAGTATTGCGTACAGTTTTGGTCTCCAAATCTGAGGAAAGACATTCTTGCCATAGAGGGGGTACAGAGAAGATTCAGCAGACTGATTCCTGGGATGTCAGGACTTTCATATGAGGAAAGACTGGATAGACTCAGCTTGTACTCGCTGGAATTTAGAAGATTGAGGGGGGATCTTATTGAAACGTGCAAACTTCTTAAGGGGTTGGACAGGCTAGATGATGGAAGATTGTTCCCGATGTTGGGGGAGTCCAGAACAAGGGGTCACAGTCTAAGGATAAGGGGGAATTCCTTTAGGACCGAGATGAGGAAAACATTCTTTACACAGAGAGTGGTGAGTCTCTGGAATTCTCTGCCACAGAAGGTAGTTGAGGCCAGTTCATTGGCTATATTTAAGAGGGCGTTAGATGTGGCACTTGTGGCTAAAGGGATCGGGGGTATGGAGAGAAGGCAGGTACGGGATACTGAGTTGGATGATCAGCCATGATCACATTGAATGGTGGTGCAGGCTTGAAGGGCCGAATGGCCTACTCCTGCACTTATTTTTCTATGTTTCTATGTTTCTAATGGGGTTAGGAGGTAGAGATAGATTAGCCATCGTGGAGTAGACTTGATGGGCCGAATGGCCTATTTCTGCTATCACTTATGAAGTTATGAACATAGCTTGCTGTTGGATGGAGAGACAATAGACAATAGACAATAGGTGCAGGAGAAGGCCATTCAGCCCTTCGAGCCAGCACGGATAAGTGGGGTGATGACTGCGGCTACTTTGTTGCTTGCGGCTGCCGCAGAGGACGCGGCAATGGTGTTGTTCTTGGCGCGGGCGTGAGGGGGGTGGTGTGGACTGTCCCACCAGCAGCAGCCTCCTGGTGCATTAAACTCCCAGCTGGCTGTGTGTGTGTCCTCCGCGATGTGGGAAGGAGGAAGAAAACCTCACGCACAACACAAAACCGGAACCACATACCCAGCGAGTGTGCGACGCCCTTGACTGTGTGACTGACTCTCGCAGAACATAGAACGGTACAGCACGGGAACAGGCCCTTCGGCCCACAATGTCTGTGCTGAACATGATGCCGTTAAGGGCCTGTCCCACTTGCCGATTTTTTCGGCCACTGCTGGCATCATTGACTGATGTATCGGCAAAAGACTTTGAACATTTCAAAAAACCCAGCGTCGATAAAACAAAATGTTGCGACAATTGAGGAAGCAGCGCGCGTCAATACATCATCGCGCCGCGTCACGCCGTGACGTTTTTGGTGAAGTCAATGATGCTGGCAGTCGCCAAAAAAATCACCGTGGGACAGGCCCTTTAAACTAATTTCCCAGTGCCTGCACGTGATCCCTCAATTCCCTGCATATCCATGTGCCCGTTTAAAAATCTCCGAAATGCCGCTCTCGTACCTGCCCCTGGTAGCACTTTCCAAGCCCCCACCACCCTCCGTGTAAAAATACTCGCCCCGCACATCTCCTTTAAATTTGCCCCCCTCATCTTAAAGATACCGTATGCCCTCTAGTCTTTGACATTTTCACAATGGAGAAAAAGGTTCTGGCTCTCTACCCTATCTGTTCCTCTTATAATTGTATATACTTCTATCATGTCAAAAGTCAAGAGTTTTATTGTCACGTGTCCCAGATAGGACAATGAAATTCTTGCTTGCAGACGTACAACAGAATATGTAAACTTAATACAGAACAGGAGGTAAAAGTTCAGTGTGTCTATATACCATAGACCATATATATACACAATAAATAAACAGATGAAGTGCAATAGACTGTTATTGCTCAGAGTTTGTTTGATGTTGTGTTTAATAGCCTGATGGCTGTCGGGAAGAAGCTGTTCCTGAACCTGGATGTTGCAGATTTCAAGCTCCTGTACCTTCTACCCAATGGCAGCGGGGAGATGAGCGTGTGGCCAGGATGGTGTGGGTCTTTGATGATGCTGGCAGCCTTTTTGAGGCAGCGACTGCGATAGATCCCTTCAATGGTGGGGAGGTCAGAGCCGGTGATGGACTGGGCAGTGGTCACAACTTTCTGTAGCAATGTTACAACATTTTGAGATATTAAAAATCAAGTCTGCAATTTATCCCATCAGATAAAGCACAAAAAGAAGTTTAATTTGACACCTAATTCACTTTCATATCTTCAGTATTTAAAAAAAAGTTATGGCCATTTTCATACTCGGAAATTAGCATCTTGTTCCCTATTGCTTTCCCATTGACTTAACTCAAAAGCTGTGATCGAGGACAGTCAAAAGCCCGTAACTTTCTTAAAAATTAAGAGAACTGAATGAAATTTTCAGTTTTTATAGATTGAAGCATTCTGAAACAAATATGAAACAATCTTACTTGGATGACCTGAAATTAAAGCATATAATTAGTTAGTTACCTAATTGTAGCTAATTACAAAATTCAATTACTAGATCTAAACATCTATCCATTTCTTAAGAAAAGGTTAACATTTTTAAATAGCCTAAGTGTCCAAATAATATTCACACAAAAATTCACAATATAAGATGATTTTTAAATGTCATTGTCATGAATTTATAGGCCAAATGGAAGGAATTTAATGTTTAATTTCCGTAAATTAATGGGCATTTTAATCATCTTGCGAGTGGGTTTTTGTGGAACGCGATCGAATGGAACGTTGCGGTTGCAGTGAATTTGAACCCCATTTCAGCAGGAAAAACACTGCCGGTTCGTATGGGACCAAAATCACATTTCCGCCAATGAAATTTGGATTAAAGTCGTCCTAAGAAGCAAGTTTATATGTAAAATAAACGACTTACCTTATGTTTTGTCCCCTACGTGAGATCCGTCCCGTTGTAGGCGTTGACGGCGTTAGAAGTAGTTTTTTTAATTTTACTCCGGGGATTAAATTGTCCCGCGATTTAAAATAAAACTTCCGAGAACGACAGTCGGAACGATTTTTCTACAGCAGCTGAACAGCCTGAGAAAGTTCGACTCTTGACAAGCAGGAGAAAACGTCATTTTAATCCCGCCCCCCCCCCCCCCCAAAGGCGCCAAAGTCGCGCACACGGCCAGTGGCAGAATTACAGCATCGCTGAAGGCGAGTATTGTAACATCGCTACTTTCTGTATTCTTTTCCTCTCCTTGACGTTCAAGTTGTTGGACCAAGCCACGACGCACCCAGTCAGAATGCTCTCTGCTGTGCACCTGTACAAGTTCGAGAGAGTCCTCCTTGACTTACCGATTCTTCGTAATCTTCTCAGGAAGTCTGTGTCAGCCCACAAACTCTGGGTTCCGGAAAAAACAATCCAGATTTGTCCCGCCTTGCCTTGTAGCCAATGGCCTCTAATCCAGGCCGCATTCAGGGCGTGTTATCCCAACCAGTACCTAGTCATAAGATCATAAGGTCATAAGTGATAAGAGCAGAATTAGGCCATTCGGCCCATTAAGTCTACTCCGCCATTCAATCATGGCTAATCTATCTCTCCCTCCCAACCCCATTCTCCTGCCTTCTCCCCAGAAACCCTGACACCCGTACTAATCAAGAATCTATCTATCTCTGCCTTAAAAGTATCCACTGACTTGGCCTCCACAGCCTTCTGTGGCAAAGAATTCCACAGATTCACCACCCTCTGACTAAAGAAATTCCTCCTCACCTCCTTCCTAAAATAACATTCTTTTATTCTGAGGCTGTGGCCTCTAGTCCTAGACTCTCCCACTAGTGGATACATCTTCTCCCCATCCACTCTATCTAAACCTCATTCCCTTCTAAACTCCAGCGAGTACAGGCCCAGTGCCGTCAAAGGCTTGTCATATGTTAACCCGCTCATTCCTGGGATCATTCTCGTAAACCTCCTCTGGACCCTCTCCAGAGCCGGCACATCCTTCCTCACATACGGTGACCAAAAACTGCTCACAATATTCCAGATGTGGCCTGTCCAGCGCCTTATAGAGCCTCAGCGTTACATCCCTGTTTTTGTATACAAGCCCTCGTGAAATAAATGCTAGCATTGAGTTTGCTTTCTTTACTAACCATATAGCCATATAACAATTACAGCACTCAGACCATACCCCTCCATTCCCTTCCTGTCCATATACCTATCCACTTTACTTTTAAATGTTGTAACCATATAACCATATAACAATTACAGCACGGAAACAGGCCATCTCGGCCCTTCAAGTCCATGCCGAACAACTTTTTTCCCTTAGTCCCACCTGCCTGCACTCATACCATAACCCTCCATACCCTTCTCATCCATATGCCTATCCAATTTATTTTTAAATGATACCAACGAACCTGCCGCCACCACTTCCACTGGAAGCTCATTCCACACCGCTACCACTCTCTGAGTAAAGAAGTTCCCCCTCATGTTACCCCTAAACCTCTGTCCCTTAATTCTAAAGTCATGTCCTCTTGTTTGAATCTTCCCTATTCTCATAGGGAAAAGTTTGTCCACATCAACTCTGTCTATCCCTCTCATCATTTTAAAGACCTCTATCAAGTCCCCCCTTAACCTTCTGCGCTCCAGAGAATAAAGACCTAACTTATTCAACCTATCTCTGTAACGTAGCTGTTGAAACCCAGGCAACATTCCAGTAAATCTCCTCTGTACCCTCTCTATTTTGTTGACATCCTTCCTATAATTGGGCGACCAAAATTGTACACCATACTCCAGATTTGGTCTCACCAATGCCTTGTACAATTTTAACATTACATCCCAGCTTCTATACTCAATGCTCTGATTTATAAAGGCTAGCATACCAAAAGCTTTCTTTACCACCCTATCTATATGAGATTCCACCTTCAAGGAACTATGCACGGTTATTCCCAGATCCCTCTGTTCAACTGTATTCTTCAATTCCCTACTGTTTACCTTGTTAAAATCGATCCTGCCTCCACCACTTCTGCAGGGAGATCATTCCACACAGCCATCACTCTCTGAGTAAAGAAGTCCCCCCTCATGTTACCCCTAAACTTCTGTCCCTTAATTCTCATGTCATGCCGATTTACTAGCGATTCGACTCGCAGATTAACTTTTTGGGAGATCCTGCACCAGCACTCACTCCCAAGTCCCTTTGCGCCTCTGATGTCTGGATTCTCTCCCCATTAAGGAAGTAGTCTACGCCTTAATTCCAACCACCAAAATGCATGACTCCACACTTTAGCACACAAGTATATTCCATCTGCCACTTCTCTGCGAAGTTTAACTTAGCTGTGTGTGAGTAACATAGAAACATAGAAACATAGAGGGGGAGGGGGGGGGGGGGGGCGGGGGAGATTTATAAGAACAAGCAGAAGTGTAAGATGTGGTCAGAGTTAGCAGAATCTTTCTCAAGAGCATATCAGATTTTCCGATGTGCTTCCGAGAACAACAGAAGCTAACTTTCATCATCGACTAAAGATCATTGCACATGTTACATCGATTAGACTGGACTTGTGCAAACATTGCAAAACTGTCGGATCTTCCTCTCTTTCTATCTGTAGATCATACAAACATAGACAATAGGTGCAGGAGTAGGCCATTCGACCCTTTGAGCCAGCACCGCCATTCAATGTGATCACGGCTGATCATCCCCAATCTGTACCCCGTTCCTGCCTTCTCCCCATATCCCCTGACTCCGCTATCTTTAAGAGCCCTATCTAGCTCGCTCTTGAAAGTATCCAGAGAACCCGCCTCCACCGCCCTCTGAGGCAGAGAATTCGACAGACTCACAACTCTGTGAGAAAAAGTGTTTCCTCGTCTCAGTTCTAAATGGACTTCCCCTTATTCTTAAACTGTGTGGCCCCTGGTTCTGGACTCTCCCAACATCGGGAACATGTTTCCTGCCTCTCGCATGTCCAAACCCTTAATAGAAACATAGAAAATAGGTGCAGGAGTAGGCCATTTGGCCCTTCGAGCCTGCACCGCCATTCAATATGATCATGGCTGATCATCCAACTCAGTATCCTGTACCTGCCTTCTCTCCATACCCCCTGATCCTTTTAGCCACAAGGGCCACATCTAACTCCCTCTTAAATATAGCCAATGAACTGGCCTCAACTACCTTCCGTGGCAGAGAATTCCAGAGACTCACCACTCTCTGTGTGAAAAATGTTTTCCTCATCTCGGTCCTAAATGAATTTAGGACCGAGATGTGACCCCTTGTTCTGGACTCCCCCAACATCAGAAACAATCCTCCAGCATCTAGCCTGTCCAACCCCTTAAGAAGTTTGTAAGTTTCTATAAGATTCACCCTCAGTCTTCTAAATTCTAGCGAGTACAAGCCGAGTCTATCCAGTCTTTCCTCATTTGAAAGTCCTGACATCCCAGGAATCAGTCTGGTCAACCTTCTCTGTACTCCCTCTATGGCAAGAATCGTAATAATCTTATACGTTTCATCCAGAGTGTACAAGCCCAGCCGCTCCATTCTCTCAGCATATGCAAGTCCCGCCATTCTGGAAATTAACCTTGTAAACCTACGCTGCACTTCCTCAATAGCAAGAATGTCCTTCCTCTAAATAGCGGACCAAAACTGCACACAATACTCCATGTGTGGTCTCACTAGTGCTCTGTACAACTGCAGAAGGAACTCTTAACAAGGTTCAGATACATACAAGATACATTTATTTGTCACATGCACCAATTGGTACAGTGAAATGTGTGGTCACCATACAGCCTTATGAATAATAAAGAGCACAGAACACAATAGTCTTTAACACAGACATCCCCAGACAGCGGGATTAAAGTTTCCCACTGTGAGGGAAGGCTCCAAAATTCAGTCATCGCCCTCTGTTGTCCTCCCGTGGTCGGGGCTTCCCGAACCTCTGATGTTCAGGCCCGCTCGCCGTGGTGATGGAAGTCCGATGTCGGGACTCCGCGGCTCGGACATCCAAATCGGCCACTTCCTACCAGAGTCCGCGGCTCCCGAAGCCCATAGGCCGCGCTAGGCTAAGATTCGACGCTGGCGGCTCGCGGCAAAAGGTCCCAGGACTCCGCGATGTTGAAGTCAGCAGGCCCAACACTCCAGATCTTCAACGGTGATCCCAGGTAAGGCATTGCCCGCTCCTACACTCAACTCCTCTTGTTATAAAGGCCAACATGCCATTCGCTTTCTTCACTGCCTGCTGTACCTGCATGCTTACTTTCATAGACTGATGAACAAGGACTCCCCAGATCCCGTTGTACTTCCCCTTTTCAGAACCTGACGCCATTTAGATAGTAATCTGCCTTCCTGTTTTTGCTACCAAAGTGGATAACCTCACATTTATCCGCATTAAACTGCATCTGCCATGCACCTGCCCACTCCCCCAACCTGTCCAAGTCACCCTGCATTCTCATAGCAGTCAATACGATCATGGCTGATCATCCAAAATCAGTCCCAAATACCCCATTCCTGCTTTTCCCCCCATATCCCTTGATTCCGTTAGCCCCAAGAGCTAAATCTAACTCTCACTTGAATACATCTCTTGCATAGATCAGATACAGAATTGGGCAGAGAAATGGCAGATGAAATTTAATCCCAGCCAGTTCGAGGTGTGGCCCTTTGGGAGATCGATAAGGGGTAAATCTATAATTAAAGGCATCACCCTTAATAGCACTGATGTACAGAGGGATCTCGGGGTCCACGTCCAAAGCTCCTTTAATGTGCCAAGTAGGTTTCGTAGTGAAAAGACACAAAGTACTGGAGTAAAGGGCCTGTCCCACATGGGCGACCTAATCCGTGAGTCCAGTAGAGTGCCTTCAACCTTCAAGCTCAAGGGCACTCCTGGAAAACCTCGAGCTGGATCGACCGAACCGCGAGCTGCATCTACCGACCGCACCCACACGCACGCAAACACATCGCGAAGGTGGGGGCCAGGGACAGTGGTTGAGCGCTGTCTGCGCCATGAAGAGGAAGGTAAACGGCTGCCACAGAGCACGGTAAGTCCTTTACAGAGTGCGGGAGGGAGAAGGGGAGAGAAGGAGAGAGAGGGGGAGAGAAGGGGAGAGAAGAAGAGGGAAGGGAGACAGAAGGGAGACAGAAGGGGTGAGAAGAGAAGAGAAGGGGGGGAGAAGGGGAGAGAAGGGGGGAGGAGGGGAGAGAAGGGGGGAGAAGGGGGGGGGGGGGGGGAGACACTGTTAAGAAGTAGATGGCCTACGGCTGCCCTCGAGTGCCTGTAAGGAAATAATCACTCCATTGCACTACAAGTTAAAAAGAACCATGCCGACCAAATTTTACTCAAGGAAACATAGAAACATAGAAAATAGGTGCAAGAGGAGGCCATTCGGCCCTTCGAGCCAGCACCACCATTCATTGTGATCATGGCTGATCATCCGCTATCAATAACCCGTGCCTGCCTTCTCCCCATATCCCTTGACTCCACTAGCCCCTGGAGCTCTATCCAACTCTCTTTTAAATCCATCCAGTGATTTGGCCTCCACTGCCCTCTATGGAGGGAATTCCATAAATTCACAACACACTGGGTAAAAAGGTTTTTTTTCAGGTCAGTCTTAAATGCCCTCCCCTTTATTCTAAGACTGTGGCCCCTGGCTCTGGACTCGCCCAACATTGGGAACGTTTTTCCTGCATCTAGCTTGTCCAGTCCTTTTCACACAGAGAGTGGTGGGTCTCTGGATTTTCACACAGAGAGTGGTGGGTCTCTGGAACTCTCTGCCACAGAGAGTAGTTGAGGCCAGTTAATTGGCTATATTTAAGAGAGAGTTAGATGTGGCCCTTGTGACTAAGGGGATCAGAGGGTATGGAGAGAAGGCAGGTACGGGATACTGAGTTGGATGATCAGCCATAATCATATTAAATGGCGGTGCAGGCTCGAAGGGCTGAATGGCCTACTCCTGCACCTAATTTCTATGTTTCTATGTTTCTATGTTTTATAATTGTATATGTTTCTATAAGATCCCCCCTCATCCTTCTGAACTCCAGTGAATACAAGCCTAGTCTTTTCAATCTTTCCTCCTATGACAGTCCCGCCGTCCCAGGGATCAATCTCGTGAACCTACGCTGCACTGCCTCAATCACAAGGATGTCCTTCCTCAAATTAGGAGGCCAAAACTGTTGGCCATTCGGCCCTTCGAGCCAGCACCGCCTTTCAATGTGATCATGGCTGACCATCCACAATCAGTAACCCATTCCTGCCTTCTCTCGAAATCCCCTGACTCCGATATCTTTAAGAGCCCTATCTAACTCTCTCTTGAAAATATCCAGAGAACCAGCCTCCACCGCCCTCTGAGGCAGAGAATTCCACAGACTCACAAGCCTCTGTGAGAAAAAGTGTTTCCTCGTCACCGTTCTAAATGGCTTACCCCTTATTCTTAAACTATGGCCCCTGGTTCTGGACTCCCCCAACATCGGGAACATGTTTCCTGCTCTAGCATGTCCAAACGCTTAATAATCTTAAAACGTTTCAATAAAATCCCCTCTCTTTTAAGGCATTTATAAGAGGGACTATAATCTTATATTAAGTTTTCCAAAATAAAAAGAATAATACTCAACAATTACAGTTAGAACAAGAAATTAGACAATTAGATTTAGAAAATGCGAAAGAACCAACTATAGATAAACACAATAAGATAACAATACTAAAATATAAATTAAATAACATTTTATCGGCCAGAATAATAAAATTATTTCAAATTGTAAAACAAGGACATTTTGAATTTGGTGATAAACCACATAAACACTTAGCACACCAACTGAAAAAACAGGAAACAGAAAATACAATTACTAAAATTAAATCAGACAAAGGGGAATTACTAACACTACCTAAAGATATAAATAAAAGATTTGCTCAATATTATCAAAATTTATATCCATCGAAAACCTCTGCAAATAATACTCAAAATTACAAATTTCTTAGACAATTGTAATCTTCCAAAATTAAATATGGTGGAACAAGAGGGATTAGGAGCTCAGATTACATTTCAGGAAATAGTCGAAACAATAGGTTTGTTGAAGAATGGCCAAACGCCAGGACCAGACGGCTTTAGTAATGAATTCTATATAAGATTCCACGAGATATTTTAGCATGATGCAGCCTTTAGCAGAAAGTATAAGAAGTCATCCGAATATTCATGGATACAATACCAAACACTCAAATAATAAAATTTAATTATATGCAGACGACATATTATTATATATTACAAATTCGCAAATTAGCATACCAAATATACTAAATTTAATAGAGGAATTTGGTTCTTTTTCAGGATATAGAACAAACTGGAACAAAAGCGAAATTACGACGATAAAACCTCAAGAGCCGATACATCTGTTGCAATTCCCCTTTAGAATAGCAACAGAAAAATTTAAGTATTTGGGCATCCAAATTACTAGGAAATATAAATCATTACTCAACGCAAACTATATGCCTTTAATAACTAAATTAAATGGGTTGATTAAATTCTGGAAAACACTGCCGATGTCCTTAATAGGCAGAATAAATGCGATAAAAATGATCTTCTTACCACAAATACTGTACCTATTTCAATCAATACCAATATACTTACCTAAAAAATTCATTAAGAAATTAGATTCCGATATTATAAACTTCACATGGGATTATAAATCACATAGAATTAAGAAAAAACACTTGTGTAAATCTAAAAAATCAGGGGGACTGACACTCCCTAACTTATTGTATTAATATTGGGCAGTGAATATTTAAAATATAATTAACTGGTTGAACAGTTCTGCCCAACAGGTAGATTGGATAAGAATGGAGAAAGAGGATTGTTCCCCTTGCAATATAGGAGCGATCCTTCTTTCCCCGATGAAACTGAACACTATAATATATAAGAATAATCCAATTATTCACAGTATAATACGAATTTGGAATCGAATAAAATTAACTTTAAAATTAAGAAAATTATCGCTTCTTTCTCCAATAACTAATAATCCCTCATTCAAACCATCCATTATTGATAAAACGTTTATCCATTGGGAAAGATTAGGAATTAAAACAATGGGAGATATGTATGATGTGGGAAAACTTTTATCATTGCAACAATTACAACTAAAATGTAATTTGAAATATAATCAATATTTCAAATATCTTCAAATTCAAGATTATTTGAAGAAATATATACAAGGATATCAAACCTTAACCCCAGATCTATTGGAGGAAGGAATGAATAGAAAGGCAGAATCAAGCAATTTAATATCTTACTTATATAATATAATTTTAAATATAGAAACGCCAACGACAGACAATTAGAAGGGACTGGGAACAAAGGACAAAGGACAAAGGACAAAGGTCATTTATTATCACATACACCAATTGGTGCAGTGAAATTTGACTTGCCAATGCAGCACATGAATAAAGATAATACACAACACTAGATAATTTAACAATAAACATAAAAACATCCCCCCACAATGGTTCCCACTGTGGGGGAAGGCAGCAAAGTCCAGTCCCATCCCCAGTTCACCCATAGTCGGGCCTATTGAGGCCTCTGCAGCTGCTGCTATGACAGCCCGATGCTTCAGGCCCACTCGCCGGATGATGTTCTGGCGACGGATGAACTCTCTCAGCGGCCCGGAGTGTCTGGAGCGGACGCTTCTCACCGGAGTTCGCAGCTCCAGTAGTCCACGGGCTGCGCCGGTCGGAGCTCCGACTCTGGCGACCTCGTCGTGAGGTCCCAGGCTCCGCAGTTTTTCAAATTCAGCGCCACCCGCCCGCGGCTGGAAGGTTCACAGACCGCAGCTCCGCGATGTTGCAGTCGGCAGTTCCAGCCCCTCCGGAGCTCCACCGCACGGTGACCAGGGCAAGGCATCGCCCTCTCCGCGATAGCGCCCCAGCGCTGTGTACCGCCGCCGGAGCTGAAGTCCCGGTCGGTCCCGGGAGGAAACGCCGCTCCAGACTGCCTGTAGGCCGCGAAGAAGTGGCGAAGATACGGCCCGGAGAAAAGCCGCATCTCCGACCAGGTAGAGACTGAGAAAATAGTTTCCCCCTCCCCCCCCCCCCCCCCCTACATAAAAAGACTAAAAGACCTCCACAAAAACAAACACTTTAACTAACTAAAAATATTTTAAAAAGAATGAAAAGACTAACAGCTGCTGGCAGGGCGGCCATACTCGACGGCGCCCCCTTCGAGAACGAGAGTTATTGATAAAAATTCCTAATGATAGATGGGAATTTTTTTTATTATATGTAAATAAATGTTCAATTAATGTAAGACATAACCTAATTCAATTAAAAATTTTACATAGATTATATTATTCTAAAACTAGACTGAATAAAATATTCTCAAATGTTTCCCCCATCTGTGACAAATGTCTAACTCAAAATGCCACTACAGCACATTCCTTTGTCTCGTGTATAAAACTGTATAAATTTTGGAATTAACTTTTTGGAATTTTTACAAAACTATTTAACACAAAATTGAACCCCAATACAGAACCGATTATCTTTGGATCAATGGAAGAGGGAAGTAAACTAACTATATTCCAAGAAGCTTTTCTTAATTACGGTCTAATAACAGCAAAAAAATTATACTCAAATTTTGGAAAAAAGCAATCACGCCAACATTCAAAATGTGGATTTCAAATATGTCTGAAACGCTTCATCTTGAAGAAATGAGATTTCTCCTACTAGGCAAAGTAGACCAATTCTCAAAGACTTGGTCTCCTTTTATCAACTTTTTGCAAGCATATGGTGCAACATAACATAACCTTAGAAATTAAATGGTTTGGAACCGGGTGACGGACGGGCAAAAATACGAAACAGGTAGATCTCTCCTCATCTCTCTTTTCTTTACTTTCTCCTTCTATTTCAATCTTTTCAGCTTCTCTTCCATGTCCTTTATTTCTTTTGCTATCTGTCTCTACCTGCTTGTCCATCTATTCCCACACTCTGTATTTCTTTTTTCTCCCACTGTTCTTTAAAAAAAATAAAAATAAAATAAGATCCCCTCTCATCCTCCTAAACTCCAGAGTGTACAAGCCCAGCCGCTCCATTCTTGCAGAGACAATAGACGGAGATGGAGATGGAAAACGGTCACGGAGAGAATGTGCAAACTCCACACAGTCAGCGCCCTGGTTCTGGACTCGCCCAACATTGGGAACATTTTCTCTGCATCTAGCTGGTCCAGTGCTTTTATAATTTTATATGTTTCTATAAGATCCCCCCTCATCCTTCTAAACTCCAGTGAATACAAGCCTAGTCTTTTCAATCTTTCCTCATATGACAGTCCCGCCATCCCAGGGATCAATCTGGTGAACCTACGCTGCACTGCCTCAATCACAAGGATGTCCTTCCTCAAATTAGGGGAACAAAACTGTAGGCCATTCGGCCCTTCGAGCCAGCACCGCCATTCAATGTGATCATGGCTGATCATCCACAATCAGTATTCCATTCCTGCCTTCTCCCCATATCCCCTGACTCCGCTATCTTTAAGAGTCCTATCTAGCTCTCTCTTGAAAATATCCAGAGAACCGGCCTCCACCTCCCTCTGAGGCAGAGAATTCATCAGACTCACAACCCTCTGTGAGAAAAAATGTTACCTCGTCTCCGTTCTAAATGGTTTACCCCATATTCTTAAACTGTGGCCCCTGGTTCTGGACTCCCCCAACGTCGGGAACATGTTTCCTGCCTCTAGCGTGTCCAAACCCTTAACAATCTTATATGTTTCATATGAGAGGGGCACTGAAAAAAATAGTTTCCCCCTTTCCCCCCCCCCACATAAAAAACTAAAACACCTCCAAAACAAACACTAACTAACTAAAAATTAAAAAAAGAGAGTGAAAAGACTAACAGATGCTGGCAGGGCAGCCATACTCGACAGCGCCCCCTACCCCCAGAGCATAATGACATCTTTACTAAAATGAACACAATTCTCCAAATGCAGCCTCACCAATGTCTTGTAGAACTGGAACATAAGGTCCCAACGTCTACGCTCAATAGGACATCGAGTGCTAAAGTTGCCAACTCTCTCACTCCCAAAAAAGGGACAAAAGGTCCAAATGCGGGACAAATACCCGATGGCAATTCGTTGACTGACTGGGCCGTGGCTGGGTGAATGATGAGTTGGCCCGGGTGCTGGACTGCACACAAAGCCCAGCCGGTGGGCCAGCTGAGGCGTTTTGGCCCGGACCGCGCGATGTCGCGCGTAAAGTCCGGCGCCCCGTCCAACTCATGAACCGATGATCGGCCCATGAGAAGGAGGGGTGGTGGTGGTGTGGGCGGTAAGTGAAGGTCCGATGGTCGGACAGCTGGCCGGGCTGCCGACCGACCGACGGGGCCACGGGCGAGGCGCTGCTGCTGCTGCTGCTGCTGCACTCCATGGGCTGCACTACGTCGGGACGGGTGAGGCGGGCCGGACGCTGCGCTCCAACCCGACAGTCCCCTCGACCCGAGTAGTAGCGGTCAAATACGGGACAAGGGCGGTCACAATTTAGCCCAATATACGAGATGTCCCGGCTATTACAGGACAGTTGGCAACCCTACAAAGTGCTGGAGTAACTCAGCGGGTCAGGCAGCATCTGTGGAGAACATGGATAGGTGACGTTTCACAGAGTGCTGGAGTAACTCAGCGGGTCAGGCAGCATCTGTGGAGAACATGGATAGGTGACGTTTCACAGAGTGCTGGAGTAACTCAGCGGGTCAGGCAGCATCTGTGGAGAACATGGATAGGTGATGTTTTGGGTCAGGGCCCTTCTTTCAGGGTCTTGACCTGAAAAGTCACCTTTCCATGTTCTCCAGAGATGCTGCCTGAACCACTGAATTACTCCAGCACTTTGCATCCTTTTGTGTATTAATCCGCATCTGCAGTTCCTTGTTTCTGTACTTAAAACCTTGACTGATGAAAACGTACATCCTCATAAGTCTTTCCCCACTTCCAACATAATGACAATTCCCCGAGATCTTTGCATTGTAAATATACGTCAAATGAAGCCAACACGGGCGACACAGCGATAGAGTCGCTGCCTCACAGCGCCAGAGACCCAGGCATCAGTTCACACCTGACTACGGGTGCTGTCTGTACGGAGTTTGCACGTTCTCCCTGTGACCACACGGGTTTTCTCCGGGTGCTCCGGTTTCCTCCCACACTCCAAAGACGTGGCTGAATTTGTAGGATAATTGTCTTCGGTAATATTGTAAATTACGGGGGCGATCGCTGGTCAGCGCGGACTTGGTGGGCCGAAGGGCCTAGTTTCCCCGCCGGCTCCCTGAAGCCTAAACATCATCAGAGAAATATTGGAAGGAAGCGTAGCATGGAGACGCAGAGTTGTTTTTTAACCTTGCACCCCGTGACCTTTGCGACGATGAAAGGAAGATTTATCTTTGATTGACTGCATGTGGTAACGTTTCTGAGGAAGCAGGCGCTGTGACCACCAGCACATCGCAATGTCAGCCGCCGTGTACAGGACCCGCTCAAGAAGCAACGTGTCAGCTCCAAGGTGACAACGGGCGACACAAAGTGGGTCGGGGCAACGCAGGAGGTGGCAGAGAGAGAGAGAGAGAGAGAGCCACAGAGGGTTTAGTCAGAGGGTGGTGAATCTGTGGGATTCTTTGCCACAGAAGGCTGTGGACGCCAAGTCAGTGGATATTTTTAAGGCATAGAGATAGATAGATTCTTGATTAGTGCGGGTGTCAGGGATTATGGGGAGAAGGCAGGAGAATGGGGTTAGGAGGGAGAGATAGATCAGCCATGATTGAATGGCGGAGTAGATTTGATGGGCCGAATGGCCTAATTCTGCCCCTATCACGGTGGGCGCAGCGGTAGAGTTGCCGCCTTACAGCGAATGCAGCGCCGGAGACCCGGGTTTGATCCCGACTACGGGTGCTGTCTGTCTGTACGGAGTTTGTACGTTCTCCCCGTGACCTGCGTGGGTTTTATCCGAGATCTCCGGTTTCCTCCCACACTCCAAAGATGTACAGATTTGTAGGGTAATTGGCTTGGTGTAAATGTAAATATTGTCCCTAGTTGGTGTAGGATAGTGTTAATGTGTGGGGATCGCTGGTCGGTGCGCACCCAGTGGGCTGAAAGGCCTGTTTCTGTGCTGTATATCTAAATTAAATTAAAAAACAAAACTTATGAAGTTATGTGACAGAGAGTGACCTGCTTAAACTACTTTATTTTAAAGATACTGCGTGGAAACAGGCCCTTCGGCCCACCGAGTCCGTGCAGGCCAACAATCACCTGTACACTAGCCCTGTCCTGCCGACTTGAACAGATGTCAGGGGTTACGGGGAGACGGCAGGAGAATGGGGTTAGGAGGGAGAGATAGATCAGTCATGATTGAATGGTGGAGTAGACTTGACGGGCCGAATGGCCTAATTCTATTGCTATCCCTTATGATCTATTCACACAGAGAGTGGTGGGTCTCTGGAACTCTCTGCCACAGAGGGTAGCTGAGGCCAGTTCATTGGCTATATTTAAGAGGGAGTTAGATGTGGCCCTTGTGGCTAAGGGGATCAGAGGGTATGGAGAGAAGGCAGGTACGGGATACTGAGTTGGATGATCAGCCATGATCATATTGAATGGCGGTGCAGGCTCGAAGGGCCGAATGGCCTACTCCTGCACCTAATTTCTATGTTTCTATGTTTCTATGATCTGTCGACCTTATGATCCTAGGGATAATAAAACAGAGCCTGTTTCCATGCTTTTCAGTTCCTGAGTTTTTGTTTATTATGATGTATTATGTTGACATATTCTGTTGTGCTGCAGCAAGCAAGAATTCCATTGTCCTATCTGGGAAACGTGACAATGAAATTCTCCTGACTCTTGACTTGTATGGCGATTACTCTTTCTAAGTCTTGAAACTGCAGAATAGTCCCGATCCACAACCATGTCCTCCACAGATGCTGCCTGGCCCAGTGAGTACCTCCAGCAAGATTATTTTTTTTGCTCACGATTCCAGCATCTGGAGGTCCTTGCATGCCCATGCTTGCGCAGTTACGCAGACTGGCTCGCGTCAGCCTCCAACCTTCCGGAGAAATCAATCCAAGCCTGACCAACTTCTCCTTGCAACTTGTACCCTCCAGTCTAGGCAGCATTCACTCTCTCTGTTCAAATCCGGACCACACATTTCCCCTCTAGGCAGAGTTCACCTTCACTGAACAGTTTATGCTTTATTTCTCGACTTGGACAATAGACAATAGACAATAGGTGCAGGAGGAGGCCATTCGGTCCTTCAAGGCAGCACCACCATTCAATGTGATCAAGGCTGATCATCCCCAATCAGTACCCCTTTCCCGCCTACTCCCCATATCCCCTGACTCCGCTATCTTTAAGAGCCCTGTCTAGCTCTCTCTTGAAAGCATCCAGAGAACCGGCCTCCACCGCCCTCTGAGGCAGAGAATTCCACAGACTCACCACTCTCTGTGAGAAAAAGTGTTTCCTCATCTCCATTCTAAATGGCTTACCCCTTATTCTTAAACTGTGTGTGGCCCCTGGTTCTGGACTCCCCCAACATTGGGAACATGTTTCCTGCCTCTAGCGTGTCCAAACCCATAACAATCTTATATGTTTCAATAAGATTCCCTTTCATCCTTCTGAACTCCAGAGTAAACAATGTGTTAAAGAAGGAACTGCAGATGCTGGAAAATCGAGGGTACACAAAAGGCTGGAGAAACTCAGCACGGTGCAGCAGCATCTAAGGAGCGAAAGAGATAGGCAACTTTTCGGGCCGAAACCCTTCTTCAGACCCGAAGTCTGAAGAAGGGTTTCGGCCCGAGACGTTGCCTATCTCCTTCGCTCCTTAGGTGCTGCTGCACCGTGCTGAGTTTCTCCAGCCTTTTGTGTACCCTCCAGAGTATACAAGCCCAGCCGCTACATTCTCTCAGCATATGACAGTCCCGCCATCCCGGGAATTAACCTCGTAAACCTACGCTGCACTCCCTCAATAGCAAGAATGTCCTTCCTCAAATTAGATTTTCTTCAACTTCCTCAGCTTATTACTGATTAAAGTTTAAAAAGACTTTGAATTTAAAACGACCAGCTTCAAATGATGACGTCACAATGGCTCGGCTAGTAGTGATCAGCTTCACTGAAGATATCTTCCTGTATTTCACGTAAATCGCGATTAAAGCTATAAAAACGCCAACTTTCACAATATTTTTACTGTTTAAACCATTTCCTGCCGGCTTCCGACACACTTCGATGCAAAGTTGCAACACAGAAACACTCTGAACTTTTCACCTCACGGGAGGGGAGGACGAATTTCCACTGCAACACGCAGGGTTTTTTTTCAAGCCCACTGCTTAGGGAGGCAAGGGGAGTGTTGGAATCTTACGTTGGGGATCGGCTTGAGTTGGAGGTCCACGCCTCCCGTGGGGTGTGTTGGGGAGTCTACACTTGGTCTAGTTTCCTTCACACTTTCCCTCTCTTGCTATTGAGGGAGTGCAGCGTAGGTTTACAAGGTTAATTCCCGGGATGGCGGGACTGTCATATGCTGAGAGAATGGAGCAGCAGGGCTTGTATACTCTGGAGTTTAGAAGGATGAGAGGGGATCTCATTGAAACATATAAGATTATTAAGGGTTTGGACACACTAGAGGCAGGGAACATGTTCCCGATGTTGGGGGAGTCCAGAACCAGGGGCCACAGTTTAAGAATAAGGAGTAAGCCATTTAGAATGGAGATGAGGAAACACTTTTTCTCACAGAGAGTGGTGAGTCTGTGGAATTCTCTGCCTCAGAGGGCGGTGGAAGCGGTTCTCTGGATACTTTCACTAATTGAGCTTGATAGGGCTCTTAAAGATCGCGGAGTCAGGGGATATGGGGAGAAGGCAGGAACAGGGTACTGAATGGGGATGATCAGCCATGATCACATTGAATGGCGGTGCGGGCTCGAAGGGCCAAATGGCCTCCTCCTGCACCTATTGTCTATTGTCTATTGTCTCTCATAAGTTGATATGTCATAGGAGCAGAATTGGGCCATTCGGCCCATCAAGGCTACTGTGCCATTCATTCATGCCTGATATATATTTCTCTCTCAACCCCATACTTCCGCCCTCTCCATGCAACCTTTGACACCCTTACTAATTGAGAATCTGTCAATCTCCACCTTATAATAGTAGCCCGGATGTAGGGTGTAAGTTGCAGCAGGAGTTAAAACTGGCATGTAACAAAGGTAATGCCACTCTGGTGATGGGGGATTTCAATATGCAGGTAGACTGGGAAAATCAGCTTGGTTCAGGACCCCAAGAAAGAGAGTTTGTAGAATGCCTCCGAGATGGATTCTTAGGGCAGCTTGTGATGGAGCCGACCAGAGAAAAGGCAATTCTGGATTTAGTGTTGTCCAATGAACCAGATATGGTAAGGGAACTCGAGGTAAAGGAACCGCTTGGAGGTAGTGATCATAATATGATTAGTTTTAATCTGCAATTTGAGAAGGAGAATGTTAAATCGGAAGTGTCAGTGATGCAGTTGAACAAAGGGGACTATGAAGGCATGAGAGGGGAGCTGGCCAACGTAGACTGGAAAGGAATCCTAGCAGGAATGACGGTGGAACAGCAATGGCAGGAATTTCTGGGCATAATCCGGAAGACGCATGATCATTTCATTCCAGAAAGGAAGAAAGATTCTAAGGGGAGTAGGAGGCAACCGTGGCTGACAAGGGAAGTTAGGGATAGAATAAAACTAAAAGAAAAGATGTATAACACAGCAAAGAGTAGCCGGAAGCCAGAGGATTGGGAAACTTTCATAGGACAACAGAAGGAAACAAAACGGGCAATACGGGCTGAAAAGATGAAGTACGAGGGGAAGCTGGCCAGGAATATAAAGAAGGACAGTAAAAGCTTCTTTAGATATGTTAAGGGAAAAAGAGTAGCAAAGTTAAATGTGGGTCCCTTGAAGGCAGACACGGGTGAAATATTTATGGGCAACAAGGAAATGGCAGAAGAGTTGAATAGATACTTCGGATCTGTCTTCACTAAGGAGGACACAAACAATCTCCCAGATGTACTGGAGGACAGAGGATCTAAGGGGGTAGAGGAACTGAAAGACATTTTCATTAGGCGGGAAATAGTATTGGGTAGGCTAATGGGACTGAAGGATGATAAATCCCCTGGGCCTGATGGTCTGCATCCCAGGGTCCTCAGGGAGGTGGCTCTAGAAATAGTGGACGCATTGGTGATCATTTTCCAATGTTCAATAGATTCAGGATCAGTTCCTGTGGATTGGAGGATAGCTAATGTTATCCCACTTTTCAAGGAAGGAGCGAGAGAGAAAACGGGGAATTACAGACCAGTTAGCCTGACTTCGGTGGTGGGGAAAGTGCTGGAGTCAATTATTAAAGAGGTAATAATGGGGCATTTGGATAGCAGTAAAAGGATTAGTCCAAGTCAACGTGGATTTATGAAAGGGAAATCATGCTTGACTAATCTTCTGGAATTATTTGAGGATGTGACAAGTAAAATGGATGAAGGGGGGCCAGTGGATGTAGTGTATCTAGACTTTCAGAAAGCCTTTGATAAGGTCCCGCACGGGAGACTGGTGACTAAAATTAGAGCACATGGTATTGGGGGTAGGGTGTTGACATGGATAGAAAATTGGTTGGCATCAGGAAGCAAAGAGTAGGAGTGAAGGGGTCCTTTTCAGAATGGCAGGCAGTGGCGTGTGGAGTGCCGCAAGGCTCGGTGTTGGGGCCGCAACTGTTTACCATATATATTAATGATTTGGAAGAGGGAATTAGGAGCAACACTAGCAAGTTTGCGGATGACACAAAGCAGGGTGGCAGTGTGAACTGTGAAGAGGATGTTAGGAGGTTGCAGGGGGACCTGGACAGGGTGAGTGAGTGGGCAGATGCGTGGCAGATGCAGTATAATATAGATAAATGTGAGGTTATCCACTCTGGCGGCAAAAACAAGGGGGCAGATTATTATCTCAATGGGGTTAGGTTCGGTAAGGGGGAGGTGCAGCGAGACCTGGGTGTCCTTGTACACCAGTCACAGAAAGTTGGCGTGCAGGTACAGCAGGCAGTGAAGGAAGCAAATGGAATGTTGGCCTTCATAACAAGAGGATTTCAGTACAGGAGTAAAGAAGTTCTTCAGCAGTTGTATAGGGTTCTGGTGAGACCACATCTGGAGTATTGTGTGCAGATTTTGTCTCCTAATTTGAGGAAGGACATCCTTGTGATTGAGGCAGTGCAGCGTAGGTTCACGAGATTGATCCCTGGGATGGCGGGACTGTCATACGAGGAAAGATTGAAAAGACAAGGCTTGTATTCACTAGAGTTTAGAAGGATGAGGGGGAATCTTATAGAAACATATAAAATTATAGAAGGACTGGACAGGCTAGATGCAGGAAAAATGTTCCCAATGTTGGGCGAGTCCAGAACCAGGGGCCACGGTCTTAGAATAAAGGGGAGGTCATTTAAGACTGAGGTGAGAAAAAGCGTTTTCACCCAGAGAGTTGTGAATTTGTAGAATTCCCTGCCACAGAGGGCAGTGGAGGCCAAATCACTGGATGGATTTAAGAGAAAGTTGGATAGAGCTCTGGCGGCTGGTGGAATCGAGGGATAGGGGGAGAAGACAGGTACGGGTTATTGATAGGGGACGATCAGCCATGATCACAATGAATGGCTTGAAGGGCCGAATGGCCTCCTCCTGCACCTATTTTCTACGTTTCTAGATTTCTATGTTTCTAAGATCCCCTCTCATTCTTCTAAACTCCAGAGTATATAAGCCCAGCCGCTCCATTTTCTCAGCATCAGGAGAGGCACAGATAAGGTAGACAGTCATAAAAAGACACAAAGTGCTGGAGTAACTTTGCGGGTCAAGCAGCATCTCTGGACAACATGGGCAGGTGATGTTTTGGGTGGGGACCCTGCTTCGGACAGTCAGAACCTTTTTGTCCAAGGTTTTTAGTTTGCAGGGAGGAGCTGCAGATGCTGGTTTGAACCAAAGGTAGAGACAAAAAGCTGGGGTAACTCAGCGGGACGGGCAGCATCTCTGGAGAGAAGGAACGGGTGACGTTTCGGGCCGAGGCCCTTCTTCGGACTCAAGTTTATTGTTTATTGTCACGTGTACCGAGAGGCGGTGGAAAGCTTTTGTTGCGTGCTAACCCGTCAGCTGAAAGGCAAGGCGCAAATGTCAAAGGATACATTTGACATTTGCTTTGTGGCGGAGGAAAGTTTCAAAGAGTTTTGCTTCAATTTTACGAAAAATAAATTGTATTCAGAATAAGAAATATATTCAAAGCAAAACACACTGCATAATCTCTTCAGACATCCTCAGTGTCTATAGTCAGCAGTGAGGATACTCACTCTTTACGCCCACAGATTCACCACCCTCTGACTAAACCCTCTCTCTCTCTCTCCCTCCCTCTCCCCCTCCCTCTCCCCCTCCCTCTCCCCCTCCCTCTCCCCCTCTCTCTCCCATCTCTCCCTCTCCCTCCTATCCCCCTCTCCCCCTCCCTCCCCCTCTCTCTCCCCCTCTCTCCCATCTCTCCCCCTCCCTCTCCCCCTCCCTCTCCCTCTCCCTCCCTCTCCCTCCCTCTCTCCCCCTCTCTCCCATCTCTCTCCCATCTCTCTCCCATCTCTCCCTCTCCCCCTCTATCTTTCTCTCTCTCTTTCTCTGTCTATCTCTCTCTCTCCCTCCCCTTGTCTCTTTCTCTCTCTGTCTCTGTCTCTCTCTCTCTCCTTGTCCCTTTCTCTCTGTCTCTCTCTCTGTCCCTTTCTCTCTCTCCTTGTCCCTTTCTCTCTCTGTCTCTGTCTCTCTCTGTCTCTGTCTCTGTCTCTCCCTCTCTCTCCTTGTCCCTTTCTCTCTGTCTCTCTCTCTGTCCCTTTCTCTCTCTCCTTGTCCCTTTCTCTCTCTGTCTCTGTCTCTCTCTGTCTCTGTCTCTCTCTCTCTCTCTGTCTCCTTGTCCCTTTCTCCCTCTGTCTCTCTCTCCTTGTGCCTTTCTCTCTCTCTCTCTCTCTCTCTCTCTCTCTCTCTCTCTCGTTCTATCAGTTTGCAACTCTATTTAGACAAAACACCCGTGCCACTCATGTGGCCCCACTGGCGTGATATCCCTTCCCTTATTTTGAGGGGCATCTCCACCATACCGTGCCCCCCATGTCCAGCAGCGGAAGGACCCTAGACTGTGGCCCTCCCCCACCGAGCCTTGGCGTTGGCTGCACCGAGCTTCAGTGCGTCCCTCAGCACGTACTCCTGCAGTCTGCAGCGGGCTAGTCGGCAACATTCCCCGACGGACATCTCGCTCTGCTGGGAGGTCAACAACGCTCGAGCAGACCAAAGGGCATCTTTCAAAGAACCTCCAGCAGCATTTGGCGTCCATCTACGAATGTGTCCCTGGGCACAGTCCATTACCTCAGAACCGTGACAAGGAACCTTGCAACAGCTAATGGCATGTTGGCCTGTACTCAACAAGGGGAGTTGAGTACAGGAGCAAAGAGGTCCTTCCGCAGTTGTACAGGGCCCTAGTGAGACCACACCTGGAGTACTGTGTGCAGTTTTGGTCCCCTAATTTGAGGAAGGACATTCTTGCTATTGAGGGAGTGCAGCGTAGGTTCACGAGGTTGACTCCCGGGATGGTGGGACTGTCATATAACAGGATCAGAGGAAGAGAGAGAAAGACAGAAAGAGACAGAGAGCCAGAGACAGAGAGAGAGAGAGAGAGACAGAGAGAGAGAGAGAGAGAGAGGGTGCGGTGTCCACGGGGACTCTGGAGGCCTTCCATCAACGCTGGTCACCGCGTGGGGTTGAGAGTATTGTAAACAATGAATGAACTGTTGCACTACAATGATTTTTTTGATATAGTGTTATTTTTGATTATGTTTTGATGTGTTAACCATATAACAACCATATAACAATTACAGCACGGAAACAGGCCTTCTCGGCCCTTCCAGTCCGTGCCGACCATTTATTTTCCCCTAGTCCCATCTACCTGCACTCAGACCATACCCCTCCATTCCCTTCCCGTCCATATACCAATCCACTTTACTTTTAAATGTTAAAATCGATCCTGCCTCCACCACTTCTGCTGGAAGATCATTCCACACAGCCACCACTCTCTGAGTAAAGAAGTTCCCCCTCATGTTACCCCTAAACTTCTGTCCCTTAATTCTCATGTCATGCCCTCTTGTTTGAATCTTCCCTACCCTCAATGGGAAAAGCTTATCCACATCAACTCTGTCTATCCCTTTCATCATTTTAAAGACCTCAATCAAGTCCCCCCTTAACCTTCTGCGTTCCAAAGAATAAAGACCTAACTTGTTCAACCTTTCTCTGTAACTTAGTTGCTGGAACCCAGGCAACATTCTAGTAAATCTCCTCTGTACTCTCTCTATTTTGTTGACATCCTTCCTATAATTAGGCGACCAAAATTGTACACCATACTCCAGAATTGGTCTCACCAATGCCTTGTACAATTTTAGCATTACTAATATTGTATTATATGTGTTGTATTATATGATTGTGTCGAATAAAGGTTTTGAAAAAGAAAAAAAAAAGAGAGAGAGAGGGAGAGAGAGAAAGAGAGCACGATAGAGGGTCAGAGGGCTTAGTCAGAGGGTGGTGAATCTGTGGAATTCATTACCACTGACGCCTGTGGAGGCCAAGTCAATGGATATTTTTAAGGCAGAGATAGATCTTGATTTGTACGGGTGTCAGAGGCTATGGAGAGAATGCAGGAAATGGGGTTAGGAGAGAGAGAGATAGATCAGCCTTGATCGAATGGTGGAGTAGACTTGATGGGCCGATTGGCCTAATTCTGCTGCTATCCCTTATGACCTAATGCAGGGCGAGTTTCCATGCAGTATGACTCTATAACTATGACTAGCTCAGACAGTCGGCATGGACCAATTGGGCCGAAGGGCCTGTTTCCGAACTGCGTGACTGACTTGACTTGAGAGAATGAGTGAATCACGGTTGGGATGTTTCAGTCAACATTATGAAACCTCCCCCGGTAGATGGGTGCTTGTAAATGTTTGAGTTGAGAGGAAGGAGTATGAAAGGGATTATGTATATATATATATATATATATATATATATATATAAAGGGAAAGTTTTTTCACAGAGGGTGGCTGATGTGTTGATCGCGCTTCCAGAGGATGTGGTCGCACCGGATATGATCTCCACAGTGGAGAGACTTCAGACAGACGCTTAAATGAGGGCAAGCGAGGTTAGTGTAGGTGCACGTAAAGGTCGGCACGGGCTCGATGGGCTGAAGGGTTTGTTTCTGTGCTGTACCACCGTGTGAAAGCACGTTACTCAATTAGCAACTGTGATGAACTTGAACTGACATCTCTGCCTCATCAGTTAGGCCTTTCGATTACGATGCTACCCATATTTCTCAAATGTATTTATAGTACAGATAGAAGCCATTCGGCCCATTGAGTCTATGCTGTTCCGTTGATCCCATTATCCCCACTCATCTCTCTCTCCATCTTACTACCTCTTCTCTTTCCCTCTCCCTCTCTCTCTTCCTCCCTCTCTCTCCCTCTCTGTCTCTCCTCTCTCTCTCTCCTCTCTCCTTCTCTCTCTCTCCCTCTCTCCTCTCACTCCCTCTTCCCTCCCTCTCTCTGTCTGTCTCTCTGTCTGTCTCTCTCTGTCTCTCTCTTTCCTTCTCTCTCTCCCTCTCTTCTCTCACTCTCTCGCTCCCCCTCTCTCTCTCCCCCCTCTCTCTCTCCCTCTCTCTCTCCCTCTCTCCCATCTCCTCTCTCCATCTCACTCTCTCCCCCTCTCTTTCTCTCTCCTCTCACTCTCTCCTCTCTCTCTCCTTCTCTCTCTCTCCCTCTCTCCTCTCACTCCCTCTTCCCTCTCTCCCTCTCTCTGTCTCTCTCTCTGTCTCTCTCTCTCTCCTCTCTCTCTCTCTCTCTCTCCCTCTCTCTCTCCCTCTCTCCCATCTCCTCTCTCCATCTCACTCTCTCCCCCTCTCTTTCTCTCTCCTCTCACTCTCTCCTCTCTCTCTCCTTCTCTCTCTCTCCCTCTCTCCTCTCACTCCCTCTCTCCCTCTCTCTGTCTGTCTCTCTCTGTCTGTCTCTCTGTCTCTCTCTCTCCCTCTCTCTCTCCCTCTCTCCCATCTGCTCTCTCCATCTCACTCTCTCCCCCCCTCTCTCTATCTCTCTCCTCTCTCTCTCTCCTTCTCTCTCACCTTCTCTCTCTCTCTCCTCTCTCTCTCATCTCCCTCTCCCTCTCTGTCTCTCTCTCCCTCTTTCTCTCTCTCTCTCTCTCTCTTTCTCTCTCTCTCTCTCTCTCTCTCTCTCTCTCTCTCTCTCTCTCTCTCTCTATCTCTCTCTCCCTCTTCAATCCCTCTCCTCTCCCTCCCTCTCTCCCTTCTCTCTTTCTCCCATCTCACTCCCTCTCCGTCTCTCTCTCTCTCTCTCTCCCTCTCTTGCTCATCGACTTTCCCCAGATTCTGTGGCGCACCCACACACTGGGGGGGTTTCCCAGAGGCCACTTTACCATCCAACCCGCAGGTCTTTAGAGTGTGGGAGGAAACTTTAGCTTTTCCCTCTACACTGTCCCATCACACATTCCTGGGCCTGTCCAAGATGGCCGCCGGTGGGCCTAGGCAGCGGGTAATCGACGGCCAGCACCGGGCTGGGCTGCTCGCCCCTTGTCCATGTCTAATGTCCGTGCCTGCGTGTCCACGGGGACTCTGGAGGCCGTCCGTGAACGCTGGTCACCGCGGGAAGTCGAGTGTATCGTTGATCAAGTTGGCGATATATTAATTTGACGACCATTTGTTAGTAAACTGTCAACATAGGCAGCCTTTGACCGTGTTAACACTCGATGTTTGTTTTTTGTTTTCTGAATAACAGTAGTTGTAAAAATAAAAGGGCAGGGCCAACACAGGTTTAGAATCGCAAGAATGCACGACACAGAGTCAGTCATGTCAGACTGCCCGCAGAATGTGGCCGTACTAGCCTGGTTCACAACCTCTCTCCCTGTGCATCTATCTGCCTTGCTGACTCTCAGTAATTGTGTCTGCTCGGCAGTTTTCGGAGGGACGTGACTGCAGTGATCGTTCCTGTGCAGAAGGAAATGGTTTCTGGTGGTTTATGGTTGGAAACTTCTTTGGTGGTGTGCCACGAGTCGTTGCTCTACTCAGCAGCCAAAGAGCTGTAGCCTCCCTTTGATCTGGTATTTGGTTGGTCCACATGCTCAATCAATGGTGTTTTATCATCAATGTCTTATTATTATTAATGTTTAGTGTTTTCTGAGTCATTTGTGACTGTCACTGTATGTCATGTTGTTACTTGTGGGCGGAGCACCAAGGCAAATTCCTTGTATGTGAATACTTGGCCAATAAGTTCACCTGCCGGTCCCTCCCAAACCCACCACCACACCCAGCTTCCCCTCCCCGTCTCCACAACACCCACCACAGCACAGCACAGCACCAAACCCTTCGGCCCACAACATCCGTGCTCAACATGATGCCAATTTAGACCATTTTAGTTTTGTTTAGGTTAGAGATACAGCCCTCTCGGCCGCCACCCAGCCCGCGCTGACCAGCCTTCCCCGTACACCAGCACCATCCTGCACTAGGTACCATTTACAATTTTACAGAAACCAATTAATAGACAATAGACAATAGGTGCAGGAATAGGCCGTTCGGCCCTTTGAGACAGCACCGCCATTCAATGTGATCATGGCTGATCATCCACACTCAGTACCCCGTTCCTGCCTTCTCCCCATATCCCCTGACTCCGCTATCTTTAAGCGCCCTATCTAGCTCTCTCTTGAAAGTATCCAGAGAACTGGCCTCCACCGCCCTCTGCGGCAGAGAATTCCACGGACTCACCACTCTCTGTGAGAAAAAGTGTTTCCTCGTTTCCGTTCTAAATGGCTTACCCCTTATTCTTAAACTGTGGGCCCCTGGTTCTGGACTCCCCCCAACATCGGGAACATGTTTCCTGAGTCTGTGGAATTCTCTGCCTCAGAGGGCGGTGGAGGTCGGTTCTCTGGATAGTTTCAAGAGAGAGCTAGATAGGGCTCTTAAAGATAGCGGAGTCAGGGGATATGGGGAGAAGGCAGGAACGGGGTACTGATTGGGGATGATCAGCCATGACCACATTGAATGGTGGTGCTGGCTCGAAGGGCCGAATGGCCTCCTCCTGTACCTGTTGTCTGTTGTCTATTGTCTCTTGAACACCATCAAGGTATCTGGAGACATGAACATGTTTCTGATTGCCTAAAGAGAGTACACAAGAGGCTTTTGGTTAGGCACATGGATATGCAGGGCTATAGAATATGTGCAGGCAGATAAGGGTTGGGCCTGACATTGACTTTCCAACCAACAACTAGAGAGCAGTCATAGTTATAGATTGATACAGAGTGGAGACTGGGCCATCAGCCCAGCTTGCCCACACTGGCCAACAATGTCCCAGCTACACTAGTCCCACCTGCCAGCGTTGGGTCCACATCCCTCCAAACCTGCCCATCCATGTACCTGTCTAACTGTTTCTTAAATGTTGGGATAGTCCCGGCCTCAACTACCTTCTCTGGCAGTTCGCTCCACGCATCCACATCCCTTTGTGTGGAAAAGTTAAACCTCAGATTCCTATTAAATCTTTTCCCCTTCACCTTCAACCTATGTCCTCTGGTCCTCGATTCCCCTACTCTGGGCAAGAGACTCCGTGCATCTACCTGATATATTCCCCTCATGATCTTATACACCTCTATAAGATCGCCCCTCATCTCAGTCTTGAACTTCTGTCTTCCTCATTGGAGACCCTTGGACTACCTTTGATCTGACTTTAGTGGCGTTATCTTGCACTTATTCCCTTTACCATGTATCTGCACACTGCAAACGGCTCGATTGTTGTCTTTCTGCTGACTGGTTAGCACGCAACAAAAGCTTTTCACTGTACCTCGTGACAATAAACTAGACCAAACATTGTGGGCCGAAGGGCCTGTGTTTGTGCTGTATTGTTCTATGTAAATACCAAAGGTTTATAGGGATCTGGGCCAAACACAGGCAAATGGTTCTAACTTAGATCGCTTCACTTTAGTCACTTTTATTTCTAGAGCACATTTAAAAAACAACTCTCGTTGACCAAGTGCTTTACATTGGTGGAGGTACTAACGTTATACAACAGTGGTTCATAGATTTAGTACATACATAAATACATACATATAGCCCTCACTCAGAGGACCTCAAGAAAAGGCTTGAGTATAAAGATGAGTTTTAAGTCTCGACTTAAAAGAGTTGATGGAGGGGGCAGTTCTGATACAATACAATACAATACAATACCGTTTATTGTCATCTGAACCTCATTGAGGTTCAAACGAAATTTAGTTTCTGCAGTCAAACATACACAAAAAGAACCAAGATACAACACAATTTACACAAACATCCATCACAGTGAATCTCCTCCTCACTGTGATGGAAGGCAAAGTCTTTTCTCTCCCCTGCACTCCCCATTCTCCTCCCGATGTCAGGGTCAAAGCCCCCGGCGGGCGATGGTAAATAATCCCGGGGCCATTCATGCCGCGCCGGGCGATGTAAGGCCCCACTCTGGGTCTTGATGTTGGAGCCCCCGGCGGGCCCTAGCAAGTCCCGCGGCCATTAAGGCCATGCTGGGCGATGTAAGGCCCCACCCCGGGTCTAGATGTTGGAGCCCCCAGCGGGCCCTAGCAAGTCCCGCGGCCATTAAAGCCGCGCCGGACGATGTAAGGCCCCGCTCCAGGTCGTTTTCAACTCCGCAACTCGAGCGGGAGAAGTTGCCGCTGCGGGAGCTCCGAAAAGCGGTCTCCCACCAGGGACCCGCGAGCTCCCGGTGTTACCGTCCACCGGCCTGCAGCTGGAGCCTCCGAATCTCCGGGGTCGAGCAGCAGCAGCAGCGCGCCACCACAGCTCCTCCTGTTCCGAACTCGGCCAGCTCCACGATGGTAAGTAAGTCCGCAGCTCCGCGACTGGAGCCCCAGGTCTGGTTGGAGGCCGCTCCACGGTGCTAGGCCCCAACGACAACGGAGACTCGACAGAGGAAAGGTCGGGTCCCCCATACAGGGAAAAGATTTTTAAGGTTTCCCCTACCCCGCCCCCCACCCCCCACACATACCCAACTAAAAAAATACACTCAAAACGAGACAAAAAATGAAAAAATACAGATGGACTGCAGAGGCCGCTGTGACAAGAGTCACGCCGCCCACCGGAAGAGGGATGCTGTTCCACAGTCTCGGAGCTGCAACCGCAAAAGGCGTGTTCGCCCCTGAGCTTATGCCTAGGCCGAGGGATGGGGCATCCTAGTCGGCATGGGCGAATTGGGCCGAAGGGCCTGGCTTCTGCGCTGTACAACTCGATGGGTCTATGGGACAGTAAGTGAATGGCAAGCACAGAGAGAGAGAGAGAGAGAGGCTGGGACTCAGGAGGCAAGAGTAACCTGAAATTGGAGAAGTGGGGGTTCATACGTCGGGCTGCATGTGTAAATGCACTGTGTGGTTTTCTTAATAATTCCCGATCGTCATAACGAAAGGTCTCTGCGTGGAACCAAGCTGTGCTGAGCAAAAAAACCCAAAGTACTGGAGCAACTCGGCAGGTCAGGCAGCAATTAGTTGTAAGTGGCGTTACGGCTCTCAATGCTGAATGTTGATTAATTTTGAATTCTGACATCAACATCAAATTCCCCTGAGACCTTACTCTTGGAAAAAAATAGACTTGTCTCAATTGACAAGTCAGAACTATTTGCTAGAATATGGTCTCCATTTATTCATTTTCTAAAAAGATAAACTGGTTCTGACATGACATTCAGGGCATGACATGAGAATTAAGGGACAGAAGTTTAGGGGTAACATGAGGGGGAACTTCTTTACTCAGAGAGTGGTGGCTGTGTGGAATGATCTTCCTGCAGAAGTGGTGGAGGCAGGATCGATTTTAACATTTAAAAGTAAAGTGGATAGGTATATGGACGGGAAGGGAATGGAGGGGTATGGTCTGAGTGCAGGTAGATGGGACTAGGGGAGAATAAATGGTCGGCACGGACTGGAAGGGCAGAGAGGGCCTGTTTCTGTGCTGTAATTGTTATATGGTTATATGGTTATAAATTGGTTCAACACGGAAGCTGGACTGAAACTTGAGTCCAGGACTGGATGAATAGTGACGCTTTATAATCTATGGGCCTATCTCCAAAATTGTGTTATTGGTCATTTCCTCTGTGTCCCCCCCCCCCCCTCTCCTCTCTATTAGATTATAGTTTATTTTTCTGTTCTCGTATTTCTTTTTCTCTCTACAGCTCTACCTTTCACTTTTTTTAAATAAAAAATAGAAGCTTTGTATATTTGTAATTGGTAAATAAATTATGTTTTGCTATTTAATGTATGTGATTCTAATAAAAATATTTAAAATTTTTTTTAAAAACATTAAATTCCCCAACTTTAGGTCACCTACCTACCAACAACTCCACCCTGCTCTTCCTTGTTCCCATTCTGGATATGCACCCATTTCTCCCCTGCACCCTATATTCCTATCATAAGAAGAGTTTAATGAATGGTTCCAACATAAAACGTCACCTATCCATGTTCTCCACAGATGCTGCCTGACCCGCTGAGTTATTCCAGCACTCTGCGAAACGTCACCTATCCATGTTCTCCACAGATGCTGCCTGACCCGCTGAGTTATTCCAGCACTCTGCGAAACGTCACCTATCCATGTTCTCCACAGATGCTGCCTGACCCGCTGAGTTATTCCAGCACTCTGCGAAACGTCACCTATCCATATTCTCCACAGATGCTGCCTGACCCGCTGAGTTACTCCAGCACTCTGTGTAACGTCACCTATCCATGTTCTCCACAGATGCTGCCTGACCCGCTGAGTTACTCCAGCACTCTGCGAAACGTCACCTATCCATGTTCTCCACAGATGCTGCCTGACCCGCTGAGTTACTCCAGCACTCTGTGAAACGTCACCTATCCATGTTCGCCACAGATGCTGCCTGACCCGCTGAGTTACTCCAGCACTCTGTGAAACGTCACCTATCCATGTTCTCCACAGATGCTGCCTGACCCGCTGAGTTTCTCCAGCACTCTGTGAAACGTCACCTATCCATGTTCTCCACAGATGCTGCCTGAGCCGCTGAGTTACTCCAGCACTCTGTGTCATTTTGTGCCTCTTTTTGTAAACCAGTATCTGCAGTTCCTGGTTACTACACTCCTCTGGTTCCAAAGTCCTTCCCTCTTCTGTCCTTATCTCATACTTATTAGTCTTTTCATCTCTGGCCTTTATCCAACTATCTGCCTATCAAATTCCCCAATCCCCTAATCCCTTATTGTCATGGTATCCACCTATCACTTGCCAAGCCTTCAACTGCCCCACCTCTCTTCCTAGTTTCTCCCCCCCTCCCCAACATCGCCACCAGTCTTAAGAAGGGTCCCGACCCGAAACGTCACCTGTCCACGTTCTCTAGAGATACTGCCAGACCCGCTGAGTTACTCCAGCACTTTGTGCCTTTTTTGTAAACCAGTATCTGCAATTCCTTGTTTCTCCATGTATGCAAAGGGCTTGCACATAGATGTGAATGGATTGGTTAGTAAGCTTGCAGATGACACATACATTGGTGGAGTTGCAGACTGGAGGAAGGTAGTCAAAGTATACAGTGGGATATAAATCAGCTACAGAAATTCAATCACCATCGTTGAAAACATTAGCGACACAGTGGCGCTGGTTTCCGACGGGATCGGTGACGGACGCACCACACATCTCTGTCCTCCAGTTCCTGTGGACTTCCGCCGCTGCAAGTATAGGATGTTGGTGTGTGTGTGTGTGTTTTATCATCATTCCTTACAATGCCATGTACGACAGTGATCGCAACTTCTACTGAAGTGTGGATGGCCATTGGCTCGCTAGAAGCTCATCCGCCCTTTGACAGGTCTGGTTTTTGGTCCTGCTGGGGGTCCACAGCCCCCTCCTCACCTGGCAAACCAGGTAGGGGAGACGGTTTAGTCGCCGACTATCCGACCATGGAGCAAGTAGCACGGGATTACATGGTACCCGTGGAGGGGGGAACTCCACCCGATCTGGCCCATGCTGAGAAATGGGTAGAGAAACGGCAGATTAATTTTAATCCAAGCAAGTGTGAGGTGTTGCACTTTGGAAGGTCAAATGTAAGGGGAAAATATACATTTAATGGTGTGACCTTTAATAACATTGATGTACGGAGAGATCTTGTGTTCCAGGCCCATAGCTCCTTGAAAGTGACAACACAAGAGAGCATTGTATAGAAGCTGGATCGTATGCTTGGCTTCAACGGTGGGGCATTGAGTGTAAGAGGAGTTGAGTATAGGAGCAACGAGGTCCTTCTGCAGTTGTACAGAACCCTAGTGAGACCACACCTGGAGTATTGTGTGCAGTTTTGGTCCCCTAATTTGAGGAAGGACATTCTTGCTATTGAGGGAGTGCAGCGTAGGTTTACAAGGTTAATTCCCGGGATGGCGGGACTCTCATATGCTGAGAGAATGGAGCAGCTGGGCTTGTACACTCTGGAGTTTAGAAGGACGAGAGGGGACTTATTGAAATATATAAGATTATTAAGGGTTTGGACACGCTAGAGGCAGGAAACATGTTCCCGATGTTGGGGGAGTCCAGAACCAGGGTACACAGTTTAAGAATAAGGGGTAAGCCATTTAGAACGGAGACGAGGAAACACTTTTTCTCACACAGAGTTCTGAGTCTGTGGAATTTTCTGCCTCAGAGGGCGGTGGAGGCCGGTTCTCTGGATGCTTGCAAGAGAGAGCTAGATAGGGTTCTTAAAGATAGTGGAGTCAGGGGATATTGGGAGAAGGCAGGAACGGGGTACTGATTGTGGATGATCAGCCATGATCACATTGAATGACAGTGCTGGCTCGAAGGGCTGAATGGCCTACTCCTGCACCTTTGTCTATTGTCTATTGTCTATTGTCAACTGTCTATTGTCACGTGTACCAGGGTACAGTGAAATTCATTTTACTTCGGAGTCACGTGAGCCAGCACGCATGCGCGACATATTGGCGCTCGCATGGCAGTCGACAAGCTGGGGGGGGGGAGCGCAGCTTCTCTGCCGCCAGCTGAAAAAGGACCATCAGGTAAGTTTTTACTAACCTTGAGTTGGTTGGTCTCTGTATTTGTTAATCATGATGGAGAAACACGGAGCAAAAAGAGGGCTGCTTCCAAGCATGTCGTGGAAGACCACACGACTTCGGAGCAAGTTCAGCGGCCAATATCCCCGGAGCTGGCTGTTGTGTTTTCGGCAGCCCCCGGTCCTCGGGCCACGAAGGCAGCGTGAAAGTCCACCGCAACAATCCAGAAAACTGCAGACTGGCGGCAGGACCGCGCGGGAGTCGGGAAGCCCCGTTCATACGGCAGGCCCCGACTTTCCACCGCAGCCCGCAAGACCGCACAGAAGTAAAACTTGTAAAACCGCACAGAAGTCGCGTAGCCCTGCTGGAGCGGCAGGCACCGGCTTTCCGCCGCATCAGTCCGGAAGACCAAGGACAGGCGGCAGATTCGCGCGGGAGTCACGTAGCCCCGCTGGAGCGGCTGGCACCGACTTTCTACCGCATCAGTCCCATAGACATCACCCCGACGGGTGCGGACTGGCGGTTATAGCCCCATTGATTCAGCAGAATCTGGGGAATACAACCTGCCGTTCACAGATAGCGACGGCGATCGCATTGCTCGCATGGAGCGGATGATGGAGCAGCTGCTTCACAGGGACCGACTCCAGCAGGAACATGCGTCCTGTGGATCATTCAGGTCCACAACAGGCCCCTTTCCAGGGCGGTCCAACATCTCTCCCTCCTCGGAGGGGAGCGCCAGGTCAGGGATTGGCTGACTTTGAGGAGGGGTTTGACCGAAAACCCAAAGTTGCATGGGATGCAGGAAGAGGAACTTCTGGGAATGGTGTCTAAATTCGCACATCCATCCCAGAAAGGACAACCACTTCAGCCACGGCTAGCAGCTAGCATCAATTAGGAAATATTGATGCTAGCGGCTAGCATTAGGAAAGACATTCTTGACGTAGAGGGAGTACAGAGAAGGTTCACCAGACTGATTCCTGGGATGGCAGGACTTCAATATGAAGATAGACTGGATAGACTCGGCTTGTACTCGCTGGAATTTAGGAGCTTGAGGGGGGATCTTATAGAGGCTTACAAAATTCTTAAGGGGTTGGACAGGCTAGATCCAGGAAGATTGTTCCCGATGTTGGGGAACTCCAAAACAAGGGGTCACAGTTTAAGGATAAGGGGAAGTATTTTAGGACCGAGATGAGAAGATCTTTTTTCACACAGAGAGTGGTGAGTCTGTGGAATTCTCTGCCACAGAAGGTAGTTGAGGCCAGTTCATTGGCTATCTTTAAGAGGGAGCTAGATGTGGCCCTTGTGGCTAAAGGGATCAGGGGGTATGGAGAGAAGGCAGGTACAGGATACTGAGTTGGATGATCAGCCATGATCATATTAAATGGCGGTGCAGGCTCGGAGGGCCGAATGGCCTACTCCTGCACCTATTTTCTATGATTCTATGATTCTATGATCAATTACCTGACTACTCATCAACTACAGGAACAGGTAAATTCCGAGACCACAGCCAAGTACCTGACCCCGGAGAATTGTGTGTCGTTGAATGTACCAACTGTCAACACACCCATATGGGGAACATAAGCCCTGGAATAAGGGCACAGGAATTGAAAATTCAGAAAATTACTGCATTTGCCAGGTCCGTTGATGGTGCGGACATGACGGAAGAGCAGCAGGATGCGTTAGCCCTGTTCTGCAACGCTCAATATGAGATCAATTGCTTCAGGAAAAGCTCAATCCGTCCCACGCTCAACCCCAAATTTACGGGGTTGTGTAAAGCCAGCGCTACGCTGTCACCGAGCTTGCTGTTTGGGGATGACCTGCCCAAACAGGTCAAGGACCTAGATGAGGAAGCAAAGGTGGTCGGCATGATAAAACCGCCTTCCTCTAGCAGGCCACAAGCGTACCAACGGCAGCATCCCTACGCAACACCCAACAGGCCCCGCTTTCACCCCGATAGGGTGACGGGTGCAAACACAAAGGTCGCGCCTCATCCACAGAGGCCTTTTTTAGGCCAAGGCCCAGAGCGACCCGCTTGGAAAATGCGTCAACCCCCACACCACAGCGCCACCACACCCCAAGAGCCAAGGACGGAAGACCAAGCCCCACCGGTAACCATGGAGGTAAGGGGGTCTGATTCCCTTGGGAATTCTGCATGCATAACCTCACAAGTGGGAGGTAGGGTGCGTCTGTTTGGGGATGCATGGAGTTCCATAACTGTTGGCCCTTTTATATTGCACAGTATTCGAGGTTATGAAATTGAATTTATAAACAAACAACTCCCCCCAGTTCAACATGTACCTAGCCGGACATTTGTGCTTTCTCAAAAAGAGAAAGTGGAAGGAATCATAGAAAATAGGTGCAGGAGTAGGCCATTCGGCCCTTCAAGCCTGTACCGCCATTCAATATGATCATGGCTGATCACCCAACTCAGTATCCTGTACCTGCCTTCTCTCCATACCCCCTGATCCCTTTAGCCACAAGGGCCACATCTAACTCCCTCTTAAATATAGCCAACAAACTGGCCTCAACTACCTTCTGTGGCAGAGAATTCCACAGATTCACCACATGCAGGACATGCAGAACTCTTCAGATTATATACCAAGGGGGTAATAGAGAAAACAGTACATGAACCTCTCGAGTTTGTATCTAACATCTTTACCAAAACTAAAAAAGATGGTGGATGTCGTATTATTATTGATTTAACTCAACTGAATACCTTTGTGCAATATACCCATTTCAAGATGGAAACATTTGAAACTGCCAAACAACTGATTTCCAGAGGGTAATTCATGGCCTGCATTGATCTAAAAGATGCATACTATTCAGTACCTATATGTAAAGATCACCGCAGATATTTGAAATTTGTCTGGATGGTGCAGCTGTGGCAGTACAGATTACTGCCTAATGGACTTACAACAGCCCCCAGGTTATTTACCAAAATATTGAAACCAGCATTGGCGTCTCTACGAAGGCAAAACCACATAGTCATGGCCTATCTTGATGACATACTGATTGTGGGGAAAACTTTAGAGTTGGCTAAATTATCTGTGACAGCCACCAAGTCACTATTCCAAAAGCTGGGGTTCGTCATCCATCCAGGCAAATCTAAGTTAACACCTTCTGTCGTTATGGACTATCTGGGATTCACGATTAACACTAATCATATGATTGTCACTTTCCCAGAGAACAAAGCGGCAGATATAATAGAGGCATGTAATAGCCTTGCTTGCGCCAAAAAAACGACTATTCGACACGCTGCCAAGGTAATTGGGAAATTGTAGCTACATTTCCATCTGCACGATTTGGACCATTACATTATCAAAATTTGCAAAGACCAAAATTCTCAGCACTAAAAACTAATGCTGGGCATGTTGACAGACCTATGCAGCTACCAACCAAAGCTACGATGGTGGATTAGCAGCATCCGAGATTGTTTTAATCCCATCGTAGTTACAAACCCCTCAGTCATGTTGCAAACTGACGCAAGCGCTCATGGCTGGGGAGCTACCGACACCACCTCCAGTTGTGGCGGTAGATGGGATTTGCACGAATCTACATTGCTTCAGTCACGAGGTATAAACTAATTTGAAATGCTGGGAGCATTTCACGGACTGCGGGCTTACTGTACAAATATGCATCATACACATGTACGTCTACAAATAGACAATACCACAGTGGTGGCACATTTAAACCATATGGGTGGTATCAAGTCGATATCTTGTGATGAATTGGCAAACATAATACAGTGGCAGACACCAGGTCACGAATATTCAATGACAACACCGAGTGGATGTTGAACCCCCTAATATTTGCTAACATTATAGCTCAGTATTGAACACCAGATATCGACCTCTTTGCGTCCAGATTGAACCATCAGATACCAACATATGTCTCTTGGGAACCAGACCCTGGGGCAGTAGCGATGGACGCTTTCTCGCTACATTGGGGGAACTTGTTCTCCTATGCATTTCCCCCTTTCTGCCTCATTAGTCGGGTATTGCGGAAAATCGAGTTAGATTCCGCATCAGGAATACTGATAATAACAGACTGGCCTACTCAGCCATGGTTCCCGGTGGTCCTCGACATGGTGAAGGAACTGTGGTTTCAGGTTCGCACATGCCCGAACCTCCTGATGCATCCCATAACAGGGGAGAATCATCCGTGCCATGGTCATCTGAACTTGTTGACTTGCAGGTTCTGAAGAGACCATTACTGGAATTCAGACTGTCAAACAGGACCATGGACATCTTCACAGTGTTGTGCAGAGTCCACAAGGAAGGAATACCTTACCTATGTAAGGAAATGGGAGGCTTTCTGTTCCAGGACTGGTACCAGCTACAACTCTGCCACCATCACGGATGTCATGGAATTCCTCACGCAATGAGGGCCTCAGCTACAGTGCCATCAATAGTGCAAGGAGTGCATTATCATCCTACGACAGACTTGGAGTGGGATCCCATCCATTGGTATCAAAACTAATGATGGGTATTTTCAATTCCAACCCCCCCAGAACACGATACACTATGACCTGGGATATTGGAGTAGTGTTGTCCCTACTCAGGAGTTGGTCACCAGTTTCAAAACTCCCACTGGCAAAACTCACCTACAAAGTGGTGATGCTGATGGCGCTTATCACAGCTCAACGTGTCCAGACCCTCCACAAACTAAAATTGGACAGGATGGTCTCGACCCCCACCAAGGTAACCTTCTTTATTGACGAGTTACTAATACACCATAGACCTGGAACAGCTGGTCTTAAATTGGAATTCCTGGCATATCCCATTAATGTACGCCTCTGTATAGCCACCCACCTCCGATATTATATAGATGTCACCAAGAATATCAGGGGTATGGAAGTAGGTCTTTTTTTTAAAATCAGTTTTAAACACCCACACTACAGGGTCACTGTGCAGACTATTTCCAGGTGACTCATGGTGGTATTAGGTGCAGCAGGGGTAGACACTGATATTTTAAAATCTCATTCTACCAGGGCTGCGTCCACATCAGCGGCGAGGACCATGGAGGTACCTGTGGACCATGTCCTCGCAACAGCGGGCTGGGCCAATGAAGGCACTTTTCAACGGTTTTACAGAACTGTTTTAAGTTCTGTTCCCTGAACGTTCCCCGAAGTCAGGGGTTTTTTGTTTGTGTTAATAAATACATTATTGTTTTTCAGCTCTGTTTCAGTCTGAAATACGTTAACATACTTCCTCCATCAGTTATTACGGCAGTGTGTGAGCATGGACGTGGTTCCAGGGCATGAAATCACAGAGCTTTGAAATCTTCATGAAGTCACTCACGTGACTCCGAAGTAAAATAGTACGATTAAACGAGGAACTTACCAGTTTGAAGTTTAATCCTTATTTTATGAGGAGCTACGATGAGGGATTTTGTGCTCTCCGCTCCCAACCCTGTATCATAAGGTCAACTGGTATATTAGTGTCTCTTAATCTTACTATCTCCAGTCAACTCTACTATTTGTGATTCCACACCTCTGCTTTGAAGAATGTCACGCATGCGTGCTGGCGGGGTCTTCACGAAATCCCTCATTGTAACTCGTCATAAAATAAGGATCAAAGTTCAAACTGGTAAGTTTTCGTTTAATCTTACTATTTTAGTTCACAGTCCAGTACAAGTGTCATTCTCCCTGAGCACATCTTAGATAAGCATCTCAGATACAGCACAAGTGTACAGCAGTAGCAGGCCCGTACGAAGCTTTTCAAAAAGGTAGGTGGCATGACAGGATTCCCAAAATTTTATGTGAAATAATGTGCATGCAGCGCACATCACAAGCGGGAAGCCCCTCACGTTCGGGTTCCAGGGCCCGCTCAAGGGCCCTCAAAGCTTTTTGCACCAAATGTATGACCAATATTTCAGAAATAATTTTGGTTGAGTCAAGAATAATGAGCGGGTGGAATGGGATGATTGGCTTCATCGTTGTATACATTTTTTGTAAAATTAAGAATTGTTGGCCTTGTTTTAATAATCAAGTTGTACTGTTGTAAAATGTTATGTAAAATGTTATAAAGGAACATGCAAAAACTGCAAAAAAAATACTGTACGTTTTTGCAGTAAAGAAAACCTTTTTTTAGAAAATGTTTTGCGTGTTGATTTAATTGCCTGTTACTGTTAGACTGTGTTAGTGTGTGCAGTGTACCTTTAATGGTCCTCCTGATCTAACAACTTCACATTACATCAACCTCACCATGAAATAGTTGTTTTCCGAGAATGTAACTGTGCAAACCTACTTACCAGTTTGTCCAAGTCATGGTCAAAGTCATAGTGAATGCGCATTAAGGCGAGTGCAGACAGCCTGTCATTGCTCATGGAAGTTCTAGTGTAGTGATGCAGGTGACGGACACTCGTGGCACACCTGCGTATATTGCCATTTAGCCATAAATCATGTTTTCCAGTGCCATTTTCCAAGAATGTAACTGCGCAAACCTAGTCACGGCTTTGTCCAAGTTATGGGTAAAATCATAGTGAATGTGGATTGAGACAATTGCAGACAGCCTGTCATTGCTCATGGAAGTCCTGGTCTTTCCTTCTTTGCGGATGTGAAAATGTGTTTGTCCTCGTTGGCTGAATCAAAGTAAGGTGCTGAGCGCGATCGCGCCCACTGCAAACACGCCGCGTGAGGCGAGCATCTCTCTGCCACTCAGGCTCATGTCCAAGGGCCCCGGCTACCTCCGCAGTCAAATGGAGGGGGACAGGCGGGGTCGGCAGAACGCTCTGGAGAGACTGGCTGCCGTCAAGGCCAAGAACTTGAAGAGCCAGACGGCGAGGGGGTGCAAAGTGGAGCCCAATGATTTGGGCAGCTCTGCCCCCCCCCCCCCCCCGAGGAAAGCAGCGGCAGCAGGGGCCAGCAGCAGCATGGAGACTTACCTGGCCTCCAGCAGCCCCCAGAAGAGCGGGCAGCAGGGGCTCTGGCCTGACATGGTGCGTCGCTCCAGCTCCAAGAGGCAGCTCAGGCCCGATTCGCTAGTCATACCGGCAGAAGTGCGCGTTTGTGCGGGGAGCAGCGGCCACCAGCAGCGCCTGCAGTTTCAAGGCCACTGGCAGCCTGGTCCGTTGGCTGCTGCCCGGCTCTAGCGGCCAGGGTGACAAGCAGCAGGGGATGGCAACGGGAACGTCAGCAACGTCCGAAGGGGAGAATTAGCGGCGGGTACAGAGGCTGCAGCATCCCAGGATGCACCAGTAGCATCCCAGGGGGCACAAGTAACCACGCCAGCGGCGCCAAGAGAAGCAGCAGCAGGTCGCCCCAAGGAGCCGCTCAAGCGGCAGGTTGGTGAAGGCGGATTGTGGCGCTCGCACTCCGACCTCAGCTGCCGCTTCCATCGAGCCTGCTCGGGCTTGGACATTTCCTTCGAGCACTGCGGACTCGAGCCTGAGGTGATCGAGAGCCTGGCCAGGGAGAAGTTTGCCGCCGACGCCGCCTTCGAAAGCCTTTCCCTCGTGTTTCGCAGCGTGAAAGGCCTGTCCCGCTTGGGAGGCATTTTCGGCGACAGCCTGAAAAAGGTTGTCGAGTCGTGGTCGGGTGGTTTCGCGGCCTGATGCGTGGTGACGCATGTAGTGACGCGCGGTCACTCCCGGTCACCTCTGGATTTTGGAATGTTCAAAATCCAGGGGCGACATCTGGGTGTCTCATCATGTTGTGCGCCCTGTCACACGCTGACGTATGCTGCCCTGCAGGTATATTAAAAAACGGGTGGGTCGCCAGGAGGTCACAGGTTCTCGTAGGTTGTAGCCGGTGCTGACCGGAAAATTTCATTGGCTCATTGGGAGGAAAAAAAGGTAAGGAGAACCAAGGATAACCGACCGGTAAGATTAAATGTCCGCCAAGCTTCACAGCCGTGTATCTCTGGCTTCTTCAACGTTGTCTCCACTCCTTCTCCCTCTTCTCCCTCCCTCTTCTCCCCCCCTTTTCTCACTCCTTCTCCCCCCCCCCCCTTTAAAGGACTTACCATACACTGTGCTTTAGCCGTCTTAATTACAGCGCCAACCTTCCTGTTCATCGCGGTGTGTGTCCGTATCACCTTGGCTTTGCACTGTGGGAATTTTTTAGACAGCGCTCCCCCGCTTTCCCTGGCCCCCGCCTTTGCTGTGTGTGTGTGTGTGCGTGCGTGTTCCACTCTGACAGTCGCCGTTCCAGTTCCCGGTTTTTCAGGCGACTGCCGGCAACTTGACCGTCGCTGCCCATAACCCTGATGATCAGTCTGAAGAAGGGTCTCGACCAGAAATGTTACCCATTCCTTCTCTCCAGAGATGCTTCCTGTCCCGCCGAGTTACTCCAGCATTTTGGGCCTGTACTGTTCTATGTACACATGTAGGTGCACTACACTGCGTGAAGTCTATTTGAATAATTTTTCTGGCATTATCTGCGTTGGATCTTGGGCGTGTATTGGCTTCATGTTCATTGAATCAGATTACTAAATCTGATTGTTCATTGAATCATCTGATCCAAAAACTGGATAACCCGTAAATCTCTGAAATTTCATTTCGGAGTCACGTGAGTGACTTCGTGAAGAGCCCGCCGGCGCGCATGCTCGACATATCGTCGTAACGCGTTGCTGCGACGGCTGACGGAGGAGCGTGCTCCTCGCCAGCCCTTCATAAGGGAACCACGCAGGTAAGTATGCTACCTTAAGTTGGTGGTTCTTGTTGTGTTTGCTTCACAGCAAGAACATGGATGGGAGTTTAAGAGGCCGGAGTTCGAGGAGAAGTCGCCGGCCAGCAGTTCCGGAGCGACAGTTGTCGGGGGTACCTGCAACGCAGACCGGAACGAGGGCGGAGATGTCGGTGAGCTCTGTTTTTTCAGGTCCGGACCCGCCCGCACACCACAGCTCGGAGGAGTTCGACGAGGAGGAGTGTGGTGTGCCGCCAGAGCAGGACGACCCTGCCATGGCAGTCCGGTCGTCAGCAGGCTTGCTGACGGCCTCGAGCAGACGGGTCCGTGCGGCTGCACGGCCCGCTTCACGAAGCCCCCTGAGGAGGGGAAGGGCAGGAGCCCAAAAGCCTAACCCTGTCAGGGCTAAGGCTCTGCCTGTCGCCAAGGAGCGGTCAGGTTCCAGGACGGGACCCGGGGCAGCTGTGAGGTCCAGCCGTCGCCCCCCAACTTCCGACGCCGGGACGAGTCAGTTGGGGGTCCCGTCACGGTCGCCGAGCCCCCCATGGATGGGTGGGCGAGACCATGCGTCGGCAAGGTCCACGATGTGGGCAGCTGGCAAGCCTGCACGGGCCCAAGGTATCCAGGCTTCGGCTGGTGCCGACACCATGCCGCATCTGTCCTTAGAGGCAACGGCTTCCGCTCCCGCTACACGGAGGCGGTTGAACACGCCCGTGCAGGAATCGCGCAGTTTCGCCTCGGCGGCTGTCGACGACAACTACCGGCACCGGCAGGGCCTCGACGAGGTGCGGGCCGATGACAGGAGCCCCGGCCAATTTTCAGAGCTGGAGGACTCCGACCACCTGAGTGTTCAGGGTGAAGGGCGTATTGACCGTATAGAGCGGTCTCATCCAACATCAACAGGCATCCAGCAGCGACAGGCACAGGGCTTCATCACCAGCTTCATACACCAGCCTGGAGCAGCAGGACGAGGAGGCCGTGGGCGACCCCATCCCACCCCCGCCTGAATTACCGGCGGAGGACCTCTTCGATGTGGCCACCAAGTTTGCAGCCCCTCATTCCTTGGGGCTTCCTATCAATACAAAGCTGGCAGCCACTGTGGACTTCCTAAATAATCACCAGCTTCAGGAGGAAGTTCTACTACAAGCCATGAGCCGTCACAAGGCTCCATCAAACTGCAACTCCCTCAACGTGCCTGTGGTCAATACGCCAATCTGGGGCAACATCAGCGCGGCTATCCGTCAGCAGGAGCTAAAGATTCAGCGGATCCTGAAACTCCTCACGGTCGGGATTACTGCCTTTGTGCGGTCGGTCGATGGAGAGGAGCTTAATTTGGACCAGGAGGATGCTCTGGCGCTTCTATGCGCAACTCAAAACGAAATCAACGGCTTTCGGAAAAATAGCATCCGCCCAGCGCTCAACCCCAAATTTGCAGGGTTGTGCAAACCACCGCCGCCGCCGCCGCCCCGTCAGCTCTTTGGCGAAGACCTTTCCAAAAGGGTCAGAGAGCTTGATGAACAAGCCAAGACCGTGGGGCTCATGCGCTCTCAGAGTGCCCCCACGCCATCGAGCTCCAAAGCTCCGCTTGGCCGCTCACGAGGGTCTGCCAGCACGTCTACCAGGAATTACCCTCCAGCTCCAAACCGATATCAACCACCCCAACCACAGGGGTCTTTTTTAGGACAGGCTCGGCAGAAGCCGAGATGGAAAATGAGGACGCCACGACCTCAAACCAACCCAGCACCTCTACGTCCACCCACTCGTGTCAGGGACCGCCGGTAACCACAGAGGTGAGGCGGTCTGGTTCTCTTTTTTCTCTTTGTTTAACTTCACATGTTGGTGGGCGTTTGCGGTTGTTTGCGGGTGCATGGGGTGATATTACCAGTGATGAGTATGTGTTACGGAATATTCAGGGCCATAGCATTGAGTTTAGTAATGGGGACATCCCTCCGTCTCAGCATAGACCGGGTCGTATGTTTAAACTAACGGCTGCGGAACAGTCCGTAGGCTATAAGGAAATTTTAAGGTTGGAACAGAAAGGGGTCATAGAGAAAACGGTTCATGAGCCCGTTGAATTTGTTTCCAATATTTTTACCCGACCTAAGAAAGATGGAGGCTGTAGAGTCATTATTGATCTGACCACTCTGAATAACTTTGTAACATATACTCATTTTAAAATGGACACGTTTGAAACATTCCAAATCATTGATCTCACAAGGGTGCTTTATGGCGTGTATTGATTTACAGGATGCGTACTATACCGTACCCATGCAAAAATATTACAGAAGGTTCTTAAAATTTATCTGGATGGACCAGCTGTGGCAATATAGGGCGTTGCCTAATGGGCTCACCACAGCCCCTCGATTATTTACTAAATTGGTGAAGCCAATTATGGCTTATTTAAGACAACGACATCATATCGTTATGGCCTATTTAGATGATATTTTAATTATCGGACACACCTTGGAATTAGCTCAACAAGGGGTTGCAGCTGCGGTCAATTTGTTCCAACAGCTTGGGTTCATTGTTCATCCAGAAAAAGCTAAGTTCTGCCCCACCCAGGTAATTAATTATCTGGGGTTCCAGGTGAATTCCATTAGCATGAGAGTCACCATACCAATTAACAAAATTGAGGAGGTAACACAGGTGTGTACAGATTTACTCAATACTCGTATACCATCGATTCGTCACACAGCTACTGTCATTGGCAAGATTGTGGCTTTGTTTCCGGCAGCCCGGTATGGACCTCTGCATTATCAAAACTTGCAGAGAGCCAAGATTGCTGCGCTGCGACGGCATGCTGGTCATTATGATCGATCAATGCAGCTGCCGCCTGCAGCATTGGATGAGTTACGATGGTGGGTTTGCCACATTAGTAACTTGTTTAAAACTATTAGTGAGGCGAAACCGATGATATACTTACAAACTGATGCGAGCTCTGATGGCTGGGGAGCTACGAATCAACATTCTAGTTGTGGGGGCCGATGGGATACCCTTGAGAATACAATGTTGGTATCACAAGGGATCAACTATTTGGAGCTGCTTGCAGCGTTTCACGGACTTCGTGCATATTGTTCCAAGATCTTTGGAGCACATGTCCGGCTCCAAATAGACAACACCACAGCGGTGGCGTATTTAAATCACATGGGCGGTACCAGGTCAGTTTCATGTGATAAATTGGCTAATTCAATTTGGCTCTGGTGTGTCAAGAGAGACATTTGGATTTCAGCCACCTATTTGCCAGGTGAGCTTAATTTTGTGGCGGACGCCAGGTCACGCAAGTTCAATGATAATATTGAATGGATGTTACATCCTGAAATTTTTGCAAAAATCACAGCCAGATTTGGGAAACCGGACATTGACCTTTTTGCGTCCCGGTTGAACCATCAGGTACCAACCTACGTTTCGTGGGAACCAGATCCTGGGGCTATAGCGTTAGATGCATTCTCGCTAGACTGGGGGAATTGCTTTTTCTATGCATTCCCTCCGTTTTGCCTCATCAGTCGGGTATTACGAAAAATTCAGATGGATGGTGCCAAGGGCATCCTTATCATACCCGACTGGCCTACACAGCCGTGGTATCCGATGGTCTTTGACACGCTCAGTGAACCTTGGGTCTGTTTGCAGGGTAGCCCAGAATTAGTTACTCACCCTGTATCAGGGAAGCCACATCCCTGCCATGGCTATTTAAATTTGTTGGCTTGCAGATTCTGAATCGGCCTTTAGTTGGATACGGCCTTTCTACCCGGACCATGGATACCATTGCAGCGTCGTGCCGAGAGTCTACAAGGCGAAGATACCGCTCTCACATCAGGAAGTGGGAAGCCTTCTGCAGCCGCTCTCGCATCACGTACGATGCCGTGACTATAACCGACGTCCTGGAATTCCTCGCGGGGTTGCACCATGATGAACACTTAAGCTACAGTGCCATCAACAGCGCCAGGAGCGCTCTATCATTCTACCTCAATATTGAGGTGGGATCCAACAAGCTAGTGTCCAGGCTCATGCGGGGTATTTTCAATACGAATCCGCCTACACCACGCTACAATATCACCTGGGATGTCAGGGTAGTTTTAGCTCTGCTCAGGACGTGGTCCCCCATGGAAGGGCTCCAGCTGGACAAACTCACCATGAAACTGGTGATGTTACTAGCGCTGACTTCAGCACAGAGGGTACAGACACTCCATAAACTACGTGTCGACAGAATGATGTCTACCCCCACAGAAGTAGTTTTCTTTGTTAACGAGCTATTAAAGCAGCACAGACCTGGGTGCACAGGGCTGCAGCTGAAGTTCCCGGCATACCCCGCAGATGCTAGGCTATGTTTAGCCTCCCACATCCGTTACTACGTCAAGGTGACGGCAAGCATCAGAGGAAAGGAGAGATACCTGCTTGTCACTCATAAGAGACCTCACCATCGAGTGACAACACAGACGATATCCAGGTGGCTTCGAGTCGTCTTGGGTAAGTCAGGTATCGACACTAATGTGTTCAAATCTCATTCCACCAGGGCTGCATCGACGTCGGCGGCGAGGGTCATGGAGGTGCCCATGGACCATATTCTCGCCACAGCAGGATGGGCTAATGAAGCGGTGTTCCAGCGTTTCTACAATCGGCCCGTCGCTGCGCCTCTACAGTTCGCAGAAGCCGTACTAGATGCGGGGCAAGAACGTGGAGATGTCCCCGAATAAGGGGTTTTTGATTTGTTGTTAATAAATATGATTTGTTTTGCAGTATGGACTAGTCAGCACGTTATTCCTCCCATCCATCCCTGGTAGTGGTGTGACAGCATGGACGTGGTCCAGGGCGTGTCATCACAGAAGCTTTGAAGTCTTCACGAAGTCACTCACGTGACTCCGAAATGAAATAGTAAGATTGAACGAGAACTTACCAGTTCGAAGGTTGATCTTTATTTCATGAGGAGTCGAAGTGAGGGATTTCGTGCCCTCCTCGCCCAACCCTCAATCACCTTCATCTGGTAATCTTAGTCGTTTTCATTCTTACTATGTGAAGTCATTTCTTTTCATTGGTTTCTGTGATTCCACGCCGCTACTTTGAAGTATGTCGAGCATGCGCGCCGGCGGGCTCTTCACGAAATCCCTCACTTCGACTCCTCATGAAATAAAGATCAACCTTCGAACTGGTAAGTTCTCGTTCAATCTTACTATTCTCAGCTACAAAGTTGTCTATCTTTCTGTGGTTCCTTACTTGACTAACGGGCAGGTTAAACAGAGATTAGTGTAAACATCATCTATCTATGTTCTCCAGAGATGCTGCCTGTCCTGCTGAGTTACTCCAGCACTCTGTGCCTTTTACTGGTAAATGAGATTGGCTTATACATTGGATACAATGGGTTAGCATGGACACGACGGGCCTTTCATTTCACCGACTTCCATTTCACCCCCTTTTCCCTTCCCCCATGTCCCCTTCCACCTACATCCTTTCCTCCGGCTTCACATTTCATGAACGAATGAATGAATAAGTTTATTGGCCAAGTATTCACATACAAGGAATTTGCCTTGGTGCTCCACCCGCAAGTGACAACATGACATACAGTGACAGTTGGGAATGACACATAAAACATTAATAATAAAACAGTATTGATGAAACATGACTGTCTAACTCAATGAATTGAGAGCGCAGGAAAGAATAGTAGATAAGGTGCAGCTTAAAATGGTACGATGCAGTAAATGTGTGCTCTATCTTCACTGATCTGAACATTTGTAGATTGTCTTATCTCTCTCTTGCGTGCTGTCTCGCCACATCCCGCGATTAGACCGGAAAATGTACAAATGGCACCGGAGCAGTGCTTGGCCACAGAATCGCAGGTCTACAAGGAGTAGAGCAGGGGGGCTGAGCTACCAGCCCTGAGGTTGATAGTCAGTGAGGAGGAGATGTTGCTACTGATCCACACTGATAGATGTGTACGGAGGAACTGTAGATGCATGATTGAATGAATGAATAAAGGGCCTGTCCCACTTGGGAGACCTCCACCGCGATGACCTACGGTGGAGGCGGGTTCTCTGGATACTTTCAAGAGAGAGCTAGATAGGGCTCTTAAAGATAGCGGAGTCAGGGGATATGGGGAGAAGGCAGAAACGGGGTACTGATTGGGGATGATCAGCCATGAGCACATTGAATGGCGGTGCTGGCTCGAAGGGCCAAATGGCCTGCTCCTGCACCTATTGTCTATTGTCTATTGTCTATTGACCTCCTACGACCATCCACGACTATGTGTACGACCTCCTATGACTATGACTGAAGAATGGTCCCGACCGGAAATGTTACCCATTCCTTCTCTACAGAGATACTTCCTGTCCCGCCGAGTTACTCCAGCATTTTGGGCCTGTTCCAGTGTTGTACTGTTCTGTGTACTCCCGGTATGTATGTACACATGTAGGTGTGCTACACTGCGTGAAGTCTATGTGAATCATTATTCTGGCATTATCTGTGTTGGATCTTGGGCGTGTATTGGCTTCATGTTCATTGAATCTGATTCCTTGTCTTCTGATCAAAATATGGATAACTTCTGGATAACCCGTAAATTTTGAAATTCTCAGCTACCAAGTTGTCTATCTTTTTGTGGTTCCTTACTTGACTTAAGGTCAGGTTAAACAGAGATCAGTGTAAACATCATCCATCCATGTTCTCCAGAGATGCTGCCTGTCCTGCTGAGTTACTCCAGCACTCTGTGCCTTTTACTGGTAAATGAGATTGGCTTATACGATGGGTTAGCATGGACACGACGGGACTTTCATTTCACCGACTTCCATTTCACCCCCTTTTCCCTTCCCCCATGTCCCCTTCCACCTACATCCTTTCCTCTGGCTTCACATTTCATGAATGAGGTGTTGCCCATCTCCTGGGTGGGCAACACCTGCATGGCAGTTTTTTTTTTAGGGTTGTACCCTCCCCCTGCGTTGCTGCCTTTTTGGTGCCATCTCAAAAACACAAGCCTCCTCTCCAAAAAACTCTCCAGCTATGAATGGACATGCCTTGGAGTGAAGGGGGTGATGTTCCGCTGTTTAAATTACCTTTTTTTCTACTGACCTATTTTTCACCGTGGAGCTATTACCTTAGACTACCTTCGACCACCTTGGAGTACCTACGACTAGCATCACGACCGACTTCGACTGGACCGACGGCTAAAAAATAATCCATTTTTCCCACGGCGACCTATTTTTAGTCGCGGTCAATTTGTAACATCGTGAAAAAAACGTTGCGACCTAGCTGAAGCCTCGATTACGTGGAGACCACTCTCGAGCATGAAGGAGAGTGACGAAGACCTCCTACGACCTCGTGGCGATCTATAGGTCGTGGGCAAACTCGCCAGATGTCGTGGTGGAGGTCTCCCAAGTGGGACAGGCCCTTAAGTTTATTGGCCAAGTATTCACATACAAGGAATTTACCTTGGTGCTCCGCCCGCAAGTGATAGCATGACATAGAGCGACAGTTAGGAGTGACACATAAAACATTAAACAGATGCTGGTTTACACCGAAGATAGGCACAAAATGCTGGAACAACTCAGCGGGACAGGCAGCATCTCTGGAGAGATGGAATGAAGAAGGGTCTCGACCCGAAACGTCGCCCATTCCTTCTATCCAGAGTTGCTGTCTGTCCCGCTGAGTTACTCCAGCATTTTGTGTCTGTCACACTGAGACGTCTGGCGATGAGGCAAGAGGGTATGAAGTGTGTTTCATTGCCATCAGTATAGCCAATGGAATCCTTACTTGTCTCAGCTTTAGAGGCACATTAGCCCAACTCACATAAATATACAATTATAAATAATACAATAAACTAAAAATCAGGAAGACTAGTACCAGACAATAATAGTTCATCGAGCAACCGAAAACAAGTCCATTGTTGCTGAAGTAGAGCTTGGTGTAGCA